>NC_069445.1:30553666-30697909 GCF_026875155.1 Cherax quadricarinatus | reverse complement strand
TGTATCTTTTTCCCTGCATTCCAGGGTGTACAGATTCAAGAACTTCAACCGCTCCCAGTAACTGAGGTGTTTTATCTCCGTTATGTGCGCCATGAAGGTTGTCTTTACATTTTGTAGGTCAGAAATTTCACCTGACTTGAAAGGTGGTGTTAGTGTGCAGCAATATTCCAGCCTAGTTTTGAAGGTTCTCATTATCCATCCTGTTATTTTTCTAGCAGATGCGATTGATACAATGTTAGGGTCCTTGAAGGCGAGATCCTCTGACATGATCACTCCCAGGTATTTGACGTTGGTTTTTCACTCTATTTTGTGGGTGAAATTTGTTTTGTACTCTGATGAAGTTTTAATTTTCTCATGTTTACCATAAAGGAGTAATTGAAATTTCTAATCCTTGAACTTCATATTGTTTTCTGCAGCCCATTGAAAGATTTGGTTGATGTCCGCCTGGAGCCGTGCAGTGTCTGCAAAGAAAGACATGGTGCTGTGGCTGACATCCTTGTCTATGTCAGATATGAGGATGAGAAACAAGATGTGAGCGAGTACTGTGCCTTGCGGAACAGAGCTTTTCACCGTAGCTGCCTCAGACTTTACTCTGTTGACTACTACTCTTTGTGTTTCGTTTGTGAGGAAATTATAGATCCATCTACCAACTTTTCCTGTTATTCCTTTAGCACGCATTTTGTGTGCTATTATGCCATGGTCACACTTGTCGAAGGCTTTTGCAAAGTCTGTATATATTACATCTGCATTCGTTTTGTCTTCCAGTGCATCTAGGACCTTGTCGTAGTGATCCAGTAGTTGGGACAGACAGGAGCGACCTGCTCTAATCCCATGTTGCCCCTGGGTTGTGTAATTGATGGATATCTAGATGGGTGGCATTCTTGCTTCTCGGGACCCTTTCAAAGATTTTTATGATATGGGATATTAGTGCTATCGGTCTGTAGTTCTTTGCTATTGCTTTACTGCCAACTTTGTGGAGTGGGGCTATGTCTGTTGGTTTTAGTAACTGTGGACGACCCCCGTGTCCATGCTCCCTCTCCATAGGATGATAAAAGCACGTGATAGGGGCTTCATGCAGTTCTTGATGAACACGGAGTTCCATGAATCTGGCCCTGAGGCAGAGTGGCATGGGCATGTCATTTATCCACCTGTTCAAAGTCATTTGGCGTAAGGATCCCATCAGATACGCTTGTTTTACCAAGTTCTGTGGCTCTCTCATAAAAAAATAATTTAGATCTTCGACTCTGGTTAGTGGCTTGCTAAAAACTGAGTCTATTGGGACTTGAGTAGCTCATTCATTTCCTTGTTGTCATCTGTGTAAGACCCATCTTGTTTAAGTAAGGGCCAAATACTGGATGTTGTTCTCGACTTTGATTTGGCATAAGAAAAGAAATACTTTAGGTTTCTTTCGATTTCATTTATGGCTTTTAGTACTTCCCGTGATTCCTGACTCCTATAAGATTCCCTTTAGCTTTAGTTCGATGTTTGCTATTTCTCTGACCAGTGCCTCCATACGCATTTCAGATATATTGGCCTCTTTTAGCTGCTCTGTTATTATTTTCCATCGCCTGTAAAGGGAGCACCTGTCTCTTTCTATTTTACATCTACTCCTTCTTTTTCTTAACGAAATAAGCCTTGAGCATACATCGAGTGCCACAGAGTTAATCTGTTCTGGGCATAAGTTGGGGTTTGTGTTGCTTAGTCTATCTTCCCAGCTTATATCGTTTAGGACTTGGTTTACTTGGTCCCACTTTATGTTCTTGTTATTGAAGTTGAATATGGTGAAGGCTCCCTCGTGACTGATCTCATTTTGTCGGTCTGGGACTCTGCGCATACATGTCTGAACCTTAATTATGTTGTGATCCGAGTATATTGTTTTTGATATGGTGACATTTCGTATCAGATCATCATTCTTAGTGAAGATGAGGTCTAGTGTCTTCTCCAATCTAGTAGGCTCTATTATTGGGTGGTTTAAGTAGAATCTTGTACAGAGATTTAAAAGTTCGTGTGTGTGTGTGTGAGTTCTCATCTGAGCTGCCTCCTGGTGTTATCACTGCAACAACATTATTTGCTATATTCCTCCATTTTAGGTGCCTCAAGTTGAAATCCCCCAGGAGCAAGATGATGGGGGCAGGAGCTGAAAGATTTTCCAGACAGTGGTCAATTTTCAAAATCTGTTCCTGGAATTGTTGGGACGTTGCATCCGGAGGCTTGTAGACTACCATAATGGCCAAGTTTTGGTTCTCGAACTTTACTGCTAAAACTTCCACTACATCATTTGAGGCATTAAGCAGTTCTGTGCAAATAAGTGACTCTGCGATATGCAGGCCAAACCCCCCCCCCCCTCCCTTTTTCCTGTTTCCATGGATGAAAGGTATTTTGTTTTTTGTTGCTGGGTTTAGACCTTGTATATTTGCAAAGACGAATGTCATCGGATTGGTGGAATTGGTTGTACTGGGGGGAACTTTTTTTTCTGGCACTAATATCTGTATCTAAACCATACCACAGGCGGGATTTGAACTCGCGGTCAGAGTGTCTCAAAACTCTAGACCGTTGCGTTAGCCACTGGACCAGCTAGCCACAAATCCCGCCCGTGGTATAGTTTGTTTGCAATCGTGTTATTACGATTTTGTGAGTCATGTTGACGGCAGTGAAGGGACTTGAGCTAGAGTTCGTCACGGCCACGCAAGCTGGAGATTAGTCTGTAAAAACTTGCATTTGCGGTCACAGTGGTGCCTATGCTAACCTTCCTATGGTGTAGAAATATACCTAGTTGGACGAATCTTATTGTGGCTAGCTGGTCCAGTGGCTAATGCAACGGTCTGGAGTTTTGAGACTCTTTGACAGCGAGTTCAAATCCCGCCCGTGGTATGGTTTGTTTGCAATCTTGTCATTACGATTTCGTGAGTCAATATCTGCATCTGTTGGTTTGGAGTAGAGGCCATCGACTTTGGGACTTATTACACAAAAAAACTTTTATGATGTATGACATCATATATCATACATCCTACAGCATCTTATTTCTATCATGATCACTGCATTTATCTTATCTTGGACAGTTTATATGTAGTGATGGTGGCTGGGTTTCAGTGATGAAAGGTAGGTCAGTGGTCAAGGGTATGGGTGCCAGCAGAAGGTGGTGGGGACCATCCAGCTGGTTGGGGTGTCGGAAGGATTGGTGGTGGGTTATGCTTTTCCCACTGTCATATCACTGCATGTTCACTGTTTCCCTGCACATTAATCCACTCTTATTTTATTACTTCTACTATGGCTTAATACTCATCTAGTTTGTATCCCACTTCTCCGCTTTGCTTGGTTTGGTGATGAGGTGGGTCCATGGTATGGGTGCCAGCAGGGGAGATGAGGTGAGTCCTTGGTATGGGTGCCAGCAGGGGAGATGAGGCAAGTCCATGGTATGGGTGCCAGCAGGGGAGATGAGGTGAGTCCATGGTATGGGTTGCCAGCAGGGGTGATGAGGTGGGTCCATGGTATGGGTGCCAGCAGGGGAGATGAGGTGGGTCCATGGTATGGGTGCCAGCAGGGGGGATGAGGTGGGTCTGTGGATGGGTGCCAGCAGGGTGACTGAGGGTGGGTCTGTGATATAGTGCCAGCAGTGGAGGAAACCATCCCCGCTGGTTGGGGTACGAAGGGGTCGCCGAGGGAGAAGTGAGGGGTCAGTGGGGTGCACATGCACTTGTGCAGCTTGTTCCCATTAATTACACTATAGCCTACACTAGCACTCGGGATTTAAAATGATTACTCTCGTCACAATTCAGTACACTGTATCACTGCCTATTCAAATCCTTTTCCTAGTTATAACACCTGTACGATAGCTTACACTTCTCTGTCACCTCTGGCAATAATTTTTTCCTGGTGGTGGTCGACCCATAAATATTCCATATATTATAGACTATGTATTGGGTATTGACAGATTGCTGTAATCCCCAATTTAAGATCACTGTATCACTTATCACTGAACATCAATACACTCGCCATTCACTATAAAATTACGACCCACTGTGTGGTAACACCTGTAGGCCTAGTTCACAGCCTGCTCTTCTCACTTTTATTAATAATAATATCTTATATTATCCTGTGGTTTTAGAAGTAATCCTTTTCCATTTCTTAGCTTTTTTGTTCTTTGAGTTTAGGCTAATCCTGATCTTTCTTAATTACCCCTCACTGATCTACGTTCACTGCTAGTCACAAATTATTTCCTATATGGCACCCTCCATAACAACCGTTATTCTGAGCCTGACACTCTACACTTTGCTTCCCTTCCGAGGTGTGGAAAATACTGTATATATTTTCCAGAAATACGGTAGTTATATGTAAATAGATGGCCATACTCGTATATTAAAAAGAATTATATTATGGAAACTGGGAAAGTGGACCTATGCCTGGCGCAGACAGGAGTCGCCATTATGGTTTGAAGTGAACGGAGTGTGAATAATGGGAAGAAATTTTTCGTGCTCTGGCGGTTTAAAATTGCGGCCCTCTGACTCCTTCATATAGGAGAGCAAAATTGTGGGATGTGCATTCCTGCATAATTTGAGTATTCAGGTGAAGGACAGGACATCTCCAGAACCTTAGATAAGCTGTCTAATTTTTGTTTAAAAATTATGGCCAGTAAATTTGCATAAATTGTAGGCAAAAGGGGGAGGTCCTGTACATGACTCATTAATCTCCAGTCAATGGGTGCGGGATATTAGTATTGTCCTTCTGTTTTGTAAGTATTTTAATATAATCATTTTTTAATTTTAATATACAGTCCAAATATTATATATTTTACAGAATTCCTGGTGTAGGTATATTTCATTTATATTATATAGGTTCCAGAGCAACTTGGGATATGACAGTGGTAGGTATCGAAGGGGGACATTTGTGCGACCGAGGTGTCCCAAAATTCCTACTTGTTATGCAACATTGTTAAATTAATAATGATTTTGTTTATCAAGTACGGTATGTACATTGTTACATTCAGATAAATGTAAGTGTCCACACGTGGGTTTAAAAACGTATATGCACTTCTAGGTGTTCACACATTCTATTTTCCGCACTCTGGGTTTGCTCTAGGACCCACCAAATTAAAGGTGAATTGTTGGAGTCAAACACGCATGATGCTACACATTCAACTTTTCTTTGTGCCCAAATTTCTTTTAGTTTTGGTGTACAGTTACAAGCCGATATGTAGGATATATATGTCAGTTGCAAGTAAGACAGAGACCATCAAAACAAAGTATGATAGAATTTTTTAACTTATTTTGTCAGATGGCAGACACGACATGACAAACTGGCACTCCCAAGTGGCACTTAGACAAGCCCCACTGTTAGTATACGTCTAACACGTCTCTTTTGGTGATGCAATTAACGAATATACCTTATTATCTGGTGAAAAAAAAAATACATTTGATACGTTTTTTGGCATCACCAATATATCCGTCTTTTACCCTCCACAATAATCAATCATATTTGAGAAGCCAAAAAGGCACCACCAAAAAGTCAAACTCACTTAGGTTTTTAAGTAAGTAGTATGTCAGTTTATTCTGGGATACAACAATTTCCTGTTACATAGAATTTCTGACATGCAGCTGATGTGTTGAGATCCTAGGATAACCCAAAAAAGGCAGACAGTGATTTTTTTCCATTGGGGTCCTTTGACCGTATTTATTATAATAGTAAAGGTTAGAATATTTCGTATTTTGCGACATTGAAGATAACATCTTATGTATCTACGAAAAAGGATTATCTACTACACCAAGGTCATTAAGACTATCTACAATAGAGGGTCTATACTAGGAATAGGTAAAAATTTACTTGTATGTTTCTAGCTAAAAAATAGAAAATCAAGTCCCCGCCCGGGCTGTAGGCTACATTCATCAGACACGTTTTGGCACTCTTCTTGAAATGGTTCATGCTATACTGGCTTTGAACATGTGCAGGCTGTCTGTTCCCATTCCTTTATTGCTGTACAATAAAAGGTGTTGAAGCCTGGCCACTGAACTGTGGGTACTACAAAGTTGTGCTCTCTCCCCTGTCTATGATTGCTGGGTTCCCCTATCCTTGCAAAAATTTGACAGCAAGATATTTGGACATTGTTTTTGAGCAATTGTCTAAACATGATTTAGCTTCGTTGTTTTACTCTGTCTTCATCATTCGCATATCCAACTGCTGTTAATTATACTGGCCTCCCATGTTCTCTATGTCCCAGCCCCAGGATGAGCTTTCGATTTTGTTCTGGGTGATTTGCAGTCTATCTTTCTCAGTTTCTTTGTAAGGCAGAGTACCAAGAAGAGCAAGCGTTAATCCATATGGCATTGTTATAAGTGGCTAGACCTAGGGTCCTGTAGCCTCAGTAGGTAGACACTGTGCTTGTCGCATACAGGAACTGCAGTCTGGCATCCCGCTTTTCTTTACTACACTGTTCCCTATCAATTTCCTGACATGCATGGGATCAAAGGGGATTCCAAATATTTTTACTGATTGATGAACCAAAGTGATGGATTCCCATTACATTTTGATATTAAATTATTTACCTTCTCAGTTATATGTTTGTGCCAAAGAGAATGGCTTCAGTTTTCCCTAGGTGTAAGATAGTTTGGGTCTACTAACCATTTGCTGCAGGCTCAGTTCCAGTGTTAAAATATTAGGCAATATCTTGTGGGTCTTTACCGGACACGAAAGACACTGTCATCTGCATACAGTAGGAGTGACTTGACATGATAGGCATTTCATAGACATAACATAAGAATAATCAAGGGGCCCCAGAATACTACCTTGGGGAACGCCACAGTTATCGGCAGGGGTTCTGATTCTGTTTTGTTGATTTTGACTATTTGTTCTGTTGGAAGGGTGGACTTAAACCAGTCTACAGAACCTATACGATAGCTTGAAGTTTATTACTTAATTATTGTGGTTGACGTATCGAAAGGCATTTTGAGGTCTAAGGTTACCATACCTATGTGGTTCACCCCTTTGACATTTCAGTTCTCAGGTAATCCATCAGATTAATAAGGGAGGTGTCGGTTTTGAGTAGGATCTTCTAAGCCCGATTGATAGCTATGGAGGAATGTTGTTGTCTTTAAGGTTACTTAAACTACTTGAGAATGCACCGCCCCTCTAGAATCTTTCGATATTATACTGAGTATACTAACGGCATATAGTTGCTTACATCAGACCTACTATTTTCTTGAAGATAGGAGTACTCTGGCCTCCTTGAACCCTCCGGTACGGATATTAGTGGTTGATTGATAGATTTATTTGTGAGCAATAGCGGATGACGGTTCAGAAGACATCTTTTAGGAACTTAGACGGGCATGTTATCAGGGCCTGTGCTCTTAGTTGGGTTGTTTAACCTGCTTAGTCCCTTTTTGAATAAAGTCATGAGATACACTTACTAGTTGACAAACTGTTTGAGGGTTACCCCTTTTATTGGGTATAGTATTTTCGAAAAACTTATCAGATCTGTGTTAAAGGTATTTGATACAGCTGTTGTTTACTCTTAAAGTGTTGAGTGCAAACAGATGTGTAGTAGGAATTAAAGCAATTTGCCACCTATGATGTGCGTGGCATAACTCATTATCGCTAGTAGTACTATGTTAGACCTATCTACTGGCTTATGGCTATTACCCAACTGTTTTTAGTTGTTTGCCAGAGCTTTCGTGTGGTTATGCTTATACTCTTCAATTTTTGAGCAGTTAGTGCTTTGCCTTTGCTCCTTTTATAAGTCTTTGTACTCTGTTCCCTCCCCTTTGGAATTCATTTAGTGCTGCCTATATCCTGTCTGTTTTGCTTTTAATCTTTTTTGCGCTGGTCTTTGAATTTTCATATTTATCTAATATCTCAGCATTATCCAGGGTTCAGTTCTTCGGTTAATCCTAACTCTCTTTACCTGGTGCAATATTATCAGGTTGGTAGTGAACATTGTTTGAATTTTTCCCAGGCATCGTTTACGTCCGTTCAACTTGTTATCTCTGTCCATGTCAAATTTGTGTAGGCCTTATTTACCATGTGTTTTCTTTACTGTAGTTTCTAGTTGACCTTATTTTTATTGTCCTGTGTAGGCCTATGCTATCCCTTGTGATTTTCCTGGTGCAGTAAAAATAACAAAAAATGATCGTAATTTGATCCTAAGACTGTGGTAATGGGACGCCTGACTGACAAATGTTCTCGAGCGGTTTCAAAGTATGGGTCAATTAGGGTGTGGCTGGAACTAGTTGTGTGATCCGGGTTGGAGTATTAATTAGTTGAGTGGAACTATTTAATCTAGAATTTGCTTATACCTTTTGCATAGCCCGTTATTTTGCTGCTGAAAACAGATATTGGAATCGCCCAGTATAATGTCTCGCATTGTTTTCACTCCGACAAGACTCGGGAAGTCTTTAAGAATGGTCCTGGGGTAGGAGTGCGGTAATAGTCCTCCTAAGATGGGTTTGGTGCTTACGAAGCAGCACTTCACAACCATAGAATCTCCAGTTTTAGTTATTTAAATCAGGTCTTGGGTTGTAAGAGCTAAGTCATTTCTAATTGTGGCACATTACTCCACACCCTTTTCTGTTCCTATCTAAGCGTTTGATATTGTAACCTCTATTTGACTCGTCGTCAGTCACCGTATTCATACAACAAGGATTCAGAGATGGTAATAAACTGCCGCCTATTTGTGTTAGTAGAAATCCTAATCTCTGCCCAATTTAGGAAGAAGTGATCTTGCATTGACTGAAAAAAATAAGTGAAGGCCTGCGGTTTCATAAACAACTCATAATCATCAATATATGCAATGGGTCAATTGTATTAATATTAGGTAAATCAATGTCATCGTGCTAAAGGGTAACGTGCCAAAGTGCAGTTGTTACACACAAAATGACTTATGGTGCACCGTGGTATAAATTGTACATACTATCCATTCATGCACCACCCCTTATACATTTTACATAAGGTGCCTTTCTTTTCTGTTTTTCTTGCGTACTGTTCGTACAGGTTATGCACCTGTTTGGTAGTGTTGAGATAATAATGGTTGTATTGTTCACATTGACCTATATATGCATTACATATGGAGTTAAGGTTAGCATTCCTAGCTACTAGGACCGTCATTATCACCTTTCATTTATCTGTCTGTTTTGCCTCTGCACAATAGTTTGAGGTCCTGGATTACTTTGGATATCACCACTTAAGAGCGCTACAATAAGGCTGTGTGCCACTGTTTTGTTTGGGTATGCGGTGTTGCCAGACCTTGCGGCGATTAGTGATATTTACTTTCAAGGTTAGGATGGCAACTGTTGGGCTTTTACTTGTCCTGGGTGCTGTACTCCATTCCCTTTTCAGCCCCCCATATTGTCTGGTGAAATTCATTTCAATCCTATTATAATAATGGCGCGTTGATTACGCAAAAATAGGCCAAAATCTTACTTCAAGATGTTCGGGTATACGCGTGGACTAATCAAATTACGTGAAGAAATTTTTAAATATCATGAAATCGCTCTACTTTAGCGTTTATATGCAACGTAGTGATTTCTTGTTGTTTCCCGTGTACGGTATTCCCCCGTTTTCGGTAGTTCTACCGAGGTAACATAGAAAACCTTTTCTCTTATAGTGGGGAAGGAACTGGTGTAATCATTTCATCAAGGCTGGCCACATCCCTCCGGGGGGTTCCAATCAATTCGAGTATAATTACAAATAATATTCTTTTGGGCGGTTTTCTTATGCGTTTATCCAAGTATCTTAATGTATACTATCAATTACTGAATCAATGATGTAAGCAGGAAAAAGGTATTCGTAATTAATAGGTGTCAGTTGTAAGACATTCTTGTGAGTGGCGATCAGGACGGGTGACATCGGCAAAATGGTTATTACAGCATATGCAAGGCTCCTCTCACCTCTGCCTATAAGCCCTCCCAACATTATAATTATATTTAGTGGTAAATTTAGTGTGTAGAAAGCAAAAATAGTCAGAGAAATTTACTTAAAAACAAAAAATATGTAAATTTACCTCGAAACTTATGCATATATGTACCTGGCGGATCGTCACCAGACAAGTTTCAAGTAGCTATAATTTGCTTTTAGAAACGTTCATATTACGATGGGTTCTCACCAAATGTTGCCAGTAGTTAACACTTATTTTCCTGTATAAACAAAACCAGAATCATATTGTTGTGATAGACACACAGGCCTTATCTCTCGGCTTTCATGAACATAGAACTTCATAGTATTCTGCAACAAACAAAATATACTGACTAGTAACATATAACGGTTTCTACAGGGATGGTGATGTCTTGCATTTGTCAAGAGAATGTTATAACTACAGGCCACATATTTAAATTCACCATGTAATCTGCATCACTAATATAGGGATAGAAGAGAAGAGAAAATCACACACCATGTGTTGGCACCATGACCCACACCAAATGTTGTTGTTGTTAAGGGCCCAGAGAGGTGGTGCAGTATTATCCTTGCTGCTGTTCACCACTGGAGCGTATCACTAACAATCTCCCCTTCTAAAATATCAGAGAAGTAATTTCCCAAACTGTTAGGGTGGGCGCGTTACCGTCCCGACCTTCATCAGCCCTTGAGCCTCTTCACCAGGATCAATATTTTTCAGCGGGGTATGATAACTGCTGGAGCAGAATCCTCTATTTCTGTAGGGGTAGTTCAAGGAGTTTCCAGGAGAAAACGACAAAGCATCTTTCACTCATATTGGTGTATTTGAGATTCCACACTAATGGGGATTTCAACTTGGGGCTAAATGTTTTGTAGATACTGTAGTCTCTTACCATTTTGGTAGCGATGTTGGGCGTAATGTGGGATTAGCTTGAGGAACTCTTCGTCTTCCACTAAAGGATCCGTCTTGTTCATTCCTAGGTGACTCGTCAGGGAGAATGGGTCAGGATGACATAACCAAGTGTGCAGGAAGGCTCCCATCAGAGGAACGAAGTGAATCAGTTGAGGAGTCTTTCATGAGGGGTTGCATTAGTAGCTGTGCACTGTAATGATCTGTAATAGTGAAGAGGATCAGGTAGGGACCAGTTTGCCAGTGTGGAACAGGTAGATGCGCGATTTCAATGTCATTGTAATGCCTTCCATATAGTACCATTGAAACCGCTCCACTTGGACCATTGCCTTGAGGGTTGTAGCTTGATGTTCTGCTGCATGCAATACCTTTGGCTAGACAAAACTCCTGAAGTTCGTTACTCATGAACGAGGATCCCTGTCTGAATGGATATAAGCTGATACCAAAATAGAGAACAACTGTGAAAGACAACTATAAACGATAAAGCAGTCATATTTGCACAGGAGAAGACTACAAAGGGAAACCTTGAATATTATCTGAACTATGTTAAGAAAATAACCTATTTGATTGGTGCTTGGTAGAGGTCCTTTGTTTGAAAATCTAATAATTCAGTCTCTCGAAAGGCTGGGTGGATTTTATTGAGATGAGTCTTCTCTGGCTGATGAAAGTTTGGCTTGCACTCTGCACATACTCTGCATGCTCTTGATCACTTGTCGCACATTTCCACTGAGTAGGGCATGTTTCTTTGTTGATTTGACACAAAATGTCAGGCGTCTGTAACGCGTGGGGTGACACACAAGCCTTGTGGGAGCGCTGAGAGTGATTGCAAATCATGGACATGCTGTCCACAGTGGGAACCTAGAGAAGGCATCAGGTGAGCTGTTCTCTTGACCCGGTCTCGATACAGGAATATCAAAGTCATAACACGATAGTTCCATCCGCCAGCGTAAAATATCTTGTCATTCTTTATCTACTTTTGTGCTTCTGGTCGAATTATACATCCCCCCCACGGACCGTTGGTCAGTCCTTATGGTGAAATGTCTACCAGTTAAATTAATTCCTCCAGTGGCGAACTGCTTCTATGATGGCCTGGGCTTCCTTTTCTACAGCAGCGTAACATTTCTCTGATCCTTGAAAGTTCACGAACAAGAAGGCCTACTGGTCGTCTGCCTGAGATTAAGACTGCAGCAATGGCAATGTCAGAAGCATCCGTTTCCACTTCGAATGGTAGGGAACTCATCAATGGCTTGAACTATTGAGTTTTCAATGTCCTGTTTGAGAGTATGGAAAAGCGGCTTGCTGCTTCTTTGTGACAGGAAATGTGGTAGCACTCAATGGGGCTGACTTTACTTGAAGAGTTGTAGACTATTCGTGAGTAATAAGCTAAGAGACAAGAGTTCTTCGGATGTGACTTTTTGTCTTGAGGCATTGGTAGTTCCCGCGAAGGTCCGTAGTCGATCAGGGTCTGGGAATATTGAACCTCCTTCACTAACATAACCAAGAATGCTAAGCTTTTAGTAGAAAAAAAAGTCACTTTTCCTCATTGTAACTGATATTTTTCTTTCCCCCTGTTTGGCGGCTTCAAAAACTTATCAAGGTTTGCATCATGTTCCTCATGGGTCTTGCCACAAATGGTAACTTTATCTAAATCCTGTAAGTTCCCATGAGTTGCTCTTCTGAAGAGTAAATCCATTTAATTCGTTGGACGCAGGCTACCCCATTGGTGACGCCAAAAAAGGGACTTGGTAAAATGATACAGGCCTCACTAGCCTGAAAACGCTGTGTATGGGACTTATCTGCTTCCTTATAGCGCTTGATGATAGGCACTCTGTAGATCAATTGTGCTAAAACACATAGTATGAGCAATTTGGTTCACTTCTCATCAATTTCGAGGGTAGAGGGTAACCATCAAGAAGTGTAAAATTTGTTGATTGTCTCCAGAGTAATCGATGGCCAGGTCTCCGTTTCCTATAATCATCTTTAACTGTGCACGCAAGGGGAATTACTCGGTTCTATAATACCTTCCTTCAGCAGAGCCTCTGAGTTTCTTTCTCCAATGAAAATCCGATCCTCATAAGAATAGCGGCGTGACTTAGTGATATTAGGATGGCCAATCCGCGGGTAAGATTTGCAACAGCTTTGGAGGGTCTACCCTTAAATGTGCTAAGTCCACAGCAACAAGAGGAGGCAGTTCAACTCCATATGTTAAGGTGACACTATCATGCGTCTTCTGAAAGTCTGCCTAGGATAACATCAGAGCACAGTTGTGGCTGAATAGCTAAATGGAAATCTTGATAATCCTTTCCATTAACTTGAGATTTACCTTACATAACCCTAAGATCTGATAGAGAGAGATGTTGATGCAGAAATGGTATGATGAGTGATGTACCATTCAAGGAGAGTGGCGTTTAAACTAAGTCAAGATTGATTGAAAACTCTTCTGAGCTGCCATATCAATAAAGCATCTACTTCTGTTCCTCTGGATGAATGACTTTCAGAACGCCTTTGACAGTGAATTTGGAGTAGCCGCGAAGTCACTGTGCTAGTGTCGCATGATCACTGGAATGTGTGGAGGCGGCAGTAGCTCGGGGTTGTGCATTAGTAAGACATACTTTAAAAAGTGACCTTTCTTGTGGCAGTTACGGCACATTGCGTTCACGAGCAGTGACACTTTGGACGTGGATGTCTTGAAAAACCACAAAAGAAACACTGTTTTTATACCTGCTGCTGCTGTACTGAGGCAGGTTCCACAGTAACTTCATTGCAAGAGTCTTGGACAGGAAATTGCTGCACTATCACTTCGAGAAGGTGAGTGGTACTGTATACTTCAGAATTCTTCTGGGCTGAATCTTAGAGCTCTTGCCTGGTTCAAAGGCAGCGGCTAAGGTCGAGAGTTTTATTCTCAATAATCGCTTTGCCTTATTATTGGTGATTGCAGGCCACTGCTTAAAAGCATCCCTAGATGGACTTTTCCCAATAATGAGCAGCTGTCATCTGCTTGGAAAGTGACAGGTCCGTACTAAAAATTTTCAGTGCTGAAGGTATTCATTAAGGATTCATCAATCTGCTGGCGGCAGTGGCAAGGAGATAGCGTGCAAAGAATTTCATTTGTAGGTTTAATATACTGAGGACTTGGAGGGTTTGGATAGATCTTCGTAGTATTTACACTCGGAAATAGTTATATCTAGGTGACACAAAATTGATGAGAGGACTTAGTTTATCTAGATTCTTCTTTAGGAAAGGGCTCCCAAGAGAAGGTTTTCGAAAGTCTTTTAAACCCAGTGCTTCCATTCCTGAGCAGCCGTTGATAAGCTGGGGTCATAGTCTGCCTCTCAGGTTTCAGTAAACGCTCCATGTTGTGATGTGTCTTAGCGCAGGAGGATCACCACCAGGTAGCCCAGGATTCTATGTTCAATAAATTGTTATTGTGATAGGAAACACAGGCCTGATTTCTAGGCTTTATTGAACACTAGAATTCTTCATTAGTACTTCTGCAACAACAAAATATAATGACTAGTTACATCTAATACGGCTTTACAGGGCTGGTGATGTCTTGCATATGTCAAGGAAAAGTTATAACTACAGACACATACTTAAACTCACATATAATTGCATCCATAATATAGGGATAGAAGAGAAGAGAAAACACACCATGTGTTGGCGCCCAAGACACACACGCCAAACTGTTGTTTGTTGTTTAAGGGCCCCGAGAGGTGGAGCAGTATTTCCTGCTGTGTCCCCACAGGAGAGTTCCACTACACATATTTTTTGCTAATTTCATTTACGTGCGAGAATTCCCCACAGCCTTATAAGTGGACAGGACAGATGATTTCCGATTTCATGGCAACGTCATGAGGATTTGCAACTCTGACACGGCAACTTGGAGAAGGGGCGAGTCTGGAGAAGAAACTGCTATAATCACCGTATCTGCCATTTTCTAAAACTTCAACTCATTGAGGAAGCCGAAGCTAATGGTAGAATATAATCTTGCAGCAGTGCGTTTAATTCTCGGAAAGACATGTCGGGGCGACCACTGTCGCTCGATTTAAAATCACGGTGATGCTCTGTGGTTCTATTGTAACGAAATCCACCCCATGCAGCACGTTTCAAACGTACTGCACGAGAATAAGCAGGAAACTACCAAGGCACGCACTTCTGAGAATGCTTGCTCGAGGTTCGAAGAGTAGAATTTAAAGCTGCGATTAAAACTGAGCTTGAAAATAAATGTAAGCTCATCAGTAGAGGACGGAAAAAGGCGCATGTTCAAATTGCCAAGTGGGCTCGGAGTGAGGGTGAGAAATAAATGGGAAGTAAGGAGGGTAAGAAAATGATCAATGTCATGTAAATCTGGGAGCAAAGACCAGGTAAAGTCAAGTGCAGTTGGCACAGAATGAATGGATCAATACAAGAGAGAAACTGAGTGCGAGGGTCAAAATGGGAGGGAGTACCAGTATTTGAAACATGGAAGGAAAGAGAAGTGAGAAGAATTCTAACTGATAAAACATGAAGAGTCACCGCCCTACGAACCTCCCCCCTCCCCCCAGGAAATGAGCATTAAAAATACCTCATTAACAAAATAGGGTGGACGCTAAACAAGAAACAAGAAATACAACATCTGGGATAGAAAATGCCCCTCGCACACAAAACCTTCTTTACCCATTCCTGCCAACCTTCCCTAGGCCGACCCACTACCCGGCCTTTCCTCCACTACAGATTTATACAATTTCGAAGTCATTCTGTTTCGTTCCACTTTCTCTGCATGTCTGAACCACCTCAACAACCCTTCCTCAGCCCTCTGGACAACAGTTTTGGCAATCCTGCACCTCCTCCTAACTTCTAAACTACGAATTCTCTGCATTATATTCACACCACACATTGCCCTCAGACATGACATCTCCACTGCCTCCAGCCTTCTCCTTGCTGCAACATTCATCACCCATGCTTCACACCCATATATAAATAAAAAGGCACAATACCGTGACTGGAACGATACACAAATAACCCGCACATAAAAGAGAGAAGCTTACGACGACGTCAATGGTCCAAGTCGGAACCGAAACGTCGTCGTAAGCTTCTCTCTTTTATGTGCGGGTTATTTGTGTATCACACCCATATAAGAGTGTTGGTAAAATTATACCTCATATCTGACACAAACAAGGATTTAAGCCACAGCACCATGCCTTCCTTTGCAAATAACACTCGAATCTGCATGACACTGTCTTCCATTGCAGACACTGCAAGGCTCCAGGTGGACATCAACCAAATCTTTCAATGGGCTGCAGAAAACAATATGAAGTTCAACGTTGAGAAACTTCAATTACTCCGATAAGGTAAACATGAGGAAATTAAAACTTCAGAGCATAAAACAGATTCCACCCACACAATAGAGCGAAAAACTAACGTCAAAGTCCTGGGATCTCACCTTCAAGGGCCATAACATAGTATCAATCGCATCTGCTAGAGAAATGACAGGATGAATAATGAGAACCTTCAAAACTAGGGATGCCAAGCCCATGATGACACTCTTCAGGTCACTTGTTCTATCTAGGATGGAATATTGCTGCATGCTAACAGCACCTTTCAAGGCAGGTGAAACTGCTGACCTAGAAAATGTATAGAGAACCTTCATGACATGCACCCCTCAAGGAAGGTTCCTTGATGTTGGTGAGGGGCTCTTGATTTAGGGAATTGGATCTGTGCTCCAGTTCCCCGAATTAAGCCTGAATGCCTTCCACATCCCCCCCCCCCAGGCGCTGTATAATCCTCCGGGTTTAGCGCTTCCCCCTTGATTATAATAATAATTCATGACATGCATAACTGAGATAAAACACCTCAATTACTGGGAGCGCTCAAAGTTCCTGAACCTGTACTCCCTGGAATGCAGGCGGGAGAGATACATGATTATATGCATCTAGAAAATCCTAGAGGGACTAGTTCCAAATTTGCACACAAAAATCACTCTGAAAGCAAATGGCTAGGAAGACGATACAACATCCCCCCAATGAAAAGCAGGGGTGTCACTAGCATGTTAAGAGACAACACAATAAGTGTCAGGGGCCCAAGACTGTTCAACGCCTCACAGCATACATAAGGGGAATTACCAATAGACCCCTGGCTGTCCTCAAGCAGGCACTGGACAGGCACCTAAAGTCGGTACCTGACCAGCCAGGCTGTGGCTCGTACGTTGGATTGCGTGCAGCCAGCAGTAACAGCCTGGTTGATCAGGCTCTGATCCACCATGAGGCCTTGTCACAGACCGGGCTGCGGGGGCGTTGACCCCCGGAACTCTCTCCAGGTAAACTCCACGTAATAGTCTCATACATCCCCCCTCTTTGCTTCCAAGGACAAAGTTCTTTGTCTCCATAGACTCTTAATGCACCGCTGACCCTTTTCCCTCTCATCAGTTCATAGACCCATTTGCAGACACGTCCACTCCCAAATTTCTGAATACATTCACCTCCTCCATATTCTCTCCCTCCAATCTGATATCCAATCTTTCGTCAACTAATCTTTTGGTTATCCGCATAACCTTACTCTTTCCTATATTCAAGATCAGTGTCCTTCAGTGGTTTTGTCTCAGTATATTCGAAGACAACTTCAAGTGTGTCCGAGGACAAGGAAGTTGCGTGTAGCACGACATAAGAGGTAGAAGGGAAATGTGAGTGAAGATCAGTATAGTGTGGATTCCTGCACTTGTGCCAGAATCATGCTTGGGTTTTTGTATCAGGTTCCTAATAGTAGTTGAAGAGCTGGTAGATATTTTAGCCAGTTTTTTGTCAAACATTTTTGAAACATTAGTGGCAACGTTGCTGACAGGTAAAACGATGTAACTTGGAGGTTTTTCTTCAATTTGATTGGCGTTGGTCTTGCTGAGGATACGTGTCGCACGTTTCCTGCAGTCACGTATGAAGTGTAGGGGAAAGTGTAGTGAACTGAAAGAGTTGGTGATGTATGTACATTCTCCTTCGAGGAACTGCGGACTGGAAATTCAACTATTAGGAACCTGATACAAAAGCCCAAGCATGATTCTGGCACAAGTGCAGGAATCTGCACTATACCATGTGGGGGGTGTGACAAAGTATATGTAGGGGAAACAGCCAGATCTCTGGACATTTGGATAGCAGAACACAAAAATGCTTGCAGAAATGATGACCGCAAAAACGCATGTGTTCAACATAGGGACGATGTTGGACACCTCATGAAATTCAATGAAGCTAAACTAGTGATTAAAGAAGACGACTTAAGATGGAGAAAATGCATTGAAGCTGCACTAATTTCTGTCAGTAAGCAAAAATCCGGTAGTTACAGTATTTCAAAATTACTAAGCAAGAGGATATTACCCATCCTGGGAACTGGTGTTACATGATGCCAGCAGGTCCCTCTCTTGCCTCACCTCCTTAGTTCCACTACTACTACTACTACTACCACCACCTCTACCCACGCGTCACCTCACCTGACTCCTGCCACTATATATACGTTTTCTTAGTTTTCTCTGTATTAGGACTGAAGAAGCCACTCGTGGCGAAATGTTCCCTTTAATAAATGTCCTGAACTGTACATAAGTGTCTTTTTCCTCATCTTGTCGGTATCACCATACCATTTCCTCTCTGGTTTATAAGCTGCTTCTCCGCTCATATGCCGTATTCTATTCAAGATTGATGGACTGACCACATCGACTCAAGGCTAAGGGACTGATTACCTCATTCTCCTCCTGTTCTTCAAGTTTCTCCTTTGTATGGACTGATGAAGCCACTGTGTGGCGAAACGTTTCCTCAATAAAGATACCCAAGAGTTGCATAAGTGTCTAATTCTTACACGATTTGCTGACATCGTGAAGGAGTAAACAGGCGATGATACGATTGTTGGTAGGTAAGACACATTGGCAACAGTTAGGAAACTTTATTCCGAAACGTTTCGGCTACACAGTAGGCTTCTTCAGTCGAATACAGAAAGTAGGCAGGAACAGAAGAGATGTGAAGACCATGTAATCAGTCCATCACCCTTGAAGTCGTAGAATTTGAGGTTGTCAGTCCCTCAGCCTGGAGAAGTTCAGTTCCATAGTCAGGAACTATCTGAAGATCAAGCAAAATAGCAAATAAGTTCAGGTAAGATCCCAATGGGATGACCGGGAAAGACAGGACAGATGAAGAATAGCTCTGGAGAGGAGTGTTCTTAGTCAAAGAAATAGAGCCAGGGCTTAACCCAGCAGCTAAGGCGATCGTGGGGTAGACTTGAGAACAGGAATGAAAGGGACTGTTGCATCGAACTTGTGGTAGTTGAAGTCTTGAATCTTGAGTAGCTGGCATGAGGCTAGGTCACATCAGAGGGTAGAACAAATAGGGGAATTATAGGAGTAACTGAGGAGGCAGGTTAGCAATGGAGCCATTTTCGAACTTTTTGAAGCTGCTCCTAGATAGGTGGTATAGTTTAGCCTTGTTACTGAAGGTGAAACGTAGAGGCTTGATGAACTCAAGAACTTGGGTGAGTGTGAAGTGAAGCGGTGAGTCACATGCATACTTGACTATTCCAGCACCAAGGATTTTGTAGAGTTCAGTACAGGTCATGGTGTCAGTATTTGAAGGAGAAGTGTAAAAGGTAAGGTTTTCCCATGAGGGTTTACTGGAGTCGTCGTTATCTTCCTCCTCTGGAGTGGATTCATTGGGAGAATCTACATTGGTGGTAGCAGGTGACTGAGGGTCGACAGGAGCAGCTGTGAGGTGTAATGGTTGTGTAACAGCAGGCTGGGAGAGGTGGGAGACGGTGGTTGAGGCAACATGATCAACGTTGTCAGCGGTGGAAGTGGTTATAGAAGTTACAGGAGCAGTTGCTTAGGCAGGAGACAGGTCTGCAGGTGCAGTAAAGTTCAGGACGTTGGGAAGGATCTTGAGGATGTCTGCTGAAGGTGTGGAGTCCGGAAAATTGAAGGCAGGCATGTTGTTCAGACGGAATAGTTCGTTAATGGTGGTGTTGAAAGTGCCGGGGTTTGCTGCGTTTGAAAGGTGTGCATACACCATGCAGTACAGCACCTTGGAGGAATCTCCGTCGGGAGTGGAGGAGGAGTTGCTGGGCGATGGTGCCTGTAGATTAGCATGTAGTCTTGGTGGTGGGGTTTGTGGTTTTGGTTATGCAGCGTTGCGGTGATTGGAGGTTTCCTTCAGACTTGTAGTTTTCTTCGAATGATTCTCTTCCTGAGTGGGACTTAGCTGCAGAGTCGATGATTACCCTTGAGTTAGTAATGTTGGTGTTAGTAGTAAGTGCAGGATGGAAATCGGTGTCCTCATTTCCACATTTTGAACAAAACTTCTATCCTTGACGGGCAGGTCCTTGGTGTTTTAGGCAGTAGCAGGTCCTGCAGTGGAGATGTAGTGAAACGTTCTTGTTCTATTGCTGGTGAAGGTGGTATCGAATGGCCAGACGTCAGAGTAGTTGGGCAGGCATGTCTTGATGAGTGAATTAATCTTCTGGATTGATGGTCGTAAGGGAATCTTGGAGATCTGTCTACCGAGGCCCAGGTGTTTTGGGTGCAGATAGACGTCTTCAGTGCTTCGTAGAGAGGAGGTGACATAAAATGGTATAAAATACCGACAGTTTGTAGTTAAGGACACAATGCAACAGTTAGGTATGACACATATGCAACAGTTAGGTCTTTTTCGAACGTTTCGCCTTCACAGTAGGCTTCTTCAGGTCTGAGTACCTAGTTATAGATGTCAGATGAGTAAGGTCGATTAAATCGTCCCATTTCCCTGAAGTTTTGAGATGGTTCATCCCTCAGTCTGCTTGGGATTGTTTTCCATAGTCAGGAACATATGGGAGTTGAAGTGATAGGTGGTTCCTTATATAGCGGCAGGAGGTAAAGACGTGGGCACCAGTAGAGGTAAAAATGGTAGACCTTGAGAGTCGGGATCCCTCTCAATCCAGCCATACTCACTAGTAGAGGTTGGTGAAGTGATTACAGGCCCAGTTAGTCCCTTGAGTTTCATGTCTGAGTAGTGAACAATAAAATGGTATAAAATACCGACAGTGGTTGTTAGACGACACTATGCAAACAGTTAGGTATCTTATTTCGAATGTTTCGCCGAAAGTATGGCTTCTCAGTCGGAACACAAAGTTGATAGAAGCAGAGTGAGACTGAAGAGATTGTAATAGTCATCACCCTTGAAAGTTTTGAGTGTAGGTCCTCCAGTCTGAGAGAGTATTGTTCCATAGTCTGGAACAATATGGAATTGAAGTAACGAACGAACGAACGAAAGTTCAGGTAAGATCCGAAATGAGATGAGCGGGGAAGACGGGACAGACGAAGAATAGTGCTGGAGAGGAGTGTTCTTAGTCGTAGAAATAGAGCCAGGGCTTAACCCAGCAGCGAAGGCGATCGTGGGAAAGATATTGAGAAGAGAAATTCAGGCTCTTCTGTTGGGACTCCAGTGGGGTGAGCGGGGAGGAAGGGACATGCGACGTTTAGCGCTAGAGAGGAGTGTAGAACTGGGCCATGTCTTAACCCAAAAGCTAAGGCGAACGTGGGTCAGAGAATGGTACCTGTCATAGAAGGTTATTTGTAAATAGGGTTTGGAGCAGGATCATACAAGGAGTAGAAAAGGTTGTGTTGGTTTGTGGGTCTGCGAATGTCTTCGTCAAGGAGAGTGGTCCAGTAGTCATGTCGTGTCTCAAGTTTGTCTGTCTGTCACTGAGCGTCTTCCAGTACAGATTCAGCGCAGGGATGTCTAATTGCGCATGGAGAGACTCACTTGTTGCGAAGTCTTCCCACCTGACATCAAGCACCCAGCGCAGCGCCTTGTTCTGGACACGCTGCAGTTTAAGTAAGTTTGTTTTTGCTGCAAGAGAAAGGGCTAGAGGAGAGTAAGTTATCAGAGGAGGAATTAGGGATTTTTAGATGTGCAGTTTGGTGCGTTGAGAGGCATGTTTCAGCTTGTAGAGGCCCGCAAGGGCCTTACTAGCTATTGCATGCCTTGAGTGAATGTGCCCGTGTAAACGAAGAAGGTAGTCAAGATTAACGCCAAGGACAGTGACAGA
Organism: Cherax quadricarinatus; assembly: GCF_026875155.1. Lineage (NCBI taxonomy): Eukaryota > Metazoa > Arthropoda > Malacostraca > Decapoda > Parastacidae > Cherax > Cherax quadricarinatus. The sequence goes on along the minus strand of NC_069445.1, from coordinate 30,676,098 downwards.
TTGTGTGATGGGAATGTAAGTGCGGGTGTCAGCTGTTCTGAGCTCGACAGATAATGGAGGATCACGTTTCCTGTAGTTATACGTAATGCTGGATTTAGCTGCATTGGTTTTGATCCTCGATTTTTGTTCCCAGATGGCTATCCTGTCGACCTCATTTTGTGTTTTGTGTGTGTGAGTGTATCTATATTGGCATGAGTGATAAGTTGTGTAATGTAGTCTGCATAGGCTAGTGTGATGGAGTTGTGGTATACAGGTGTTGGAATGTCGCTAGTGTATAAAATGTAGAGGGTAGGGAGAGGACAGATCCCTGGGGTACTCTGGCTTTTAGTGTGAAGTGTCAGAGTAACAGCCTTGGAATTTGATTCTCATGGTACGGCCGTCTAGGAAGTTGCAGAGGAGTTTACGAGTAGTGAGAGGCAGGTTGAAGTTAGTGCAGAGTTTGTACTTGAGCCCTTCGTGCCAGACAGGGTCAAAGGCTTTTTCAACGCCTTTTGCAACCAGGGCTGTCCTGACATGTTGACGGCAGTGAAGGGACTTGAGCTAGAGTTCGTCACGGCCACGCTAGCTGGAGATTCGTCTGTAAAAACTTGAATTTGTGGTGGCAGTGGTGCCTGTGCTAACCTTCCCATGGTGTAGAAATATACCTAGTTGGACGAATCTTATTGTGGCTAGCTGGTCTAGTGGCCAACACGACGGGCTGGAGTTTTGAGACTCTCTGACCGCGGGTTCAATCCCGGCCGGGGTATGGTTTGCTTGCAATCGTGTCATTACGATTTCGTGAGTCATGTTGACGGCAGTGAAGGCTTGAGCTAGAGTTCGTCACGGCCATGCTAGCTGGAGCTTCGTCTGTAAAAACTTGCATTCGTGGTCACAGTGGTGCCTGTGCTAACCTTCCTATGGTGTAGAAATATACCTAGTTGGACGAATCTTATTGTGGCTAGCTGGTCTAGTGGCTAACGCGACGGGCTGGAGTTTTGAAACTCTCTGACCGCGGGTTTTCAATCCCGGCCGGGGTATGGTCTGTCCTGTTTCTTTGTTTTGTGTTTATGGCATCTTGGTACAGAAAACACCTTGGACAACCTTTTCAAGTGAGAATTGTTGGATCTGAGAGGGACATGACCTCTCAGTGGCTACATTCTCACTACTACTACTATACTACTACTATACTGCTACTACTATGCACCTCTCCTTCCGACAGTATTTAAGTCTCGCATTGTCGCTTGAACTGAACTATTGACTATTGAACTGACTATTGAACTGAACTTCTCCAGGCTGAGGGACTGACAACCTCAAATTCTACGACTTCAAGGGTGATGGACTGATTACATGGTCTTCACATCTCTTCTGTTCCTCCCTACTTTCTGTATTCGACTGAAGAAGCCTACTGTGTAGGCGAAAACGTTTCGGAATAAAGTTGCCTAACTGTTGCCAATGTGTCTTACCTACCAACCTGTCGGTATTGTATACCACTTTGATGTTCAAGATACAAGTTTTCTTCAACACTTGTCCAACCTTCGGACGAAGACCTACTTCAACTAGTGGATGGTACCACTATGAGCCCGCCTCATCCTGCTTCGCCTCACCTGACTACAGTATATAAAACACGTTGACGGCCCTATGCTGTACGTACGTAATGGCTTGATAAAGCTCCTGGAGAGCGAAACGTTGCCATTGACACACACTCAGTTCACGGAGTTCACTACCTTATCACAAGATAGGCACATGGCTTCTGCCGAAAAGAAGAGGCCACGATGCTCCATGAACACGACGGAGGACTCAGATTTGGAAATGTGGGGCGAAATTCTAGCGAGGAAGTTGCGAGAGGAAGAGGAAGATCCTGCTCACATTGTAGCAGATCTGACAGTCCCAACCATGGAGCCAGCGACAATAGAAACAGGGGAGGAAATAAACACCCCACCCCCCGAAAACCAAGAGGGATGGAACACTGTGGAAAAGAAGAAGCGCCGTCCGTCCAAGGAGCAGGCAAACCAGCTCAACCGACCTGGCAAATTCAAGGTGAAGTCTTACGGGGACCACAGAACCCACTATGGGGTTGTTTCATACCTGGAATCACGACACAACCCTGGAATCTCCCCTCAACTTGAGGGGAGAACCAATATTGACTCCTCTCAACAAGGAAATGTATACCATCTTGAAGAGTCATGGAGACAGGTCGCTCATTCACCCTGGAGGAACTGGACTCTGGGCAGAAGATCACCAAGGGTGTAGTGATGCGATACCCGCTGATGATGCCCATCGAGGCAGTAGCAGCTCACTCCAGTGTGGTGTCAGCTCAACGTCTCAAGGCAAAGACGGCAGGCAATGCACCAACCCGACAGGTCCTCATTCAGCATGTAGGACCACTGCCATCCCAGCTGGACCTCGGTTCTTGGGGCAGGTACGATGTCAGGACCTTCACAGCAGAACCAGTTCGCTGTTTCAAGTGTCAGCATTATGGACACCTGGGTGCACTCTGTCCGAACAGAGTAATCTGCGGTGTCTGCAGCCAGCGCCACCCTACCGAGGAATGCATCACCAAGCTGAAAAATGCATTGCCACCCACTCCACAATGCCCGAACTACAGGCAGAAACACCATGCCTGGAATCCTCGATGCCCCGAGAGGCTCGCCAGAATTCAAGAAGTCTGGAAGACGCCAAAAACTCGGCAACAGGCTACGACGGATCATCACTCTCAGCAAACGATGGGCGCAGAGAACCCTGCCATACCGCAGATCTCTCAGCAGCTAACCCAAGTCAATGCCCAGGAATTCCCAACCCTCGAAGCCTCAACCAGGCATCAAGGTCAAGAACCTCCTGCACCCCTACCTCAACGAAGAAACAGAAACAAGAGGAACAGGAGGCGTCAACAGGGTGCATCTGGTCAATGCGATCAGCAGGCAGCACTAAACGAGCCCCCACCGGCCATAGCACGACAACGCAGGCACTCCTTACCCGGCACAGGCGCTTTGCAGACTCAACTGGCACCTCACCAGCAGATCCCGGCTACCCAACCTGGTATACAGCAACAGACCACGGTGCATACAATAAAGAAATCCAACCCTCAGCAGTCCCTACGAACCACAACAGCCCAGATAATATCCACTGTTTCGAACCCAACTCCAAAGCAGGCCCTCACCAGGGAGGATCTCGTAGCACTCATCAAGGTGTTCACGGATCTTATTTGCAACACAATCAACTCCACGGAACAACAGAGCGCATTCCGGCAGATGGTCAGTACGCTCCTGAGAGTGTGCTTTCTGACCGAAGAGGAGACAGTGGATGCCATAAATTTGCAGGTTCTCAGAGCGGGCAGGACTCACTCTCCAGCTCAGGAAACAACAGCGATGGAATAACCTCGGTACCAAATCACACCCTTAAGGTCCTACAATGGAACATTCAGGGCCTGAGGGGCAAACAGCACCTCCTGCTGGAGGCAGTAATTCGGGATCGGGTTGACATCGTCTTGCTACAAGAAACTCTGTCCCGACCATGTGCCCAAGACTACCCGGTTTTGCTGGATATTTTCGGCACATGGACCCGGGCGTTCACTGCAGAGGCTCAGCTGTATTTGTATCCAATACAATACCTCACGAGGTTATAGCCAACCCTGTGGACTGTGGGGAGGATGTCGAGGTACAGGCCATCCTTGTGCAAATACCTGGGGCGCCCATTACCATCTATAACATCTACAAGAACCCAAGACACACCCTCGACATTGCATAGCTCCTCGCACTAGCACGCACTGAGTGTATTATTGTGGGTGGAGATTTCAACGCACATCACCCAATGCTGTACTCTCACTCAGCAACCAATGCTGCTGGCAGACACATAGCAATGCTCCTACACGATATTCCAGAGGTAAAGTTGCTAAACAATGGAGACCCCACACACCTGTTGGGTGGCTGCCTCGATCTTACCTTCGGGTCAAGACAACTCGCAGCAGGAGCCACATGGGAAACTCATCCTAACCTTGTCAGTGACCACTTTGCAGTGATCACCACCTTCAACATCAACAGGCCTCCCACAATTGTGCTGCATCCTAGATGGGACGTAAAGAGGCCCAACTGGAAGGTGTTCCAGATTATCAACATGACTGGTGGTCCACATACTCTCTATCTGAAGACTGTGATACGGCTGAACAGGAGCTAATCACTGTTCTCATCCAGGCAGCAGAGTGCGCAATTCCAAAGAAGTCCACAGGACGTACTCACAAAAGAGACTGGTGGTTCTACAACGACGAGGTGCAGGAGCAGAACCACCGCATCAACTCTTTTAGGAAGCTATACAGGCGTAACCCTACGGCAGAGAACATGAATACTCTGAGAGCCTTTGTGCAGCATGCCCGCATAGTCTCTCTCAGAGTAAAAACTGAGAAATGGCTGGAGTGGTGCTCAACATTCGGGAATCACACCACCTTATCTGAGATATGGGGCAAGCTCAACATAGCAATTGGCAAGAGCAAGCCGAGGCCACCAGCACACCCGAACCCATCCCAGGAAGCTGAGAAACTAGTGGAGCTTTTCACTTCCAGGGGAGCCTCCACTCAGCTCCCACGGGAATATACAGACGGATCTTCTGCCACAGCGCCAGCACGGGCTGGGCAGAGTGGATGGGAGGCCATACTAGACGTCATTAACAAGTCGTGGACGAGGGTTACAAGCAGATTGAGATGGAAAGCATACAATCGTACATTCAAAAGCCAAAGGACCCAGGCAGTATGAGACTCCATCGTGACCAGTCTGCTTAGCCAAGGACGCTGAGAGGATGGGTTATACCGCCATCTTATGGAAACTTGGACCCTCTCATCATCACGTATTTGGCTTCACCAAAGGAGTGGGTACAGCAGAGTACATAACCACTCTACTAAGCCAGATTGCTGATAGTAACAAAAAACCTAGTATTGTCGTCTACCTCGACTTTGAAAAGGCATTTGAGCTAGCCAGCCCCACAGCAATTCTGGCAATACTAGCTCGGAAGGGAATCAAAGGACGCCTCCTGGCCTGGATAGAGTCCTACCTTAGGGGCAGGCAGGCCTGTGTCAGCTTTCAGGGACACTACTCTTCCTTTCAATCCCTGGAAAACGGTACGCCACAAGGAGGTGTGCTCAGTCCTACACTGTTTAACATCCTTAAGCAGGAACTTGTGAGCCTTCCCTTTCATAGTGGTACACAGCTCATCAGCTATGCTGATGATCTTGCACTCGTAGTGAATGGGAAAGGCAATTTAGAACGGCAGGCTCAGAGAGCTTTGGACCTAATTACGCAGTCTTGCAAGGAACTAGGCCTCAAGATCTCGGCCGAGAAAATCTCTTGCAATGATGTTCAAGGGACCAGATCCTGTGAATAGATTACGATATTCAGGATATAGAACTTGAGTGGACAGGCTCCTACCTGTACTTGGGAATCTACATTGATAAAAAGCTGACCTTTCAGAAACAGGCCGAGTATGTCAGGTCACGTGCTCTACTCAGACTCAACGCCATGAGAGCCATGACGAGGCACCGTGCAGGGGCAAGCAAAGATGTACTTCGCTTGTACTATATACAAGTTAACGCTCGCTCATTGACTACGTGTGCACCGGCGTTAGCTCATCTCTTCCCGCAGAGCAGGCAAAGGGTGGAGGTCGTACAAAATCAGGCGATAAGAACTATGCTTGGGGCCCCCATCTGGACCAACACAGTATGTCTCAGATCTGAGGCCCGGCTTCCTTCCTTGGCTGACAGAGTAAGATACATAAACGCCTGCAAAGTGGCCACGATTCTGCACCGGCAGCAAGGTACCCCACTAAGGACACGGATATTGACAACCATGGCACAAGATCCCACTCTCTTCACGGACTACTACTGGATTCGTTCGTTTTGTGCTGCTGGGCGGAAGCTGCTGCCTATACAACTACTCCTTGAGAAGAGTTGTGACCTTCCTGTTGCTGGATACCGTCCACCACCTCCCTGGTGCCCAGATCCAGCCGATGTTTGCATCATGCAGCTACCCATCTCTAAGCGTCTCTGCAGTCAAGACACCCTCAGCGATCATGCTGAGACAAGCATGGCACTGGCAGAGGGAGGCACATGTGCAGTGTATTTCACAGATGGTTCTGTCGACCCTGACAGGAAGAGAGCAGCAGCTGGACTGTACCACAATGGTCACACACAAGGCTGGCGACTCCCTGACCACTGCACGATCCTTCAAGCTGAGCTGGTGGCGATTCAGCAGGCATTGTCACATGCCCTACGACATCGACTCAGACCTGTCATACATGTTGATTCCACCTCTGCAATCAATGCCCTCTCCCATCCTCAACCACAGGACAATGTTCACCTCATCACATCGATCCTGAGCATAATGACAGCCTTAGAAGTTCAGGGTAACAGATCGACATTGAACTGGATCCCCAGCCATGCTGGCATCCGGGGAAATGAGGCGGCAGATGATGCAGCCAAGGCAGCAACAGACTATCCACATGTTGGGATTACTGTCCCAATCAGCCTACGACAGACCAAACTGGTGGCTGCCAGAGCCATGAAACTTATGGGGAAGGTCTTAGGTGATACCCCATCTCAACAGTGGTACCGAGCAGCGACTCGGGGAGAACCCCCTCCATATGATAGAAGCTGGTCCAGAGCGCAGTGTACCGCCATCCATCGGCTTCGTTTGGGCTTTCCCACAGCCAAGATGATGGTAGACAAGGCTGAGGAGGAGATGTGCCAGTACTGTCAGCACGTTGCCCAGCGGCCCTTAACACACTATCTTCTGGAGTGCGAAGTTACTGAGACACTCCGCAGGCAACTAGGAGTGATATTCCCTCCCGAAGAGGACCCAGAGATGACTGCGGCCACACTAGTGTACCATGGAGTCAACGAACCAGACAAGCTGTTACCTGTGATAACGACATATCCTCCTCCTCGCTAGTGTTCATATTTAGGAGTACATATGGTGTTGTCACTTACGAGATGCACCAATTGAACTGACCAGAAGAGTGCTTGAGCAGCATACATCGCATCATTGTAGAAACCTTTCTCCCTCGGGAGCCAGAGACGGGTCATCGCAAGATTGAGACCCGTGCCAGGACTACGGTCTTGGCGAACATTATACATACATACATACCTATGCTGTACATTCTACAAGATTGATGGTCTGAACACATCGGCTCCAGGCTGAGGGACTGATTACCTCATACTCCACCTCTCCTTACACCTTCTGCTTTGTATTGGACTGATGAAGCCACTGTGTGGCGAAACGTTTCCTGAATAAAAATTCCCATATGTTGCATAAGTGTCTCAATCTTCAACTAGTGGCTTTCTTTTGTACTTACCAATATTAGATTACATGTAAACTACATTTTTTATACTGCACAAGGAAATAAAATGTTTGTTCCTGGTGGACGAAATGTCTTCACAATAAAATTCTATAAAATGCATTTTGAGTTTTCTTTACGTGCTGTCGGCATAGTCTATCATTATATTTTGAAACTGGTATTTAATATCAAAACAAGATGATTTAAAACACGTGTGTAACAGTTGGGTATCTTCATTATGATTTAAATGTTTCATCTACACAGTAGGTTTCTTCAGTCAACTACATAGGTAGCTGGCGTAATAGCAATGATGTAATAAGTCAATCAACCTTGTAGAAGTATTTGAGGTGGTCAGTCCCTCGGCTACTTTGCCTTTTGTCTCTGTATTTGACTGTATTCAGAATGTTTAAGTCACAAAGATACGTAACTGTTGCACAGGTGTCTTAATCTTCTGAAATATTATTACTAGATTAGATTCAAATAAATCGAATTTTATTTCAAACATTCTAGCCCTCCATAATTGCAATGTCAGTATAATTGGATCTCCAGTTCTCTAAAGTTTCAGTCTTTAAAATTGTTGTAGCTACTGAGCACAGTGGAATATTTGAAGACAACCTCATCGCCTCACTGAAGCTTCCCGTCTCCGACTGATACTCTCGATTTCCTCATTAATGACCCATCCTATGTGATGGACCATGATTATTATGTTAATGTGGAAGACTTTAACACATAAGGGCTATACAACACCTTTTCTTGGTCCAAGGAAAGGAAAGTAGCTCCAATTCCTTGGACCAGAAGTCATTCACCACCATTCTCGCCACACTGTTATCTAGCTCATTGTGATCCTTTTTAGCAAGGTTAAGTTAAATGGTTTAAGTTATTTTTGGAGCTAAATTACGATTTTGGCACTACAGTGCCAGATGCTCCACCCAGTGCCATCGGCTATCACTTCAGAGAATTTGCAACAACGTATATGATTCATCTGCAGTAGCAACACCGCTTCGTTTCCCAGTCTCTAATAAAGACATTAATTATCCTGATAATAGAAAGATTCACTCAGGCAAGAGTGGCCGATAAGCCAAACAGAATCACGTTTGATAATTTTCGATTATTTTTCACGATTTATCTTTGCATTTCGTCGCTAACAATTTATTAGACATGACGCTTCTCTGGATATTTTTGGAAGAAAACTTTCAATTGTATATAGGTGGAATAATGTGTCTGCCATTAACAACTAAAGTCACGAAACTTGTATTGTCTTTACCCATTTTGGAATTTTGTGTTAAAGGTACATCTCTCCCGTAACCTCAGCCCTCTACCTGAAGCCTCATTCAATCTCAGAAGCCTAGTAGCTCACTTCCAGTCCAAAAAAAAGCCTAGTAAGCTAAATCTTAACTCAAACTAGAAGCCTAGTAGCTCCCGTTCAACCCAAGCAGGAAAGAAGCCTAGTAGCTCTATCTCAACCTATCCATAAATGCAACAAAGATCAAGGAATACTGACGTATATTTTCAAGAGTGACAGTCTAACCATTTTATTATGTGTTGAACTACTGTATGAGTGCAGCAATAGCCTGAGTAATGTGTTTAAGCTACTTATTTGTAACAACAGTCTGGGTAAATTGATGAACCACTGGAATAAAACATACACTAATGAATTATAATTTGGTGAAAAATAGAAAATATGCGTTCTAAACTGAAAAAAAAAACTTGTTGATGAAGAAGCGCTTCCCAGTTGAAGTTAAATCAAGCGTGATCGAAAGGAAGGGGAAAAGCTCTAATTTCTTGTATAAAGAGCCCACCAACAGCATCAAGGCTCTCCCTTTCCTGCCTGCATGGATGTCATTCCGAAGTTTAACCCCCCGGGACCCAGTATTTGACCAGGCCTCCCGGTGGGCCAGAAACTGATCAACCAGACTGTTGCTGGTCAGGCACTAACTTTAGGTATCTGTTCAGCTCCCTCTTGACAGCAACGGATTCTAATGGTTATTTCCTTATGCATGGTGGGAGGCTGTTTTGGGCCCGGACAATGGTTGCGTTTTCTCTTGTACTCATGGCGCCCCTACTTTTCATAGTGGGTATGTTAGGATGTCTGCTTTCGTAGGGAGTGACTTCTTTGTGTAGATTTAACACCAGTTCCTCTAGGATTTTCCAGGTGAAGATTATGCATCTCCCTCCTGATTTCCAGGAAGTACAAGATAAATTTTGTACAATGTATGAAATGATTAAATGACACAGCAAATAAAACAAAAGATCATACAGAGGCTTTATTAATATTCAAAATTTCATTTTTTGTTTTACTGTTCTTATCTGGGCATGCAGTTGATCTGCCTTTCTTGGAACATTCAAAAGTCTTTACGCTAATGGTTCATATACGTGAAAAATATTAGAGAATATTTAATCTTCCTTTAAATACGAAGAATTTCTAAGCAACATGGATAGACGACGGTTGTAAGTTAACAGGTAGTGAGAAAGACAGTGTTTGCAGACAAACTTATATTACGACGGTTCGTCCAGGAGGGAACTCCAATAAGTCGATAAAGTTCAGTTCTGGACGAAAAGTTGTTGCACAGATTTGCCTGCAAACATATCGTCTTTCACATTACCAGGCCATATATGCTAAACAATACTTTAGACGATATAATGACACATTTCAAGATTTTCAAATGAGGACTACTGTAACTATAAAGGAATTTATTCATCTTGACACCTGGTCTATACTATCTCTTAAACTGAGAAATAATGTAGTGATACCGGCAAGATGTGGAAAAAAGACATGTGCTGTTCAGGATATTTATTGGAGGAAACGTTTCGCGACTCGTGGAGAAACAGTGTTCTCTAATAAATGTCCTAACTGTACTATGCAGGATCTCAACGCTACAGTGCCATAATAGTTCTATTGTACCAAGAAAATGAGAGGAGCTGATGTTTGCTCCAACGTTATTGTTCTCTCTGACCTGTACTTGTCAGTGGTGACCTGTACCTTGCTCAGTGGTAATCTGTACCTTGCTCAGTGGTAACCTGTACCTATGTCTACGTCAGGTAACCTGTACCTTTTCTCAGTGTTGACCTGTACCTTGCTCATTGGTGACCTGCACTTTGCTTTGTGAAGACTTGTCAGGTGTGCACTCCGTTCTTAGCTATTGAGATTGTGATGATGGCTTCCCTCGACTACGAGCAGCCATATCTTCAGCTTAAGGCAGAAATAACGGAAGCAAGAAGATAAACTCAACGACTGAAGGGTATGTGCAAGGATTATCCTTGGAACAATGTCGCTGATGATCGGACCAATGAATGGATGTTAGTTGGAACTGAAGAGACGAAGCTGTAGCTGAAGAAGGTCCAGAAGACATCTGTGAAAACCAGCAACCCCATTTCATTGTTTGCAGACGATTGTCTGAAGATTTTCCAGCAAGCAAACACTGTTAACGAATCAGCAAAGTATGCTAGTGAGAGCATCGCAGCAAAGGCCATCTCTACAAAGACCGTCGAGAACGCTTTGCACACCGCCAGCCAAGGTAAGAACATCGTTTTAGTTGGGAACAGTCAGGTCAAGTTTATAGATATTGCCTTTTGTCTTACAAGTAGGAAGAGAATGTGTTTTTCAGGAGCTGGGATAAAGGATATTGTTAGCCGTCTAGACGACATCATGAGAGGTAATGGGAGCAATCCTATTATTTGTCTCAGTTCTAGAGGCAACGATGTTGGCAGACGTAAGAATGAGGACCTGATTAGCAGGTATAGGAGAGGAGAGCAACAGAGATTGGGATGTAGGGTGGGATTGTTGTAGATTCGCTGGTACATTGCCGGCCTGGGCCTTTTCCAGGTGGTGACTCGGCTTGCCTCCCAGTCACGGGAGTGTCTTGAAGGGGTTTGCCAGCTGCACAGTAGTTGGCGATGCGAGGCGGCTGATGAAGCTGCACAGCCCGCAGGCAGTGTCAGGAAGGGCCGAGAAAGCGAGCATTACAAGGTCTGATGGAGCCACACCCCAGCTTTAGGCCATGCCAGAGTGCTAGAGAACTTAGCTTCATGGTGACTGGTGGAAGGAAGCTTGCTAGTGGGCGGTAGCATTCTTGATATTCTTAAAATTTCGTTCTTCATAGTAATTGACTGCACCAACATCGGAGACATTCATCGTCAAGAGACTCTGCGATGTCCTCGAACATTTCTTCGGTGCTGCCTAGATATTCATGCTCGCCAGTGAACTTGACATTTCCCTCACGGAGTCGAGTGTGAAATTCTTTGCAATGCATAGCTTCACTGTATTGGTCTGTCGTGTAGAACTTACGCCATTCCATTTGGTGTACTTATATGGCGGATGTGGACGGGTTTTTGCTCTTTCCGAGTTGTCTTCTAGATGTGCTGGTGGTTGGGGAGTAGCAGTGCCTGTGGCAGTCATTGATGTGCTGTCACTGGTGGTGTTTGCAGCGGAGGAGGGGGCCGGGGTTGAGGTCTCTGATTAGTTCGTTTTCTTGGTGGAGGAAGCCAGTGGAAGCATCTCATTGGTATGATTCTGAGGCGGCTCGTCACCAGTAAGAGATGGTGGTGGAGCTGCTGCTTGAGAGAGACTTGTAAGTATTGAGACGTTGACGATATTTATGGTGGTCTTGATTATGTCTGAAGAAGGTGGAGACTGGGAATGTAAACATGGCATGTTTAGTCGGAAGAGTTCATTGATGGTGGTGGTGTTGAAAGAACCAGGTATGGCCATATTGTGCATGTGGGCATATATCATACTGTAGAGGATTCTTGTAGATTCATCGGCAAGTATTGGAGGTAATGTGTTGCTGGTGGAGGATGAAGTCTAAATGGCCTTAAATATTTTGGTGGTGTCTGCTTGCAGTTTTGCGATTGCAGCATATGTTGTAGATACTGCAGGTGTTTTCTTTTCTTGTTTTATGTTTTTCTTGAGTATTTCTCTTCTTATTGGGCATTCGGCAGTGGGAGAGTAATGTTCATTCTTGCAGTTTACGCATTTTGGTGGAGCGGTGGTGGAACAAGCCTTGAAGTCATGTCATTCATTGCCGCAGGTCAGACAGAATTTTTTTTATCCTAGAGAGGACAATCCTGAGTGAATGAGAGTAAGAGTAGCAGCAGTAACATTGCATGATGAGGTGGAATCTCTCTGCCTCAGATTATTTGGGTTGATGTGGAAGTAATAGATTGCCTTGCCCTCGGCGAGAGCTTGGGCAGCCTTGTTGACATCAGTGAAGTTGACCTTTAGCACTGAAGATGCATTGGGTATTTTGGTGATGTGGTCCACAGAGGCCCAAGGGTTCTGGTCTTCTATTGATGTCTTGATTTCTTCTATAAGCTGGATTGTGATAAGTTAGTTCAGCCGTTGGAGGAACGCCGTTCTTTTGGCCCATAAAGCTGGGGAATGATTAACTTTTCAGCTTCAATGTCGTCAGTCCAGACGAAAATGAAAGCTGATTTGAGAATCGCATTGAATTTGACCAGCAACCTGCTGCGAATGATAGATGCAAGTGCCAATTTGGCCGAGTCATTTACTGTCCCACTTCTTGGTTTGATCTTCACAACGATTTGAGAAATGCATCGTGGACGAGCATGGAAGACGGTGAATGGGGAGGTAAAACTTTCCCTCTCCAATGGAGCTCGCAGGGATAGGATTTGTGTTGGAAGGGTGGGAGACCTGTGACATGTGGCATTTTGCCAAGGAGAAGAATTGGAAATGAATGGCTCTCCAGAGCAGTTGATGTCAAGTGCTGGCTGAACAAACATTGTAAGGAAAATGCAGCGACATTCATGGACAATTGGGACCTCCAATTGTCCATGAAATGACGTGTGCCAAGATGGGGTTCACTTATCGGTTTCCGGGTGGGGGCACTGGCCATTGCAGTGGATGGAGCTGTTAGATCTTTAAACTAAGCATAGTTAGTGGTATGGGTTTTGGTGGGAAAGCAGTGAGGTATCAGTGTAGCTATAGTGCGAGTTTTAGGGAAACCAGTTATAGGCAGAATGCGGTAAAGTTTGTGGTGAATATTAAAGAGCCAGTGACAATAAGTGACAAAAACACTAACAGGATAATGGAAGAACAGAAATGAGCAAGAAGAGGAAAAGAGAGGAGAGGTTTTCTGAATTTATATTATACTAATATACTAAATAGTCGTACTGGTAGAAATAAGATGGACGAGTTGAGATTAGTTGCAAGTGCGGGTAACACTGAGGATCGAGTTCGAGTTGGTTCGCCGGTACTTCCGGCCCGGGTCTTCTCCAGATGGCGACCCGGCGAAACACTGAGGTATTTGCAATACCTGAGACATGGTTTAAAATAAAAAATCGAGATATATCTGTCGAATGTCACATTCAGGGTTTTAAATTGTTTCACGTAGATAGTGTGCCACTCCACCCCCATTCCTTATGTTTCTATGTCCGAGTTCACTTGAATTGTTGCATATAAACTGGAATAAAGTCTGAAATAACACATACTGAGTCTGTCTGGGTAGAATTTTCAGAGGGGCACAAGAAATTGATTTTAGGCGTGATATACCGCCACCCATACTTGGATAGAGACCAAGGAAGACTACTGTGGGAGGAAATTGTTAGGATCACAAGGAACGATAACATAGTAATTCTATGGGACTTCACTTTAGTCAGTTTGGGATTGGAATTTCTTGACGGAATTTAAAATCTAACGACTTCTTATAGTTTTAGGATTGTTTTTTAAAGCAGTATCTTTCAGAACCTACAAAGGGAAATAACCTATTTGACTTTGTGGCAAACCAGGAAACCCTTGTTAATAATATAGAAATTACAGAGGAACTTGCTGCAAGCGACCACAGATCAATTACCTTCAGCATTGAATGAAAGTATGATAGTAGGGATAACTCAGTAGTGGTCCCAGATTTTCGCTTAGTAGAGAGCGCTCTCAGTATGACAGCATTCTAAACTCTATATATATGCTGCCCAAAGAAAATTTATTCCGTATAAAGAAATTAGATCGAGCAGAAATGACTCGAAATGGATGAATAATAAGGTCAAACATCTTTTAGGGCAGAAATAAGTAATTTATGGACGTATCAAACGAGGTGAGGGTCATCTTACGAATCAATATATTCACACTAAGAGGGAGGTTAAAAAGGAGATAAGAAAAGCTAAACGGGACTACAAAATTGAAGTTGCTAGAGATTCGAAAACTAACACAAATGGTTTTCTCCAGGTTTAAAGGGCAAAAGTTAGAGAAAAGATAGGTCCCCATAAAAATAACTCCGGGCCATCTTACTGACAGGGAGATGATATGTGCTCGATTTTTTTTAAATATTTTCTCTCAGTTTTCACACAGGGAGACACTAACAATATCCCAATAATTAACTTTCATAGTGGGCCTGAAGATGATAAATATATAATATCACAGTCACTAGGGATATGGTAATCAAACAAGTAGACCGAACTAAAACAAAATAAATCCCCGGGCCCTGAATGAATTTTTTTCAAGGGTTCTTATGGAGTGCAAATTGGAACTGTGTGAACCATTGACAAACATTTATAACATATCTCTTAGAACATGTGTAGTTTCTGATATGTGGAAGATAGCCAATGTAATTCTTACTTTTAAATCACGGGACAAGTCGTTACCGTTATAGTACCGGCCAATATGCCTGACCTCAATTCTTGGTAAATTACTAGTCAGTTACACCTGATATAAGAAATCATCTTGATAAGCACAACTGGGTTAATGGAATCACATGGATTCAACGAATGGCCGTTCCTGCTAAAATAATTTACTAACTTTTTCAGTAAAGCTTTTGAGGCTGTTTATCACGATAAAGAATTTGATTGTTTATTTGGATTTTAGTAAGGGCCCTTTTAAAGAGTACCGCACTAGAGACTGATAAAGAAAGTGGCAGCTCACGGCAATGGGGAAGAAGTGCTGTCATGGATAAAACATGCCTCACCAACAGGAAGTAGCGTGTGTATTAAATGGAGAAAAATCGGTGCGGGGATCTGTAACAAGTGGCGTTCCACAGGGATCAATTTTAGGTCCAATGTTGCTTATAATATATATCAATAACCTTGACGAGAGAATTCTAATGATATTAGCAAATTCGCTGAAAGACTCGATGGGAGGATAAAAGATTCAGATGTAGATGTCACGGAACTTCAGGAGGATTTAGGGCAAACTTAGTGTTCGAATAGTGGCAGATGCAGTTCTATGTAGATAAATGCAAGGTTTTGAGGCTTGGAATGTTCATAACCCTAAAATTTATAAGCTACATAAGAAGAACTTAGCCATAGAGAATGCGAAAAAGGGCTTGAGGAGGTTATGGTAAGACGCAACCTTAAACCAAGACAGCAATGCCTAAGCGAACAGATTACTGGGATTTATATCAAGAAGTGCAAGCAACAGAATTCCAGCTTTATACATCATTAGTAAGGCCTCACCTAGATTACTCAGCTCAGTTCCGGTCTCCGTATTACAGAATGGACATAAATTTGTTAGAAAAAGGTAAGAATGACAAAATTAATACATAGCATTAGAAATCTTCTGTATGAGGAAAGATTGAAGTCCTTTAAATTACATTCACTTGTAAAACGAAGAATGAGGGGAGACACGATTGAAGTGTATATGTAGAAGATGGGTTTTAACAAACGGGATGTAAATAAGGTTTTGAGGATATTTTTCCAATAGAGAACCCGCAATAATAGATTCAAATTAGGTAAGTTTAGATTCAGAAAAGATATAGGAAAGTATTGGTTTGGAAATGGGGTAGGTGATGAGTGGAACAGTCTGCCTAGTTGTGTATTTTCAAATTTAAGTTGGACAAATATACGAGTGAGAGGGGTTGGATTTGAGTAGGACTTGCAGATGAGTAAATAAATTTATCAGAGCTTATTGCCTGGGTAGCATTGAAAATGTGTAGGAATATTCTGTTAGTGTGATGGATTTGTGAAAGACGTGCCCAGTATGGGTCAACGGGCCTGCTGTAGTGTTCCTCTTTTTCCATGTTCTTATAACTATATTTATTTTTATTGCATAAGCGTTCCTTTAAAATACAAAATTCTTTACAAACTATTTAAGTCGTCTAAAGTATCTTCTCGACACTTATGCTCTGGGAGTAAGTTTCAAAGTGTTACCATTTTCAGGCCTGAGAATGAGCTCTCCAAGAATGCGTAAGTCCTCTCGGCGGGTGACGCTTTCTACACGGAACTTACGCAGGATGTTGCTCAGCAGGATCTTCTCCTCCATAAGTGCAAACTTCTGACCTAGAAAAAATGTAAGAATATTCATAAATATATGGAAGTTATAAAATCATTATCACACTGTCCCACATGATTCTGGATCAATATTTACCACACACACCTCCAGACACAACCATCACGTGACCTCTCCACAGCTTCACCATAGCTCCTGACCTGACCTCACGACTACTTCATTGAATGGGCTAAACGTTATTAATAAGGTTCCTTTAACTCCTTATATGTCTCCTTATCATAGAGGCATAAAGTTATTACAATGAAGATTTCAAAAGGAGGAGGGATATATGATGGTCTGACAACGATGTCGTCAAAAGTGGACGAAGAATTACGACAGAGACCCAAAGCCCATTTTCAAAACTGGTTTACACAAAAACCAGAACTGGACCTAAGTTTTTGCATTCTTCTTTTCACCTACAGTAGGACCCCCCTAGCAACATTTTATTATATTGAAGGCGGAACTCTAAACTTTTAAGGGTATATAGCACTAGGAACTGGGAATGGAAGGCAGTTAGGTTTGTTTATAAAAAAACAAAGTATAACTTCAATTTCATGAATAAAAAAGCCCTTCCCAGAAGTAAAAAACCTCAAAGGGGGATAAAATGCTGTGGTTAAATCAAGGGACACAACATAAAAAATTCTTTCACGACAAAAATTAAATCATGAAATTTGTTAAAAAACATAACAAAAAGCTAAAGCTGTCACTTTATTTTACATTTGGTAGTACTTTTCCACAAATTTATATGAAATGGGCAATTTATTCCCCCAAATTTAAATAAATCTGAAGAAAAGAATAAAGTCACACTGCTGAATTTACGGGCCCAAAGGTTTAAGTGCAATTTCAGCTCCTTCAGCCCCACTTAACTAAAAATCATAAGTTAACTCATGTTAATAAGTCAAAATAAAAGATTTAGGCATTTTTTGAAAATTTAGTTCCCAGAGTATTTTTTATTCAAAACCCTGATGGCCGAAACTTCTCAAAAAATTCATAAAAACATGTTCTTTTCAAAAGCTTTTTGGGGGTATAATAAAATAATGTCCATTGTTTGTATTTTCGTGCTTGATTATTCTGAGACGAAAACCCGTGAGACTCACCGATACAGTTCCCGGGTCCACGCGAAAGGAATGTAAACGTAGGGGTTTCCCGGGTGACATTTCTCCAAAAAAAGCGTCTGGGCAAAGACTTCCGGGTTGGGAAAATGTGCTGGGGCACGGTGAAAACAGTAAGTCCCACCATCACAGTGGGCAGCTGGGATGCGAAATTTTACATAAAATTCATAGTTAAAAGCGTGTTTTATTTTAATGAAAAAGGGTTTATAAAAATTTAATGTTAATAATTTATAAATACAAAAAAAAAAAACAAATTTTTTTTAGGAAAAACTAAATAAGAAATTATTAATAGCAATATTTTCATGTTGGAAAACAACGCTAAACCTTTTTGGATCATGCAAAACTTCAGTCGTAACAGACACAAAATCTTTAAGCAGCCAAAAGAGCAAAATTCTGATTATTAAAGATTACTTAAATTTCTAAAAAAAAAAAAAAAAAGTAGTTTTTCTTTGTTCCAAGCTTTGATGAGTTGAAAAAGATTTTTTTATTAAAGGAAATGGAGCGCCTCTCCCCATCCTCACATCAAGCCTCATTACCCCATCCCTCATATTTATTTTTCATATGTTAATCGACCCTTACGGGTTTAGCATTTCCCCTACATAGTAACAAAAATAATTTGATTCCTACCAATGACAACCTCCTCTTTGAGGCCCTCGGGCCCCAGGAAAGGCCCACAGAAGGGAAGAGTCTGAGAGCCTCTTTGATGCAGTTTTCTGTGTACTTCATCTCACGCAGGTCAGCCATGGTCACTGGACGCTCTGAGTCACCGAAGATAGACTGTAGCTCCTCATCAACACGGGCCTCCAGAAAGTACATATAAAGTTATACTCTTTTTTCTTGTGTGTGTGTGCGTACTCACCTACTTGTATTCACCTAGTTTTGGTTGCAAGGGTCGATTCATAGCTCCTGGCCTCACCTCTTCATTGGCCTCTACTGGGTCACACTCCCTGCACCAAGAACTTTATCATACCTCTGCTTTAAGCTATGTATGGATCCTGCCTCCACTACATTGCTTCCCAAACTATTCCACTTCCTGACTACTCTGTGACTGAAGAAACACTTCCTAACATCTATGTAATTTATCTGTCTCTTCAATTTCCAATTGTGTCCCCTTGTTGTTGTGTCCCATCTCTGGAACATTTTGTCTCTGTCCACCTTGTCAATTCCTCTCAGTATTTTACACGTCGTTATCATGTCCCCCCTATCTCTACTGTCTTCCACTATCGTCAGCTCGATTTCCCTCTCCTCGTAGGACAACCCCCTTACCGGGAATATCTTTTGAAAACCTTTGCACTTTTCTATTTCTTCACGTGTTTGGCTAGTTTGGGGGTTCCCAAAACTGGCCACAACCCCAAATAGGGGCCCTTTTTCACAGTGTACGGGGTCCTGAACGTTTCCTTATTAAGAGGCGGTATGCTGTTCTTATATTTTGCTAGGCCCCAATGTTTCAGGAGTTTTTTTGGCTGAGTCGACTCAGATGTTCCTGGTGTTATCTCGCCCAAAAGATCTTTTCCTTAGTGAGGTTTGTATTTGCCCCCCCAGACTGTACTCCGTCGCCCCCCTTTTGCCGTTCCCATCTTCTGACTTTGCACTTGGGGGGGGTTTGAACCCCGGGACCCAGTTGCGGACCAGGCCTGCACTTGTCCTGATCCCCTTGTAGTTCTTCGGGTCCTCGTCCGATTTATTTTTCATCAAATTCACATCATCTGCAAACGGGACATTTCGGGAGTCTATTCCTCCGTCATGTCGTTCACAAATACCAAAAAACACTGTTAGGATGAACCTGTAACCCCCACCTAACAGTGCCCACTCTGTCCCTCGCCGCGTACCAGACTCACTGCGTCTTCCTGAGAGGTATTCCCTGTTTCCCACTGTAGTCCTTCACTGTTATCCTGCTTATCATCCATTTTTGCACAAATCTCTGTGGGAACTGTGTTAAAGCTTCTTAATGTCCAAGAAAATGCAACAACCCCACCCCTGTGAGGGAAAAATTCAATAATAGGATAGCGGGGGGAAATATATAACAAATTTTTCATTCCCGGGCTATTTTTAAAGGGTGGGGTAAGTCCAGCTCCCAGTATTCCCACCTTTTCCCCCCCCACCCCAAATGTAGTTTGTTTGCCGGCTTTGTTAACGAGGGTCAGTCTCTCCCCTATCCCTTTTCCCTCCCTTTCCCCCCCCCCCCCCAAAAAGGTGACGGGGGGGCTCTGGTCAAACATTTAAATCACCGACTCACAGCCCCCAACATTTTAAGAAAATGCCTCCCTTGTATTCTAGGGGATTTTTTGGTAAAAGCTTCACTTTGGACCAATAAAAATTTAATTTTTCAGCCTTCTCTAAGTTGAGTCGTAAAAATCTCGTTTTTTTAGGTATTGTTTTATCATGGAGAGTGTTATTTAAAACAGTGGGAACCTTCACTTTTCAGCTTGGATGAAGAGAGGGGCACCTGTCAAACAAAAGAGGAGAACTGACGGAGACGACTAAGTCCGGAACGTCCCAAATTTGGGTTTTAAACCTATGCACCGTTGAAATTGCGGCGTAAAACCCCCCTCATTTTCGTGGTAAAGAACCTGTTTCCTTCATCGGGGTAAAAACTCATGGTGATACCTGTGAAGAACAGCTGGTGGTGGTACCAAAACCTACACCCCCCCCCCCCCAATCGCAAAAGGAAGATTTCAACAAAACGAAATGTCACCAACACCAGACCCCCCAATTATATATTAGCGTTGGTAAAATTTTTTTTTCATTTTATTTTCATTTTTCTTTCAAATAGGATAACCTGTCATGTTTTTTGTTTTTTGTTTGCTTTAAAAAAAAAATAGTGTTTATCTTTGTTAATTATTATTTCGTCTTTCTATTCATTTAATTTCCTGAGGAGGAGCAGCTTTGGTAATACTGTCTGAGTTATTACGAGCTGAGTAAGCCTTACAAATGGCGTACCTTACCAGGATCAACGCTACTGAATCAAGATTTCAACTCATCTCGAATCTACCTTTGGACTTCAACGACGCATACCACAGAGGTTAACAACAGCCATGTGTAATCATTCTCTATGGTGGATACGGTACAGGTATTTAAAAGATTTGGTGATTGTTATATAGTACTCAATTTATGTAAAGTTCAAGTCAGGCAGGATATAATATTAATTCTGCCACATTTCTTGTTGGGATTGAGAACACTTTGGAGGATTAGGACTTTAGGGAACCGAGATTTTCCTGTGACATTTGTTTCATTGAGCTCTTTATTATATCACGGGAACTGTCATAGGGCACTCTTGATTTGTTGGTGAGATGAATGGATGGTCAAGTGACCCCCATTCTACTTACTGTTTGCTCGGGAGCGGCATAGAACCATTCGTTTTCATTAATAATATTTGTTTAATTGAAACTGGGATCGAGCCTCTGGTTTATTTACGTGTGAGCGGAGCAGGAATTGAACCCTCCGTTCTTTATTTCCCGTTTCATTTCACCTGGATAGTTGTTATTCTTACAAGCTATGGATGAATACAGTTTTGGATGAATGCTGGAGTTGTTAGGTATAAAAGGGAAAAATTTTAGAATCTTTTCATTAGTGCTAAGATCCAGGAAAGACTTGAAAGAGAGAGATTGAGACGAGAATAAGACAGAAAGGGAAAGAGAGAATGAAATGTAGAGAGAGAGAATCGATGAGAGAGAAAAAGGAGAGAGAGAGGAATTGAGAGAGAAATCCAAGAAAGACAGAAAGAGCGAGAAGACAAAAATGAGCGTGATAGACTTGAAAACCCCCCCCCCCCCCCCCCCCCCCTGAGGAGAGAGCTAGAGTACGTGAGGAACAAGATAAAGATATGTGAGGAAAGGTTAAATTAAGGGAATGAGGAAAGACGCAGGACAGAGAATATGAGTTTAGGAGATGTGAAAAGGATCGCAGCTCCGAACAAAACTCGCTTGAATTAGAGGAATAAGTAAGTTAACTTTCTCCACAACAGCCAATTAGATGAAGGAGTAATAGGGAAGAAGTGCAAGCTAGTGACATATTCCAAGACCTAATTTACCTCCCTTCACAGAAGGGGGGAAGGACATAAACTTCATATTATCAGGTTTGAAAATACCGCTACCCCTCTGAGTGGCCTGCTGGACACTGGGGATACCAGGTTTAGGAATGTTATTTTCTGGTACTGTATTGAATATATATGATTACAACTTTGTGCCGGATATCATATGTAATTATACCTACTGAAGAAGGCATCAATTAAAGGCTATCAAAAAACCACTAATTCTTACAGGAAGATTGCTGGTATGCCACCTTACAGCCTGGCCAGAACTTTCAGGCAGTTACAGGTAAAACTAGTTTGTTCGACTTTTGGATAGATGAGTTCAGGAATGATCACAGTTATGAATCTCTTAGAGACTTCATGGTTTGTGACCAGTTCCTGACAGCTCTTCCTCACAGATATGAACATTCATTAGAGGAACGTTACCTAATTAAAGATGAGGAAGTTGCTGAGGCTGCTGACCTTTATGCTGAGGTCACAATTCTATAAAGGACTAAAGGGAATCGAACCCTAAGGGCAAGGGGTCATCCAGGACCTTAAGAATCAAAGCTCTAGTGGAAAGTAAAATGCTTCTTTGTATTCCTGGTTTTGTCATTTGTGTGTGTTTAAGGGACATATAACGGTCCAGATTGTCCTTCTAAGAAGGCCCAAAAAGTGGAATGATGTTTTAAAGGAATGTAATGACCATAGCGCCCTTCTGTTCAGGAACAGTTAATTGGACTTAATGTATCTACCATTTTTACGAGACACTGGATGACATGTATAGTAATTTCTGATAAGACTGTTCCCTATCTTAAATAGAAACTCATTCCTCTGCTATACTTATCAGGACTACTTGGGCGTTTCAGTCACTTTTCTGCCATCCGTTGTTACATTAGGTCTAAATGGTTCACAGGTTGGTCTGTAGCCGTACTAGCTACCATTCACTTCTTGTCTCCGTACTAATAGGTAAGTAAAAGGTGCCATTCTTCCTTCTGAGCTGACCTTTCATCGCCAAAGATGGACATAAGTGTTTCTGATCCTCTTCCTGTAATGTCAGAGAAGCCCTCGAAAGCTCAGATGAGACAATGTTCATGAGATGTCATGTGGGATTAAAAACCCAGTGATGCTAATCTCGAAAGCGAGGTAGTTGGATCACGGTTCACTTGTTAGATGGAAAGTGAAGAATCACCTCCGATTCCATAAATGTCTTGACTAGGGCTCAGGTCTAATGGATAGCTTCCCTCTGTCCAATCCTTTGATTTTCCCTGACTTCAAGCCTTTTAGATATTTCAAAGACTCTTTTGTCAATTTACAACGTAAATTGAACCTTCTCATCAGGAATCTGCCATAATGCCGCTATACAAAATCAGTTATACAAGAAAAACTTTTCATAGATAATTGGATTATATAATAGGATATCTTGTACAAGTCAGTATTCAATTAATTAAGATGAGATAGCTATTCCTCTTAGTTGTTCCAAGTCATGCAGGAGACCATTCTTAAATTGGCTCTTGACCTGCCAGTGGCCGGTCATTTCTGCATCCGTATAAACCTTAAGTAAAATTAGGGAAAACCTATTTCTGGCACAAAAATGTCCTCAGGTCGTCACTACTATTGTAGATAGGTGTAAAGTTTGCAACTGTCATCTCCCGAGGTACCAGGCGAGTACTTTGCGTCAAAAAAGCATATCTTTATGGTACCGTTTGAATGAGTATGTATTGACATCGATGGTCCTTTATCTCCACTTACATCTGGGGGACATAGTAATATATTAAATTAGTTGGATTATGCTTCGAGAAACTTTCACGGAAGCCGTACCCTTAAAGCCATAACTACTACAGAGGTGGGCTGAAAGCCCTTTTGTCCATCTTCTCTAGAGTGGGACATACCTAAGAGATAATTTTGTTCTGACCGTAGGCACAAGTCACATCTGGACTTAATGCAACATCTATACCAACTTCTAGGAGTGAAGCCTCTCTCACATCACCTTATCATCCCAGCTGTAATGGGAGGATTGTGCACCAGCATTCGATTCTCAAGTCCTTTTAAGGAAACTTTGCTCCCTTAATAAGGAGTGGCATCGTTACCTACCTGATGATTTGTTTGCCATGAGGATGTTCCAAGTGACTCTTTGGGGGTTTTCACCTTTGAACTTCTCTATGGTAGACAGGCCAGAGGTCCACTGTCCATCCTTCTTGACTTATGGACAAATATGGAGGTAAATGCTGAGGTTCAGTCTCTTACCAGTTTCTCCATTGAACATATATCCAAAACTTGAGGAGACTCTGGACACGTTTCGAAAAACTTTTAGCTGTCATTGGTCCAATACAAAAAACTATTTGATTATATAAGTCAGGGAGATGTTTTAAAGTAGGGATGAAGTTCTTGTACTTTTGCCTATCCAGTCAATATAAATTAGTAGTAGCATGGAAAGGTACATATAAGTATTAAAAATTTGAGGAAAGTTGACTACCTCATAGAAGTTCAAGGGGAAACCTAAACTTTTTCATATCAACATCTTAAGAAATATTACCAGAAGAAATTCGGTTAAACTGCTTAAAACTTTGACTTATTTTTCACACGACTTGAATACGTCAACGAAGAACGAAAGGTGTGCGTAATTGACACTCTAATAAGACTAGATGAAGAAACTACATGACTTGGTGACTCTTGACCACTCGGGCGCAAACCACTTTTATTTTAATGAAATCTTTGGTTGACCATAAGAGACATGAACCTATACTATGTGTGAGTATCTTTTCAGACGTCTTACTGATATTCAGTGTTACTCCACGGTAGTCCCTTA
Organism: Cherax quadricarinatus; assembly: GCF_026875155.1. Lineage (NCBI taxonomy): Eukaryota > Metazoa > Arthropoda > Malacostraca > Decapoda > Parastacidae > Cherax > Cherax quadricarinatus. The sequence continues at coordinate 30,651,664 of NC_069445.1, read as the reverse complement.
AGATTGACTTAGTGACGGGACAACTATCAAACGAAAAATTATACCTGTCCAGTTCTCCTTCGGGATGCATTTGACCGAGAGGTCAGACAAAATTATTAAAACTAAAGATCGTTGAACCTTCAGTATCTTATATTGTTCCCAGTAGTCATGGTTAAGAAGGAGGATAATTCATATAGACTTGATATTGACTTCAGAGGCCTTATGCTTAAATCGGTGGATGCTGAGCCTTGCCCTTAATAGATATGAATCTAACAAATTTTATGGACACTTCATCTTTTCAGAGATTGATATTGCACAGGCATATCATCAAGTATGTTAGATCATTTTCTAAGCAGTACACCGCTTTTCCTACACACCATGGAATGATGCAATATAGAACTATGACCTTGGTTTGGTAATACTGCCTGTGCTACCTACGTGAGGATGATGAGAAAGGTCTTGGGGTAATATGCCATTGTTTCAGTTTTTATTTGATATCATTTACTAAATGACCATCTATGGGCGAACATATCCAAAATTCAAAATCAGTTTTGCGTAGGTTACGCTCACATGGCCTCAACTGCCAAGGACGGTGAATGCTTCCTTGGGTATAACAATAATATGATAATCTTGGACTGATACTTTCTAATAACTCTCTGCGCCTCTCCCAGTAAGATCAAAGCTTTATTAGAATTTAAATTCCAAAACCAGGAAGCTCATGCGTAGCTTTCCTTGGTTCTGTAAAATTTTTTATGCCACGGATTATCTCGAACTACTGATCTTACAGGCATCTTATCCGACTGCCTTAAAAAAAGGTCTGTGAAGGATACCTCTTGAACTTTCGACGTAGCTCGGGAATAGTTTTAATGAGATTAAAAGCATCTTTTTGAATGACACTATACTTAGATTCCGATATTAATAAAACATTTTGTTTAAGAACTGATGCTCCAATATGGCTTAGGGTGCGGTGTGTTAGTCCAATACCATGATGGTACTCCCTTTCCCTGTATGGCTTCCTAAGCCGGAAACTCCTTCCGCACAGAACGAGATTCTACACAATAGAAAAAAGATTGTTTACACTTGTGTTGGTATCTCCAACACTTAAAATTTATTTGTTGGGAAAAGAATTCATTTTACAAACGGGACACACATCCTTTTGATATACCTAGGATACTTTATAAGGAACCAACAGTCGCCTCTTGAGGTGGACTTTGGCACTCAGGCCTTTAAGTTCAATATTGTGTATATCAATGAGTTCATGCTATATTTCTCTGACTGGTTAAGTCATGACAGTCAGTAGAAAGATTTGCCTTACGCGACTTCACATGTTAGAACTTTTTCCTCGCCTATCTTCTTATACTCCTGACTATAAGTCTTGGTATGGGGGGAGTGTGAGGGAAACCTTCAATAGATAGGAGTAGCGAGGGTCTATTATAGATAAACAAAAGTTTCATTGCAGGATACTTGTTAAGGTAGGGTTAAAAAAAATAAAAAAAAAAAAAAAAAAAAAAAAAAAAAAAAAAAAAAAAAAAAAAAAAAAAAAAAAATTTTAAAAAAAAAAAAATTTTCCCCCCGCTTCCTTTTTCCCCCCCCCCCCCTTTTTTTTCCCCTTTTTCTTTTCCCCCCTTCCCTTCCCCTCCTCCCCCCCCCCCCACCAAAAGGTGATGTGTGGGGCTCTGGTCAAACAGTAATCACTAGACCACAGCCCCAGCATACTGTAAGTACATGCCTGCCTGTTTTCTATGGATTTATTGGTTGAAAAGCTTACTTTGGACCAATAATAAATTATCTTTTCGCCTTGCTCTAAGTTGACTTTTTAAAATAATCACCAGGGGGTTTTTTGGGGTTTTGTATTTATCATGGAGAGTGATTATTTAAAGCAGGGGGAAACCCCGTTCTTTTCGCTTGGATGACGAGGGGTCCCCCTGTAAATAACGAGGAGAATGAGGGAGACGGACAACGCCCTGGAGCGCCCTTTTGGGTTTTAATTACCTGTGCACCTGTAAAAAATTGCGGGGAGTAACCCCACATCATTCAGCGGTAAAAACCTGCTTTCCTGTCATCGGGATAGAATATCACGGCGAACCGTGAAGAATACCCGATGGTGGTCACCAACTCCTTTTGACCCCCCCCCCACATACAAGGGTAAGATTTCAACAACACAAGGGCACCAACACCAGCAACCCCAATATATATTTAGCATTTAGTTCAAATTTATTTTATTCATTTCATTTTTCATTTTTTTTCAAATAGGATATACCTGTATGTTTTATTTTTTTTTTTTTATGTTTGCTTTAATAAATAATAAAGTTTATCTTTGCGAGTTTTTATTTCGTTTTCTATTCAAAATTTTTCCCGAGGGGAGCCACTTTGTATTACGTCTGAAGTTATTTCAGAGCTGAGTGCCCCAAAAACCCCCCTCTCCTCTCTTGTTTTTACTGCTGTCACCCGTCATATAACTCCAAGGTTTGGACGCAGGGGTTTCCCGTCCCGAAACCGGTTTGGGTGTTGTTGATAAGCTCATTTCTTTCTGGGTTCCACCCCCTCTTCCCCCTGATAACTTCTCCCTGACTTTTCATAGTATCACGTCGTGGGACTGGGCTATAGTTTAGTGTTCTTGTCTGTCCCTTTTTTTTTAAAAAATTTGGGGCTACATTTTTTGTTGTGGTGTAGAGGGTTCGGGGGTCAACGCCCCCCACGGCCCGGGCGTGACCAAGGGATCAATCCCCCCGTGGCCCCCTCTGTGATCAGCATTGTGTTCGTGCGTGAAATACTGCGCACATAATTTACATCACGAATAAATCGTTTAAAATTAAAAACGTTCCTTTGGGTTTCCTCCTTTCCCGCTTTCTGATTTTTCATTTAATTTTTCTAAAAAAGAGGGTAATTACTTTTTTAACTGGGTTTTGCGACCTGAACAAACGTAAATAAGCAATAATAAAATGTAAAGTTTTCTGGATCGTTTAAAAAACGCACTTGGCACATCCTGGGAAATGACGTTTCAAGAGAGGACAGGTTTTGTGTGTTGTACAAGGCTTTTTACATTTTTGTACACACACCAACCCCCAAACACACACACACACACAAAAACACACTCCGAGCAACCGTGAAGAGGCGGGGCCCGGGAATAAGACCGACCCCTGCAACCACAAATAGGGGAGTACAAATGGTAGTACAAACACATATCTCCAGCAAACTCCCTCACCCATGCTCTAACTAAAAAATCAACAGTTTTGTTAGGTCGTTGGATACTTATTTAAAAAAACACGATACTGTGAGAGTGAGAGGGCATTCCCCGGGTTTGGGTAACAACCCAACAAATAGAGGAAAACCAGTTGATAGCACGCGTGTGTCGGACCTTCAAACATAAATGTTTTAACCTCCTCACGAAGGGCATCATCAGAGAGCATAGTTTGTTGCTCGGAGTACTCCAACAACAGGTCCAAGAATGCCAAGCGCTTCTTCTTTCCTGAATTTGAGAGAACAAATAACGCTTATCAGAAGCTAAAGTATATGTGCCTTAAACATCAGTCTTCTCCTTTTAATGAAGAGCTTCCTTTAATTTAAATATTTTAGTCGTAATTCACAAATTTTTCCCTACAAGAAAGATCTACAGCTACAGGTAAAGAGTAATTCATTACTGCAAGACATCATTATTCAAGATTTCTAATACAATATGGATGTAATAAAGAGAATATTATGCAACAACTTAAATAAAATTATACTGCATTATGGTCACACCCTATTGTCCAGTCTTTCCATTAATTCTGACGAGACAACCATCCCAACACTGAACAATCTTGCACAACGAACACCACTTGCCAACCTTACTTTACGTTGCCCTTCCAACATACCATCAAATATCTAAATACAGAATCTTTCATCTTCATCAGACTTATCTGTTACTTGACCTACTATAAACATAATATATTTTAGTGTAAGATGAATTTATATATTTTAAGCTTCTTCGTTCGTAATGTAAATCTCCTGTAAATCAAGATTATATACACGTAGAAGTGTATATTTCTCGGTGTATATATACTCACAGTTTACTGAAATTCCTGATTTAGTCCCTTCCAGGAAGGTGCCTTGATGCTGGTGAAAGGAACTTGCTAGGAATGATCCTCCATTTCCTTGGATCAATGGTGCTCTACGTTCAGTGCAAATTGAGCAGTTATCCCATGAATGTAATATTATAATAAATATAATAATAAAAATTATCCCTGCTTTTAAAGATTATTTATGCTTTACTGGTGGAGTATAGATGACATGCACTCTCCGTAACCTCTTGTAGTCAATATATTTATAATTAAACCATTAAATCAATCAACCAACGTACCAATTACATCCTCTTTGTCGGATGCTGCATCCTTCTTCTGTTTTATCTCCAGGTATTCTTTACGCCTGCTTCTGATAGTATCATAAGAGAACTTATGCAGGATTTTAAGACAGGCATCATGCTCCTTGGCGTACCCAGAGAGCCTAAAGAGTATCTTAGGCTGCAGCCAAGGTCGTACCTGACGCAGCTGAATTATTGCACCAATCCTACGTGAAAGTGTAAATATTAAATTAGAATATATCGTGAAAGTAACAAATTGTGAAAGTAATACTCTGACCAAATTATCGTCCTCTAAATTGCAAGGACACCAGTTCGAACCCCAGTACCTCTAACACAAAGTATGTTTATTTACATATCATTAATTCCAATTAATTTAAAAAATTATGGGGCCTGGTCCCAGACCGAGCCGCGAGGGGCGTTGACCCCCGAAACCCTCTCCAGGTAAACCTCAGAAAAAAAAGAAAAAAGCGGACTCACCATTATTAAATAAAACATTAGAAGAAGATTTTGCCTACACAATAAATTTTTCATATCTAGACAAACCCACTTCAGATAAATGTTTTATCATTAAATTATTATAGTATCAATAAGTCATCGTAAATTAACACAAACCTAAATTTTGGTTCTGCATAACAAAGGCAGCTGTATAGCCCTTGTGGCTTAGCGCTTCTTTTTGATTATAATAATAATAATAATGCATAACAAAGGCAACGATAATTTATACATAGAGTTTTATGAATGCACTTCACTGAACAAACAATTTAATAAAATAAGAACAGACTGAAATTATTCTGTTTTTTTTTTTTTAGGAAAATTTTTTATAGAATAAAAGTTCCCCAATAACAAATCATTCAATAAAATAATTGTATTAAAAAATGTTGTCTGGGAAAGATAAGATAAACTAAAAAATGGTTTAGTGATGTTTGTTATTCATCAGTAATTAAAAAGAATGGCAAAGTTACCCGACATGCCATGTTATTACCTGTTTAAATGCCAGTGTTACTTTTCCTTACACTGCCAGTGTTCTTACCGTACCTGCCCGTGTTATTTACCCTTTTCCTGCCAGTGTTATTTACCTGTACCGCCCGTGTTACTTACCCGTACACGCAGGGGTTTTTCTTACACTGCCGTGTTATTTACCTGACACTGCCTTTTACTTACCTGTACACTGCCAGTGTTATTTACCCTTAAATGCCGTGTTATTTACCTGTACAATGCCGTGTTATTTACCTTACATGCCCGTGTTATTTCCTTACACTGCCAGTGTTTTTACCTGTACATGCCGTGTTCCGGACCTGCCCGGTTACTTACCTGACCTGCCAGTGTTACTTACCTGAAATGCAGTGTTTACTTAACGGTACACTGCCGTGTTACTTACATGTACACGCCAGTGTTACTTAACTGTACATGCCGTGTTACATGTACATGCCGCGTTTCTTACCCGTAGATGCCCGTGTCCCGTACTGCCCGTGTTACTTACCGTACACTGCCAGTGTTTCCTGTACATACCAGTGTTACCCCGTACATACCGTGTTCCTGTTTCACTGCCGTGTTATTACCTGTAGATGCCGTGTTACCCGTCACTGCCGTGTTATTCCGTACACGCCGTGTTACCTTCATCCAGTGTTACCTGTAACTACCCGTGTTTCCCGTACACTGTAGTGTTACCTGTAACTGCCCTTGTTAATTACCTGCACTGCCGTGTTTTTACCTGTATATAATTTTACTGTACACTGCCGTGTTACCCCGTACATGACAGTGTTCCTGTACAGGGCCCGTGTTTCCCGTACACTGTAGTGTTACCTGTCATGCCAGTGTTACCGTACATGCCGTGTTATTTACCTGTACATGCCCGTGTTTTTTTTTCCCAAAATACCGTGTTACCTGTACACTGCAGTGTTACTTTCCTGTACAATTCCGTGTTATTTCCTGTAAATGCCCGGTTTTACCTGTACACTGCCCGTGTTATTTCCTGCCCCACTGCCGTGTTATTACTGTACACTACCCGTTTACCGTACATGCCCGTGTTACTTACCCGTAACTACCAGTGTTACGTGCACTGCCCCGTGTTACCTGTAAAAAGTCGTGTTTCTGTACACCCAGTGTTCTTTCCTGTACACGCAGTGTTACCCCTCAAAACCCCTTGTTATTACCTGTACATTGCCCAAAGTTATTACCTGTACACTACCGTGTTTTTTTTCCTTACATTGCCAGTGTTACTTACCTATACATGCCCTTGTTACTTACTTGGACAGCCTTTAATTCGAGTCGTATTATCCTGGATTTATGTTACATCCATAGCAGTCTCTGTAAGCAAAAAACAACAGTCTAATACAGGACAAGAAGTAAACATAACTTACAAGTGTACACTGTTTAACAAGTCCCAAAATGAACCTTAATTCTCTTGTTCCCTTCCGTGTTCTCATATTTCGTGAATGCTAGTATCGTTTTTTCACAGAAAAAAAAATATCTTTTGCTTGAGCAAGCCAGGCGTAAACCGCATGTGCATTGGGGTGTGTGCAGTTTTCCGTGTTTCCTATGTATGTTTATCCCAGATGTGTTGTTTGACCACGTGTGGTTGAGCCCGACCCCTTGGTAAAACCCCCATGTTTAAAGCACGCATTGTAACCGTTTTTAAACTGACTAGCAGTCAGGCATCAGATTATGGGGTTGGCTCTCAAGTACAGAAAACTGAGTCGTACTTAAATGGCTACTCATTTGAGATCATTTGCTCCCCCCTGACCGCAGAGTGCAGTTTTTGAAACCGCCCTAGGATGCTTAGTTAACCTTATATGATTCCAACTTTGAGAGGATAATTTTGTCACGCTGCAGCAGCCCTGTCGGCAGGCAACTGTCTGATTCGTGTCACAGCTTCAGTGAGCAGCCTGCACAAAGTATGAGGTCACTTTGACTGCTAGCCTGCTCACTCTAGTTAGAGTGTATGCTGCAATGACTCCCTCACCTGAGTCATCTCTGCTATGACTCACCACTCTCGCCGGCAGTGACAGCCCCAGTTACAGTACCAGTCGAGAAATGTCTTCCTGAGTTACTTGCCAGATGAAGTCCTGTCTAGTTGCGGAGTATGATAATGCCTCACTCGAGGGCACCAGCAGGTTGTGCCCCAGGTTGAGTAAACCTTGCAGCGACTACTCCACAATATCTCTTGTGTTGCAGTATCTGTCCAGATACAGGAAGGCGTGCAGTGATGACCGCCGAGGCTCACTGCCTTGGACCACGATATTTAGCACCCCCTTCCCTTTTCTTCTTTCCTCCCTGTAGGAAGTTTTTTTTTTTTGTCCATGTCCACATGTATATATATGTTTTTATTGTGCTCTGTGCCCTGTCCCTGAGAGGGGCCGAGTTTTTCTTTTTAGTCAATCATGGTCGAGGACGACCATGGGTAGGTTTGTGTTGGGTTCATATTTCGCAGCACTATGTTGCTGACACCTAGTGGCATAGGCCAACCAAGCTCAGCTTGCACCACGTTTACCCTGCCTCATTGTGGCAGCCGACAGCACTCAGGCAAGAACACTACCCCGTCACTCTCTCATGGGCTTGGTCTTCCTTGGCCAGGGCACTTAGCACACTGCCTGTACACCAAGAACCCAAATAAAGTAACAAGCCTCTGAAGCTTTATTGATCCCCGGCTTGCACATTCTCAAATCAATTGTAACAGAACATTGTTTTTGAGAGACCCCACCTTAGCAGAATTCTTTGAATTCTGGTTATGGGAGTAATATTTGAGTGTGAAGTAGACGCTACTCACACCACCATCTTTCTTCTTTAAATTGCCAGCCAGTGCCTGCAAGCACCTAGATCATCCAGCTGCTTTTTTCCTGTGCATCAACACCATGATACCATTAGTGTGCTGTATGTCGTGACTACTGGACATTCTAATTGATACTATACCTGGAGTATACCTGGAGAGGGTTTCGGAGGCCAACGGCCCCGCAGCCCGGTTTGTGACCAGGACTCATGGTGGATCTGGGCCTGATTATCAAGGCTATTACTGTTGGCCGCACACAACCAAAAATACGAACCACAGTCCGGCTGCTCAGGTACATACTTTAGATGCCTTTCCAGCGCCTTCTTGAAGACAGCCAGGGGTCTATTAGTAATCCCCATTATGTATGCTGGGAGGCAGTTGAACAGTCTTGGGCCCCTCACACTTACTGTGTTGTCTCTTATCGTGCTAGTGGCTTCCCAGATTTTCATTGGGGGAGATGTTGAATCGTCTGCCGAGTTTTTTGTTTTCATTGGGAGTGATGTTCGTGTGCAAGTTTAGTATTAATCTCTTTATAATGTTCCAAGTGCATATAATCATGTATCTCTCCTGCCTGCATTCTAGGGAGTATATGTTGAGGAACTTCAAGCATTCCCAGTAATTGAGGTATTTTATCGCAGTTATTTGTGCCATGAAGGTTCTCTGTACACTTTCTAGGTCAGCAATTTCACCTGCCTTGGAAGGTGCTGTAAGTGTGCAGCAATATTCCAGCCTAGACTGAACAAGCGACCTGAAGAGTGTCATCATATTCTTCGTATCCATACTTTTGAAGGTTCTCATTATTCATCTTGTCATTTTTCTAGCAGATGCGATTCCACAATGTTGCGGTCTTTGAAGGTGAGATCCTCTGACTTGATCACTCCCATGACTTTTACATTATTTTTCGTTCTATTACGTGTTTGGAATTTGTTTTATACTCCTATACCTTTTTAATCTATTCAAGTTCTCCATATCGGAGAAATGGAAATTTCTCTTCATTGAACTTCATATTGTTTTCTGAGGCCCATTTAAAAATTTGGTTTTTGTTCGCCTGGAGACTTGCAATGTCTTCAATGGAGGACACTGTCATGCAAATTCGGATGTCATCTGCAAAGGAAGACACGATGCTATAGCTTACTTCCCTGTCTGTCAGATATGAGGATGAGGAACAGGATAGGAGAGAGTACCGTGCCTTGTGATACAGCTTTTCACTGTAGCCGCCTCAGACTTTACTCTGTTTACTATTACTCTTTGTGCTGTATTTGTTAGGAAATTATAAATCCATCTACCAAGTTTTCCTGTTATTCCTTTATCGTGCATTTTGTGCGCTATTATACCATGGTTAGGTTTGTCAAAGGCTTTTGCAAAGTCAGTATATACTACATCTGCGTTTGTTTATCTTCTAGAGCATCCAGAACCTTGTTATAGTGGTCCAGTAGTTGGGACAAGCAAGAGCGACCTGCTCTTAACCTATGTTGTCCTGGATTATGAAATTGATTGGTATCTAGATGAGTGGCGATCTTGCTTCTTAGAACCCTTTCAAAGATATTTATGCTATGGTATGTTAGCGGTATCATTCTGTAGTTCTTTGCTATTGCTTTACTGCCACCTTTGTGGACTGGGGCTAAGTCTGTTGTTTTTAGTGGCTGTGGGACGACCCCTGTATCCATGCTCCCTCTCCACAGGATGTTAAAAGCACATGACAGGGGCTTCTTGCAGATCTCGATGAACAGAGTCCATGAATCTGGGCCTGGGGCAGAGTGCATTTATCGCCTTTTCGAAGTCATTTGGCGTCAGTATAATGTCAGGTTTAAGTCTAGCAAATTCTGTGTCCCTCATAAAAAATTCATTTAGCTCTTCGACTCTCAGCCTGGTTAGCGGCTCGCTTAAAACCGAGTCATATTAGGACTTGAGTAGCTCACTCATTTTCTTGCTGTCATCTTTGTAAGTCCCATCTCATCTAAGTAGGGGCCCAGTACTGGATGTTGTTCTCGACTTTGATTTGGCATAAGAAAAGAAGTGTTTTGTGTTTTTTTTTTTTCAATTTCATGTATGACTTTTAGTTCTCACCACATTTCTTGACTCCTGTAAGATTACTTTAGTTCAAGTTCGATGTTTGATATTTCTCTGGTCAGTGCCTCCCTTCGTATTACAGATATACTGGCATCTTTTAGCCACTCTGTTATTCGTTGCCTTTGCATGTATAGGGAGCGCCTTTCTCTTTCTAGTTTATATCTTCTCTTCCTTTTCCGTCAAGGAATATGCCTTGAGCATACCTTGAGTGCCACAATTATTTTTTTCTACATATAGGAGTTGAATTTGGTGAAGACTCCCTCGTGAATGGGGCAAAGAAACGTTTTTGTGTGTCATGACACGTAGCCTAGCCAGCTCGATGTTCAGCTCAATGTTAGTGTTTCTGCCAGTTGTCTGCATTTATCTTTTATCCTGATCTTATCTGTATATTACAACCATATCTACTGTGTCAGTTTGCAGTTGATTGTGTGTGTAATCATTTCCAGCCAATTATATTGGTTCTTGTAAAGGGAAGGAGATCAAGCTGCTTCAGGCCAGGTCGTAAATTTCTACAAGCCACTCAGCGCTGTATGACTTGTGGGTTTAGCGCTTAGATTTGATTATAATAATCTACAAGCCACTTGTACCTAAATATCTCAGTGTTTTTATAAATTAATGAGTGTGAATATTTGTCTTGTATTCTTTTACCAGTAAATTCCCTAGATAAATATTGCACTTTAGTTTAAGTAACGTTATGTCTTCTATAATGAGTTTAAAGTCAGTGGGATTACTTTCACGGAAGAAGTTGCGGAGTGATGTTAGCTGTTGATTGAAAATAGTTCCGCCATATTGTATTTCCGTTTCTGACACCATTCCGCCAGTTACCATGACAACATAGTGTTAGTGCCCAACCACCCTCCTGTATTTTATAGTGATGATTACGAATTTAAGAAAAGTTACCAGTTTTTCTGCTAAGGTATGTTCAACTTAAAGAATCTACCTCCACAACCACGACCATCAAGGACATTACCAGTGATAGACAGGACAAGCTTCCACCCTCTGCAGGGGTATAGATAATCCCTTGTAATGACTGCAGCAAATTATACGTGGGCGAAACATCAAGGGACATTCAAACACGTATTTCAGAACACCAATACGCAAGCAGGTCTGACGACACAAGGAATGCCTGTGTACAACACCGTAATTCACACAACCACTTGATAAACTACAGAAACTCAAGACTTATCGCCACAGAAGACAACACTCATTACCGAAGAATCCTGGAATCATCACTTATTTCTATATCCGACAACTTCAACCAGAATAGTGGCTTCTATAACATAGCTGAACCACTTGCCAAGAAACTTCTTCATCGCTATCCCACATAAGAACACAGGAATGGAAGAACACTGTAGAAGGTCTGCTCACAAACTTATCCAATCTCGTTTCCAAGCTACCCAAGATTTTGACTCTATAACTCCACTCGGTACATCATCAGATGTAGCATTCTCCACCTGACCTCAGCATTCTGAACCTGACTATAAATACTCGCGTCCCTTCCACCCCAGGTAGATCTGTTTGTGACTTGAAAAAGCCCACTGTGTGGGCGAAACGTAGTCAATAAAGGATCACATTATACTGCATATGTGTTTATATTTCCATTGTGTCGGTATTTTATACCATTTATTTCCAATATGTTCCCTTACAGACTTTATTATCAATAAAGTTGCAGCATATATTTCTGTGTAATTTTATTGCTTTTCATGATAAAAGTAAATTATCAACTCAGTGTAGCATAAATATCAGTATATATGCAGTTTTTAGTGTTGTATATAATTATTGCATTTATTACCGTGATAGTGTAGTTCTGAGTAATTTACATTATTCAATTTTTCAAGTGTTAGAAAATTTTCTTATATCAATAATTCCTGTTGATATCGATAATTTATTGTTGATTTGTACAAGAAAGATACTTTAAAGTCATTTTCTCACCTTAAATTCTGCACTATACTTATACTAGTTTACCTGCAAGAAACATACTTCAGGCATATTTGTAATTTATTCTCCTGAAGCTATAGTATACTGTGAGCTGTAACTTATAAATTTATTTATTTAAGCAACTTCAATCAGATTATTCCTCTTCAAGGAGGGGGGAGGGCGAGGACCTCCTTGGCGCGGCGATGAGGCTATTGGTATGAGGAATTGGAAGCTTTCGTCTTATTCCACTGACTCGTCCTAATTACCCGCCCAATCCTTCCCTTCCCTGCCCCATCCCTCATTTCTCATTCCTCCTCCTTTCCCCATCCCTTCCCTTTCCCTTTGCGGTCTTTCCCTTTCTAGTATCTAGGTTGGGGAAGGGTACCGTGGTCCATCCCATTTCGTTGAGGTCCTTGCTGGCAGTGTAGTTTGCCGTGGAATCTGGATCGTCTGGAGATGTACCGATCCTTCTCCGGTTTACTGGGGAAGGTTTTGGGTGTCTCCGGTAACGGGTGTATCTCTGATTCCAGGAGGTGGTGGCCGAAGGAGGTATGCCTTGTGGTGGGAATCCGACTGCCCTCTCTTTTCTATGCCGAGGTGGCTATGTAGATGTGAGATTGCTATACCAGATTGCTAGTTTATTGGCATGGAGGGTAGGGTATGGCACGGGTTCCATGCTGCATCTGCACTGCTAGCTTTGCTGAGGCCCTCATGGGTGCAGAGTGAGATTTACAGCCTTTTCATTCCTCTTAGGAGCTACCCCTCCATGTCCTCCCCCTTTTTTTTCTTTCTTTCCTTTTTCTGAAAAACAATGAAAAAGAGAAATCTAACCATGGAGACTTAATTCCATGAAACTGCTCCTCCTGGGCCTCTTTCTGCTGCAGCACTCTTTTATGACCCTCCCTCATTACCACACCATCTTTTGGACCTTTCTATTGCCCCTGTATCTTTTGCAGGTTACATTTTGTCCCATGTTCCTTATACCAAGGCTAAGTCTGATTCCTTTGACACATCCGATCTTCGCACGACTTTGACCATGTTTCTGGCTTTTTCCCATACGGTGCGGCGGTTTTCAGATCTGCCCACCTCAGAACGGATCATCTCCAGTCCCATATCTAAATGACCAAGACCTTTCCTTGATGATACTGCTTCAAACACCTCTCACTCTACTCAGAAAAGACCAACGCGACACTCACTCCCTTTACACACTAAACATCAAAGTACACAATGGGCCAAGTTTTTCGATTTGCAACCTGTTATCTCCCACTGATTATCTGATCATAGTGTTAGCAAAGGGCTCCCACGCCATGTTGGACAAAATATTTCGTTTCATGTCCTTAAGAGTTGTGTACACATCGTCACAGTACAGAATACTGGCTAGACTCATAATCTTTCTCTGATTACTTCCACAGACGCTATTCCTGTAACAATTCGAAAACACACTTCTCTCAGTTCTTGTAGCAGTACCGTTGTTCTGCCTCTTACCATTGTTCACCCTGATTTCCAGACATGTGGTAACGACATTCTGGAGCAACTTGAGCTCCAAGACCAAAGTGGACGGGCAATGTAGCTTGCATAACTTTTGTCAAAAGTTAAGCAATGTAACTTGCTTAACTTTTGACTTCCATGAGCTTTCGTCCTCGGTTTATATTGCAGGACACCGTTTAAAAGTCCGAAAGTTGTTCCCTACACCACAACAGTGTCGAAATTGCTGACATTTCGGCCAACCAGAGGTGTATTGTAGGTCCATGGCAGAATGCCCAGTCTGGTGCTGCCGACCACACCAATATATCTTGCCTTAATCTTAATGCTCACCCATCTTATTCTCGTCGTTGCCGAGTTTACTTAAATGAAAGAGAAATCTACTCTCTCAAAAGACAGAAGTCATTACTTACGCCTTCAAGGGAGACTTCCCCATTATTATTATTCTCGAGTTACCAAGAGGCCTTTAAACTCTGCGGTCCCAACTCCCACAGTCTTCCCTGTAGTCACACTTTCCACAGTCAGCTCTTCATCTAACTGTTGCAGTCCTGAACTCAGTGGTCCCTACCTCACTGCCTCATACTGTCCTTAAATCTTCAACTTCTCTCTCGCAAGTTCCTATGTCTACAAGACCTCATGCAACAGCAGTTTCCCTTTGCCCTCTACTTCTCCAAAGTCTAAAACGTCCCCAGAGTGCAAATCTTCTTTACCCTCTCCTTCGCTTATCCTTCGCAGACACTTTTCAATTCTCTGTACCTATTTCTTTATTCTTACTTGCTCTGTTATGAGTGTGGAGATTCGCCCTCCCCTTGTACAGTCCCCTCCTCTCCTTTTCACTCCCAGTGTTCTTCCTCTCCTATTCCCTCCCAAACTTCTTCCCAAGTTAACTCTAACCTCTCGCCCCCTCCTTCTTTAGTTACTTCCATCGTCCCTCGGCTTTTACTCGCCCTTTCCGTCCTATCTCCGATGTCGTCTCATATACAGCTTCTCTGACATCTGAAACACTAGACGCTATCTCCAAATACATAGAGGAGACAAAACCATTGAAGGGAACTGAACCACCTCCCGTTCCTCCTCTTCAATCTTCTACTCCATCTGCACAACTCTCTACTTCGCAACGTTCCAATCCTTTGCTTCATATTTGTTTAATGCTCCCTCCATACGTGGACTTTACTAACCCTCCTAGTCCATAGACACCTACTGTTCATATTTCCCGTATATTTCCCATTGTAAATTATGGCTTATTTACAGTGGAATAACCGAGGCTTCAATAGTAATCGGGGTGAGCTACAGATATTGCTCTCCCAGTTTTCCCATTTGTATTTGTTTACAAGAACCCAAATTACATTCCGTTGTTATCCATCCCGTTTCAGGCTATGGTTTATTACATTCATTGCTCTCTCAGTTTCCTCTTCATTAACTGGTCTGTACACGTGGAGTCAATGACAGTGATCATTTTCCAGTCCTCCTCACTTCCCATTCGAATTCTCCACCTTCCTGAAGTCCACGCTGGCAATTTGACCAAGCGAATTGGGACCTGTACTCACGTCAAACTGCTTTTAGTGAGGAACCACCTTCGTAGTCTATTGATGACCTGTAACATCAATTCCCGACCTCAGTTTTAACCCCGGCTTTACAGTCTATACCCCAAACCTCCGGCAAGCATTTTCAGAAATGCATACCTTTGTAGTCTCCTTGTGCTCGTGCGGTACATTTGAAACTGTCTACATGGGGAAGATATTACAATTGGACCACAGAGCGACTCCTTAATTTTAAGCGGACGAGAGCGGTTGCCAGCCATGATATGCGGGAAGCTAAACGCATTTGTTGGTGGGATTATGTTTCCAGTCACTTTGTCTTCCTCTATGAGTGCAGTCTGGAAAAAAGTATGGAAACTGAGTCTCAGATTCTCTCCAGACCCGGTTATTGTTCTTCGGGTTGCCGGGGTCACTATAGTAAATCCTGCTGAAGTTGCCACCGAAATTGGTAATCATCTTGGAGTACTTGAGAGATACAGACAACTGTACCCCTCTTTTCTTTCCTCCAAGTCTGCCAGAGAGTTAGAACCTTTAGGCTTTTCTATTGAAAAAGTTCTATAATGTGTCTTTTACAATTCTGGAACAAGTCAACACTTTCTGCTTGCTGATCATTGGTAGTTGGGCCTGATAGCATTCATATTCGTATGCTACAACATTTACATCCATCAGCCCTTTTACGTAGTTTTACTTCTAATTAATTTTATTTTGTCACATGGAGTTCTCTTTCAGCTGTGGAAATCTGCCATTCGTAAACCAGGGACTTCGAAACATTATGCCTTCCACTATCGTCCCTTTGCTCTTACCAGTACAGTTTTCAAGGTGATAGAACGTCTGGTAAATAGACATTTGATGGGGTATTTAGAGACATACAATAGTCTCTCCACTAGTCACTATGGCTTTCGTAAGGGCCGTTCTACAATTGATTCCTTAATTCATTTAGATACACATGTTCATAATGCCTTTGCCAATAACCACTCGGCTATCACCATCTTTTTTGATCTTCAGAAGGCATATGACACAACTTGGAGATAAAACATATTGGCTCAAGTTCACTCCTTAGGCCACCGAGTTATCTGCCATTTTTCCTTAAGAACTATTTATCTGAAAGACATTTCTGTGTTCAATTAATGATATGCTCTCCCCGAACTTTGCCCAAGCTGAAGGATGTGTCCTTAGCACCCCACTTTTTCTCCTTGCTCTAAATGATCTGGCAACTGTTCTTCCATCAAATATTTTAAGTTGATGACTTTGCTATAGCTTGTGCAGGCAGTGTCTGTTGCTGCATTGCAGTTTCTCTCCAGAATGCCATCAACCGTGTTTCCAGTTGGGCCACTACTTATGAGTTTAAATTTTCTAGGTATTAAAACACAAAATTACTTTCAGTAGACGTTCTATCGTCCCTGATAATCCATTGTACCTGTATGGCTCAAGGATCCATGAACGTGATACTGTCAGTTTCCTCGCCCTTCTGTTTGATCGTCGGTTATCCTGGAAACTTCACATTACCTCCTTGAAGACAACTTCCCATAGCCGGTTGACCCTCCTTAAAACCCTCGCTCATCTTTCGTAGGGAACTCCTCCGACTGCATTCAGCCCAAATATTATCGAAACTAGATTGTGGCGACCACATACATTCAGTAGCTTCTGCAACTTTTTCTACTCTTCATCCCATCCATCACCAGGGACTAACTACATTTATGCTTAGATGCTTTTCGCTCTTCACCTGTAGAGAGCCTATATGCAGAGACGAATATTCCATTCTTGAACGATCGTCATGATGCTCATTTTCTCAGATGTTTTGTTCGCAATCATGACCTTCGCGATGTATAGGAGAGTAACGGATGTTAGTAGAAGTTCATTGTTCGTTCGTCTCCTCTACTTACTCGTCCCTTTTGTTTTCATCTACATTCGCTCTTGTATTCTCTTCAGTTGCCCCTTTATATATTTATATAGCATCTAACTTTTTCCCTTTCCCAATGGGAGGTTCTGACAGTTCGTGTCTGTTCTTCCCCACTGCCGTGAACAGAAGCTCAAATACCTAAAGTTCCTTTTCGCTCTTTTTCTTAATCTCTTCTGTTCTCATTCTTATGTGATCGCAGTATACACTGGCGGTTCTAAATCTTCTGACGGTGTCAGGCTGCAGCAGTGTTTCCGGACAGCGTAGTGTGAAGGCATTTATTAGACTCGGCTAACATTTTTACAGCTGAATTGTATGCGATTCTTGTAGCACTTATCCATATTGCATCTGTGCCTGTCACCATATGTGGTAGTCTCCGACTCTCTTAGTACTTTGCAAGCTATAAAAAATTTTGATTCACCTCATCCCCTGGCTCTTCGTATACAACCTCGGTTATGCCGCATCTCTAGAAACAACAAAGGTATTGTTTTCTGTTGGGTCCCCGGTCATGTTGACGTTCAGGGCAATGAATTGGCGGACACTGCTGGGCGGCCAGCAACACATGGCCTCCCAGTTTCATATAGAGATGTTCCATTCACAGACTATTTTGCTCTAATTTCTATCTACCTTTGCAACCATTGTCAACAACATTCCTCTGATATGATACATAACAAATTACAATCTATCAAACCAACCTTAGGTTTCTTTCCATCTTCTTGTCATCGATGCCGAGGTTGGGAGACTGCGCTCTCGAGCACACTTGTTTTACTCATGGGTATCTCATGAAGAGGCTTCCTGTTAGTCTGTGAGAACTGTCATGTTCCATTTTCGGTTAGCCATATTCTGCTGAACTATTCGGTCTATCAATGAGCAAGCAGAATTTACCTCCGACGTTATCACTGCTCTAACACCTTACTTTATCTTCCCTCCTTGCTGACGAACCCACCTTTGACTCAGACTATCTTGTTGACCTTTGACAGCAACTGATTTACTACACAAACTTTGATAATACTTCCTCTAGTGCTCCTCACGGTCCTTTCTAACTCTGTTGTCCACTCCACCCTTGCTACTCTATAATCCTGCACTATCCCCTGCCCTGCTGCACTGTATGACCCTTGTAGGTTTAGCACTTCTTTTTATTATAATAGTAATCCACTCACTGATTCTATGTGTATAATGGAGTGGTGTTTTAGTATTTTGGCTTTACTTATCATTGACGGTGCTGCATCAACACAAACATGGTGAGTTTACTAGAATCTAGTTGTACATTTTCTAAACAGGACTTTACTTTGTCAAATACGTCTGATCCTCTTTTTTTTCATGAAGTGACTCAAGACCGACAAGTTCTTCATTATCAATTCCTCTTATAAAAACGCTTAACTGGGCTACATCAAATATTTCAGCAGATTCGTCCAAGCCTGGACAAGGTCTTTCAGTTGCTCAGATACATCATGGGAAAATTCTTTTGGTGCGTCTTGTAGCTGTTTGCTTTGGCAGAGCTATTCGTCTACTTTTCTTCAATATTTTCATCACCAAGACATCTTGCAAATATCTGGAGACAAGGCTTAGCAATTTTTTCTCTAACAGAGAAAGGCTTCCGTTTTTTAGCCAACACAAAGGCAATTTTGCAGGATGTTTCTGTCACCGCCAAACTTTCGCAACTTGTAAGAGATATATGTTGCTTTCTTGTTATTTTGTTCTATTTTCTTAATCACATTCTCTTTCCATAATTCAGACTCAAGTACTAACTTCATTGTTTTTATATGGTGTCTTTTAAGAACAAGTCTTCTGTTATCTGAGTTTCTTCACATAAAAATGCACAACAGTTTTCCTGACGGACCCGCAATAAATAAAAACTGATTTTCTCACTGTTCATTAAACTGACGCTTATTATTACTTTCAGCTTTTCTTTTGCTATGTGATGGGCAACTGTAATAACAAACCTTAAATTTTAAAATGTACAAACTGCAATTCTCAACAAAGAGCGAAGCACAACTCTACCGCACGAGTGTCAGTTTTAAACTGACTGGTAAAAATATGCAGTGCATTGTAGCCACTGCTAGTACCTGATGCCTCAAGATCCAACAAGTGTTAAACATGTACACTTATGGAACGACTCCTGTACAAGAGTCGTTCCATAAGTGTGCATGTTTAATATTGATGATCACTGCAATTGTTTCCTAGTCATATTCACTGAATATTTTTTCCTGAAAACTTACTTATGTGAAAGATGATTCAATAATAGATGTGCAAGAAATTATAAAATCACTAAAAACATTTATTCTCAGTAAATCTCGTTCCTGGCTGCAAGTTACTCGAATTTCTGTTATAATTTTTTTCAACAAATCGGTTTTTGGTTAATATTTTCTGAATGAATAAGCCTTCCTTTATGTTATCAATGGGTGCAGTGTGCCACTTCTAGTCATGTAATGCACCACTTTTGGCACATAGGTCGGCCATCCATCTTGCATCTAATTTTTCTCTTTTCCTTGGAAGGCTCCAACAGTTCGAGTCGTCTTTCCCACTGCCGTACGTGAAAGTTCGTGTACCTGCAGTTACTTCTCGCTCTCTTTTTCATAACCACTTCTGGTGGTCTCTAAATCCTCTGACAGCCATCTAGGAGGTACATTCATGCAGTCTGAGGGGCTCTTGATGCAAATTAAGGTGCTCTTATGCAGGATGAGGGGATCTTGATGCAAAATGACGGGGGGGGAGGTGCTTGTCAGGAAAAAGTTCATTAGATAGGAGTGGTGGAAGTATGAATGAATGGTGGTGGTATTTTGTTGGGCAGTTTGCTTGTTCAGTTAGGGTGAGTGCATAGTTCCCGCTAACCCGGTTGGGAGATGACGAGTGTGTCTCCAACTTGTGGTCAGTCACTTGACTTACGGCTCCCGTCAAATCTAAGTATTCGTTCCACTTCTGCATAAATTATTATATGTTTCTGGTTAAGTTAGTTTTAGTAAGAGCTTCACTCTTATTTAGGGTTTTATTTTACCTATTATTCCTGTCGTGATTTGAACTTATGTAGTGTTGTCATCTTTTACTCCCCACCATTTCTTTTAAAGGCTGTGCGCCTATCGTGTGAGTGATTTCTAGACTGGTATGTAATTTGGTATTTATTTTAGCCTTGATTGTCGGCTCTAGTCATTCGACACGGGCTAGATACCAGAAGGGCAGTATAGATCTTGACAAGATCTGAGAGTAAACCTACCAACACTGGTCCCCCTTCCATACATAGCCGACCACCTAATCAGTTACACACCATTCTAGCAGCCGTCCCTCACTTTTAACTCCACCAGTGTTTCACGGCAGTTCTTTAATGGCGACTCAACTGCTTCACAAGTGTCGTGGTGGTAGAGGATCACAGTCAACCTCTGTTCGTCAGAATCTTTACTCATGTTGGGAACACTGTCTTCTGTTTCATCAGCCACGTCCACTTGTGTGAACTACCTCGCCCACCCCCCCCCCATCATCAACAATGGCTCAGCGTTCCAAACCAGGATTCAGAGCTACGTGCCCTGAACATCGGCACGGCACCATTCTCCACTACGTCACTGTGTACATATTAGCTTTGAATCACTAATTATTTATGTATTTCATTTTTGCTTCAAGTAGGATCAATTTCATGTTTAAGTGATTTATATTCTTTACTGGTATAGTAATTAATAAAATTGTTTATCTTACGTTATTATTGATTTTTCCATATTTTTATTTCCATGAGGAGGAACCAGCCTTATCAATACTCTTTGAGGGTCTGATAGGGCTGCGTGAACCTTCATAGGGCTCTTGATGCGAGATCATGGACTCTTGATAAATGATGGTCTTTTGATGAAAGTTGAGAGGCTCTTGATTCAAGGTGAGGAACTCTTGATACAAGGTGATTGGCTCTTGGTGCACGGTGAAGGGGGCCCTTGTTTCATGGTGAGAGGCTCTTGATGTAAGGCGAAAGACTACTGATGAAAGATGAGGGGCTCTTGATGAAAGACAAGGGTCTTGATCCAAAATGTGGGGCTCTTAATTTAATGAAAGGTGAGCAGTCTTAATACAGGCTGAGGGACCAAAGATGCAAGATGAGTGGCTCTCGATGCAAAATAAGTGGCTTTTGGTGCAAGTTAAGGGGTTCTTGATACAAGTTAAGGAACTTGGGATAAGGGAGAAGGCTCTTGACACAAGATAGAGCTTTTAATGCAGAGTAAGGGGCTTTGATACGATATAAGGGGCTTTTGTTGGAAGATAAAAGGTTTTGATCCAAGGAGTTGGAATTGTCCTCATCGCTGAACTGAACCTGAGTCCTTCTCCAACGCTGTCTGACCCCTTCTGGTTGCGCGCTTCCAATAATAATAATTCTGTATAGATCTGAATCTGCAAAAAACATTCTTAAATACAAAATTTGTTCGAAATCCTTTTCACAATAGACCCCAATTGATTTCGATGCTAATTGCAATTACTACCATTAATTTCTTATAGGATTAAATATACTTTAAGAGCTTACCACAGATAATATCAAGGGTACAGAGCGTAACAAATGGGAAGATATCAAAAGGCTTGCCATCTGCCTTCTGCTGCAACTTCTGCACCATCTTGTTGCTCTGGTTGTTGAAAACCTCCACAAAATCCTCCAGAATCTTGAAGTGGAAGGCCGGGGTCAACAGCTTCCGGCGAGAGTGCCACTTGCTTCCTAAGGTAAACATCACCAGGAATATTAACAAAATGACGCAATGGTCGGAGAAGTGGCAGATGCAGTTTAATATTGAGAAATGCAAAGTTGTAAATGTTGGACAGGAAACTAACCATGCCACATATAAACTAAATAATGTAGATCTTAATACTACCGATTGCGAAAAGGATTTAGGAGTTCTGGTTAGCAGTAACCTAAAACCAAGACAACAGTTCATTAGTGTTTGCAATAAAGCTAACATAATTCCTGGCTTCATATCTAGAAGTATAAATAATAGAAGTCCTCAGGTTGTTCTTCAACTCTATATCTCCTTGGTTAGGCCTCATTTAGACTATGCTGCTCAGTTCTGGTCACCGTATTACAGAATGGATATAAATGCTCTGGAAAACGTACAAAGGAGGATGACAAAGATGATCCCATGTATCAGAAATCTTCCCTATGAGGATAGACTGAGGGCCCTGAATCTGCACACTCTCGAAAGGCGTAGAACTAGGGGGGATATGATCGAGGTGTATAAATGGAAAACGAATAAATAAAGGGGATGTAAATAGTGTGCTGAAAATTTCCAGCCAAGACAGGACTCGCAGCAATAGTTTCAAGTTGGAAAAATTCAGATTCAGGAATGATATAGGAAAGCACTGGTTTGGTAATAGAGTTGTGGATGAGTGGAACAAACTCCAGAGTACAGTTATTGAGGCTGAAACGTTGTGTAGTTTTAAAAATAGGTTAGATAAATACATGAGTGGGTGTGGGTGGGTGTGAGTTGGACCTGACTAGCTTGTGCTGCTGGGTCTGTTGCCGTGCTCCATCCTTGAGTGGGGATGACCAGAGGGTGGATCATTGATACGGGGGTGGGTCATTGGTCTAATCCGGGGGGGGACATGGACCTGCTCTGCATGGGTCAGTAGGCCTGTTGCAGTGTTCCTTCTTTCTTATGTTCTTAAAATATGCCACAGTTTTTTTTTTTTTTTTTTTTTTGAATCTTATGCCACAGTTTTTTTTTAAATTTTGCCGCCGAATCGGCTAATTTACCGTGCACCGCCACAGCCGTCCTGTGAATGGTAGTGTAAGAGAAAATGAATAGACAAAATAAAAAAGGCCAAAGACCAAAGAGGGGTAATAGGAGCACATCTCTCGAGTTATATAAACTATTTATAGGGCACCTGCTTGCTAGGTTTAGTACTGTTTCGCCGTAGGTCAGAATCCCGCCCTGTCCATGTGATGAATTAACAAAATACTTAAACCAGATGGCATGTATAGCTGACGGGCACACTACTGCTTACATTCATAATACATTTATATTTTCCTCTCCAGTGCTTCTTAAACGTATTTTTTAAATGAAGGATGTCTGCTCTATCCAGAAGTAAATGCAAATCACAACTCAAATTAAGTTTTATACACACTTAAAGATGCGGCTTTTGCAAAGCATACACAGGGGTAAATAAGAAGAGCAATACGTAAGTATATAAGCAAGCTGATGAGCAAATACGTGGGCAAGTACACGTCAAAATACATGGATAAATGTATGAGTAAGTTCAAGAGTAAATGCATGGTTAAATATACGTGTAAAAGAATGAGTATATACTGGGCAAGAATATTAACAAATACTTGGTGAGGACAATAACTGACCTGTGGAGGTGAGGAGACCAGTGCCGAGCCAGGGGTGGAGAAAGTCGTAATCACGACTCTTGTCCAGGTGTTTTTGACTACTCAGGATCACCTGTGTACAGAATCTAGTTATATACAACGGTTACATACACAGGTTACTTATGCTTCTTTATTTTAGCAGTACTGTGCAGGATATCTTTTACTTCTGAATCATGATATTATTGCAGTAAGTAAGCTAAGTTGGATGTCCTAGTTCTAAGCGAAACAAAGCTGAAGGGGGTAGGGGAGTTTGTGGGGAGAAATATATGGGATTAAGTCAGGAGTATCTGAGAGAGTTAGAGATAAGGAACGGGTAGCAATAATGTTGAAGGATAGGTTATGGCAGGAAAAGAAGGAATATAAATGTATAAATTCAAGTTTAAGCAGAGTAAAATTAGGGTTGGATGTGAAAAGTGGGTTACAGAGAAGAGAGAAGTGTAAAGAAGACAGAGATTTTAGAAAACGTTGAGTGCATGGGAAGTTTTGAACCAAGTGAGAGAATACTTGTGGTTGAGGATCTCAATGTTAAAGTGGGTAAAAATGTTGTAGAGGAAGTAGTAGGTAAATTTGGGGTGCCATGGGTAAATGAAAATGGGGAGCCTTTAAATAAACTATGTGTAGAAAGGGGTTTGGTAATAAGTAATACATATTTTATGAAAAAGAGGATAAATAATTGTTGTTGTTGTGGATTCGCCGGTATATTCGCCCAGTCTGGGCCTGGGGACTAGCTATCCCCAGGCCTAGCCCCATTCCCCGCCTCACGGGGCTCAGAGGGAGAAACTAAGCACCTTGGGCTGCCACAAACCCCGGCCACACTGGACTCGAAGGGTGTGGCAGCTGCATAGCAGCAGACGATGTCAGGAGGTGCAAAGGCAGCAAGCATTACATGATCCTTTTGGAGTCACCACCAGCATTGGATATTAAGTCCGAGCGCTGGGGAAGCTCAAGAATGCCTCTTGCTGTGAGTGTTGCTGCTGCTAGTTCACTTGTCCGTTGCACTCGTGATTGATAAACAGGTATACAAGATACGATATAGCAAGTAATGAAAGTAGTTTGTTAGATTATGTATCGGTGGATAAAAGGTTCAAGGGTAGGCTTCGGAGTGTACATGTTTATAAAGGAGCAATGGATATATGGGACCATTACCTTGTTGTAGCTACAGTTAGTATAAGAGGTAGATGGGACAAAAGGTAAATGACAACAGTAAGTAAGAGAGTGGGGAAAGTTTATAAACTAAGGAAGGAGAAAGTTAGGGTGAGATATAAGGTAGGCTAGTGCAAGTATGGGTAGTGGGGGAGGGTTGAAGAGGGATGGGATAGTTTTAAAAATGCAGTATTAGAATGTGGTGCAAAAGTTTGTGGTTATTGGAGGGTGGTTGCAGGAGGAAAGAGGAGTGAATGGTGGAATGATGAAGTAAAGGGTGTGATAAAAGAGAAAAAAGTAGCTTACGAGAGGTTTTTACAAAGCAAAAGTGTATAAGAAAGGCAGAGTATATGGAAAGTAAAAGAAAGGTGAAGAGAGTGCATACGAAGAGCAAATGATAGTGGGACAGGCACTGTCAAGAAATTTTGCTGAAAATAAGAAAAAAATTTAGAGTGAGATAAACAAGTTAAGAAAGCCTAGAGAACAAATGAATTTGTCAGTTAAAAACAAAGTAGGGGAGTTAGTAGATGGGAAGCTGGAGGTATTGAGTATATGGCGGGAATATTTTGAGGAACATTTATATGTCGATGAAGTAAGGAAGGCAGTAACTTCATTCACTTTTATGGGTGAAGAAGAGGAGGATGAGTGTGGGGGAGGTGCGTGAGGCATTATGTAGAATGAAAGTGGGTAAAGCAGCTGGAACTGACGGGATCATGACAGAAATGTTAAAAGCAGGGGGATATATAATGTTGGACTGGTTTTGTATTTTTGTTTAATAAATGAGAGAGTAGGTGAGATGTTATCAACAAATTTTGTTGAAAATAAGAAAAAGTTTTGGAGTGAGATTAACAAGTTAAGGAAGCCTAGAGAACAAATGGATTTGTCAGTTTAAAAATAGGAGAGGAGAGTTATTAAATGGAGAGTTAGAGGTATTGGGAAGATGGAGGGAATATTTTGAGGGATTGTTAAATGTTGTGAAGATAGGGAAGTTGTGATATCGTGTATAGGGCAAGGAGGAATAACATCTTGTAGGAGTGAGGAAGAGCCAGTTGTGAGTGTGGGGGAAGTTCGTGAGGCAGTAGGTAAAATGAAAGGGGGTAAGGCAGCCGGGATTGATGGGATAAAGATAGAAATGCTAAAAGCAGGTGGGGATATAGTTTTGGAGTGGTTGGTGCAATTATTTAATAAATGTATGGAAGAGGGTAAGTTCCTTTGTATAAAGGCAAAGGGGACAAAAGAGAGTGCAAAAATTATATGGGGATAAGTCTGTTGAGTATACCTGGAAAAGTGTATGGTAGAGTTATTATTGAAAGAATTAAGAGTAAGACGGAGAATAGGATAGCAGATGAAAAAGGAGGCTTTAGGAAAGGTAGGGGGTATGTGGACCAGGTGTTTACAGTGAAACATATAAGAGAACAGTATTTAGATAAGGCTATAGAGGTCTTTGTGGCATTTATGGATTTGGAAAAGGCGTATGACAGGGTGGATAGGGGGGCAATGTGGCAGATGTTGCAGGTGTATGGTGTAGGAGGTAGGTTACTGAAAGCAGTGAAGAGTTTTTACGAGGATAGTGAGGCTCAAGTTAGAGTATGTAGGAAAGAGGGAAAGTATTTCCCAGTAAAAGTAGGCCTTAGACAAGGATGTGTGATGTCGCCGTGGTTGTTTAATATATTTATAGATGGGGTTGTAAGAGAAGTAAATGCGAGGGTCTTGGCAAGAGGCGTGAGTTAAAAGATAAAGAATCACACATAAAGTGGGAGTTGTCACAGTTGCTCTTTGCTGATGACACTGTGCTCTTGGGAGATTCTGAAGAGAAGTTGCAGAGATTGGTGGATGAATTTGGTAGGGTGTGCAAAAGAAGAAAATTAAGAGTGAATACAGGAAAGAGCAAGGTTATGAGGATAAAAAGATTAGGTGATGAAAGATTGGATATCAGATTGGAGGGAGAGAGTATGGAGGAGGTGAATGTATTCAGATATTTGGGAGTGGACGTGTCAGCGGATGGGTCTATGAAAGATGAGGTGAATCATAGAATTGATGAGGGAAAAAGAGTGAGTGGTGCACTTAGGAGTCTGTGGAGACAAAGAACTTTGTCCTTGGAGGCAAAGAGGGGAATGTATGAGAGTATAGTTTTACCAACGCTCTTATATGGGTGTGAAGCATGGGTGATGAATGTTGCAGCGAGGAGAAGGCTGGAGGCAGTGGAGATGTCATGTCTGAGGGCAATGTGTGGTGTGAATATAATGCAGAGAATTCGTTGTTTGGAAGTTAGGAGGAGGTGCGGGATTACCAAAACTGTTGTCCAGAGGGCTGAGGAAGGGTTGTTGAGGTGGTTCGGACATGTAGAGAGAATGGAGCGACACAGAATGACTTCAAGAGTGTATCAGTCTGTAGTGGAAGGAAGGCGGGGTAGGGGTCGGCCTAGGAAAGGTTGGAGGGGGGGTAAAGGAGGTTTTGTGTGCGAGGGGCTTGGACTTCCAGCAGGCATGCGTGAGCGTGTTTGATAGGAGTGAATGGAGACAAATGGTTTTTAATACTTGACGTGCTGTTGGAGTGTTCAGGGAGACCGGCAGGCCGGACTTGAGTCCTGGAGATGGGAAGTTTAGTGTCTGCACTCTGAAGGAGGGGTGTTAATGTTACAGTTTAAAAACTGTAGTGTAAAGCACCTTTCTGGCAAGACAGTGATGGAGTGAATGATGGTGAAAGTTTTTCTTTTTCGGGCCACCCTGCCTTGGTGGGAATCGGCCAGTGTGATAATAATAAATAAATAAATGAATGAAGGAGGGGAAGGTACCTAGAGATTGGCAGAGAGCGTGTACAATTCCTTTATATGAAGGGAAGAGGGACAAAAGAGATTTTAAAAATTATAAGGGAATAAGTTTACTGGGTATAATAAGTAAAGTTATTGGTAGGGTTATAATTGAAAGAACTAGAGGTAAGACAGAGAGCAGGATTGCAGATGAGCAAGGAAGCTTTAGAATTGATAGGGGATGTGTAGAACAGGTGTTTACATTGAAGCTTATATGTGAACAGTATTTAGATAAAGGTAGGGAAGCTTTCAGTGTATTTAAGGATTTAGAAAAGATATATAATAGAGTGGATAAAGGAGGCAATGTAGCAGATGTTGCAAGTGTATTGGAATGGGTAGTAAGTTACTAAATGATGTAAAGAGTTTTTATGAGGATAGTGAGGCTCAGGTTAGGGAGTGTAGGAGAGAGAGAGAGAGATTACTTCCCAGTAGAAGTAGGTCTTAGGAAGGAATGTGTAATGTCACCATGGTTGTTTAATATATTTATAAATGGAGAGAGGGGTGGGATTAAATTATGTGGAATCAAATACAAAATGTGAGTTGACAGTTACTTTTTGCTGTTGGCACTATGCTTTCGGGGATTCTAAAGAAAAGTTGCAAAGGTTAGTGGACGAGTTTGGGAGGGTGTGTAAAGGTAGAAAGTTGAAAGTGAATATAATAAAAATATGGTGATGAGGGTATCAAACAATTTAGATAAAGAAAAAATGGATATCACATTGGAGGGAGGGAGAATGGAAGAAGTGAATGTTTCAGATATTTGAGAGATGACTTGTCAGCAGATGAGTTTATAAAGGACGAGGTAAACCATAAAATTGATGAAGGAAAAAAGGTGAGTGGTGCGTTGAGGTATGTGTGGAGACAACGTTATCCATGGAGGTAAAGAAGGGATTGTACGAGAGTATAGTACCAACACTTACGTGGGTGTGAAACACGGGTTGTAAATGCTGCAGCGAGGAGACGGTTGGAGGTAGTGGAGATGTCGTGTCTAAGGGCAATGTGTGGTGTAAATATTATGCAGAGAATTCGTAGTGTGGAAATTAGGAGAAGGTGGTGTGGAATAATTAAAAGTATTAGTCAGAAGGCTGATGAGGAACTGATGAGGTGGTTTGGTCATTTTGAGAGAATGGAACAAAGAATGACTTGGAGAGAATATAAATCTATTGGGGAAGGAAGGCGGGGTAGGGATCGTCCCCAGAAAGGTTGGGGAGGGGGTAAAGGAGGTTTTGTGGGCGAAGGGCTTGGACTTCCAGCATGCGTGCGTGTGTGTTAGGAGTGAATGGCGACAAATAGTTTTTGGGACCTGACAAGCTGTTGGAGAGAGCAGGGTAATATTTTGTGAAAGGATTCAGTGGAAACCGGTTAGCCGGACATGAGTCCTGGAAATGGAAAGTAGAATGCCTACACTTTAAAGGAGGGATTTAGGATTTTGACAGTTTGGAGAGACGTCTAAACTGTCGTATCTGAGCGCCTCTGCAAAGAAGTGATTATGTATGAGTGAGGTGAAATTGTTGAATGATAATTAAAGTTTTTCTTTCTTCTTGGGTTTTTCTTTCATTTTGGGTCACCCTGCCTCGGTGGGAAATGGTCGGTGTGATATATATATATATATATATATATATATAATATATATATATATATATATATATATATATATATAATATATAATGCAAAACAACCACACTGAAAGAATAGAGAAATTCCAAGCGCTTTCGTGACAACTCACATTATCAAGGAACTATGAAAGTAAAGCAACCAAGGAAGCTATATAAGGGATCTGGCCAACACCTCACTATCAGATCCCACAACGGTTAAACACCTGACGCGCGCCGGCCCAAATGGACAGGTCCTTTGCACAACTCACCAACAAACTATTCTACCCAAGAAAATTTAAAAAATATTATTTGTCCAGTGTATTATTAAATTCTTCCCAAATTCTATTAATTATAAATGGATCTAATTTATATAAACCAAAGGAAATATTCATATTATTGTCAAAACTGCTTTTTATGAAACAAGATTCAATTATATTCCTGCGACCATGGACTTGCTTGATACTACTTTCTCAACTTTTGAAAATCAAATGGATGGTTAAAATCTCTTACATGAATAAATAGAGCATTGGAATCTTGTCCAGTTCTAATGCTATATTTATGTTTTAATCTTAGTTCGAGATTTTTACCAGTTTGACCGTAATAAATTTTATCGCAAATTTTACAAGGAATCTTATAGACACATCCATCAGCATTTTGGGGGGAATTCTTTATCAAAAGTTTTTTTACTGTATCAAGATTTTTGAATACAACTTTAATATTAAAAGTCTTAAGAAGAGAAGGCATATCAACTAAGTTTTCATGGTAAGGGAGAACCAACATATTTTTAGTTGAATGAGGCTGGTTGTCCCTTTTTGGATTGTAAAAAGTATTTCTAGCAACTTAAAAAGATTTATCAATTACATTTCTTGGGTATTTTAAATCATTACCTATTTCATAAATTTTTTATATTTCTTCGTCTGTGAACTCGGGACTACAAATTCGTAAAGCTCTCAAAAATATTGATGAGAAAACAGACAGTTTGACTTTATCTTGATGCGAGGAATAATAGTGGACATAGGAACAGTTATTTGTAGGTTTTCTGTAAATTTTAAATTTGAATTCATTATTATCCTTAATAATTAAAACATCTAGAAAAGGCAATGAGTTATTTTCTTCAAACTCAACAGTAAAGTTTATAGAATGGGCTAAGCTATTTAATTTTCCAAGGAAATGGTGTATATTTACATTTTTGGGCATAAGACACAAAATATAAATCAACATATCTGAACCATTTAGCTCTATTAGGGAGGATTGTGTTAAGCAACCTTGTTTCAAAAAATTCCATGTATAGGTTACTGAGAACAGGTGAAAGAGGATTTCCCATTGCCATACCAAACTTCTGAGTGTAAAACTTATCATTAAATACAAATTTTGCATCAACAATGCAAAGTTTAATAAGTTTAATGATAGTAGGAACTGGCAATGGTAAATCATAGTTAACGAGTTCTTCAGATAAGAAACTTAATAAATCATCAACAGGAACTTTCGTAAACAAGGAAGTAACATCAAAACTAACCATGTTAAAATCATTTAAGTCAGTCAAGGAGCTTAATTTATCAACCAAGTCTATGTTGTTTTTAACATTAAAGTTAGAAATTTTGCCAACAATAGGGCTCAAAATATCAACAAGCCATTTGGATAATTTATATGAAACTGACCCTATGGAGCTAATAATTGGTCTGACTGGATAACTGCCCACCAAAAAGAAAATTGGTTAAGATTGTTTGCTGTGATGTAAACACCGCCTCTGCCTGTCCATATAATATTCCTTTTATTATTAATTTCGGCATCTTTAATGTGCTTCTAGGTTATCTATCGTGTTTTTGATATCAAGATGGAATAAATGTGATAGATAACCTTTATTACTAATATTAGCATAATTACACAACATTGAATTCGCACCACCACTTGTATCCAGCTATCAAGACGACTCATCAGATACTGAATGCTCCTTCTGCTGGCCCCTCCCTCTCCTCCTCCTCCCACTTCGGGCCCCTCGTATATTACACTTGCTTTCCATTTTGAATTTTTATTCACACAAATAGAAGATTTACTGTTATGCAGTCTACTGCATTATTGAATAAATTATATAAATAATATCAGTGCATTTGTGAAAGCGTAAGACACCCACCAGCTGACGTGTATTAGACGTGTGACCTGATTTGTTTACTCTTGAACTCCAGCAAAAACAGAACCTTACCGATACTATGAGCTCAAGTTCAAGGTTCTTTTATTCTGTAAACTATTCGAAATCATCTCTATTTCTGTAATATATCTTTCATTCTATCAAATGAGAACAAGAAAACTAGAATAAAATAAATACCATACGAAAATGCACCGCATCTGAAACGGATTAATCTAATTTACATTATTCCTTATGGGAAAAACTCGTTCGGTACTCGAACAGATCGGTGCTCGAACAATCTTCTAGAACGTATTATAATATATATATATTATATATATATTATATATATATATATATATATATATATATATATATATATGAAATACCACACACACACAACACACACACACACACACACACACACACACAACACACACACACACACACACATATATATATATATAAAATATATATATATATATATATATATATATATATATATTTAAATATTTTGGGGTCCACCTCGGGTGTAAATTGTGGGACCCATAGCCTCGGAGAAGTGGATAAAAAGGCTTCAAGGAAGAATATTTGATTTCTTCCTGAAGCCATTTGAATATTCCACTTCCCCAAACCACCCCATCTTTTAAACTATTTTTTTTTAACCAATAGGAAATATTTTATTACATAATATGGCACAGAAGATTTAAGAGATACATTTGATATAAAGGTGGCATATATATATATATATATATATATATATATATATATATATATAATATATATATTTTATATATATATATATACATGTTGTTACGTGTGTATCACCGATTATAAGGCGAAAATCTCATCCAGCTCCTCAGAGCTGGGGCGTGTGCCCAAAATGCAGCATGCATTACCCCTTTGAACAGCCGTGCCGAATATGTAAAACTGGTCAATTAGTAAGAACTCATTTAAAATTAAGTCCTTTCTGAAATTTTCTCTTATACGTTTAAAGATATATTTTTCTCACTAATGTTAATGTAAAAAAATTTAATTTTGCACCAAAAGAATCTTAGAAAACTTACCTAACCTTATTATAACAAGAGCAATTTATTTTAGCCTAACCCAACCAAATATATTTTAAATACTTTTACAATAATTTAATACTAAACGAACACAATCAAACATATTTTTTTCGTTAGGTTCAAAATGATTTTGGCGAAATTATTGCATACAAAAATTTTCGCTTGTCCTATATGGCAAGACGAGCGTTGCTATTTAAGCCAAGATCGCAAGTTCTGCCTATTCGGCACGACATTTATATATATATATATATATATATATATAATATATATATATATATATATATATATATATATATATATATATATATATATATATATATATATATATATATAATGTCGTGCCGAATATGTAAAACTGGCCAATTAGCAAGAACTCATTTAAAATTAAGTCCGTTCTAAAAAAATTTCTTATACGTTTAAAGATATATTTTTTTCATTAATGCTAATGTAAAAAAATTTAATTTTGCTCCAAAAGAATCTTAGAAAACTTACCTAACCTTATTATAACAAGAACAATTTATTTTAGCCTAGCACAACTAAATATATTTTAGATTTGTTTATAGTAATTTAATACTAAACAAACACAGTGAAATATATTTTTTTCGTTAGTTTCAGAGTGATTTTGGCGAAATTATTGCATACACAAATTTTAACTTGTCCTATATGGCAAGATGAGCGTTGCTATTTAAGCCAAAATAGCAAATTCTGCCTATTCGGCACGACATATATAATATATATATATATATATATTATATATATATATATATATATATATATAATTATATATATATATATATATATATATATTAATGAAAATAAGAAAAAAATTTGGAGTGAGTTAAACAAGTTAAGAAAGCCTAGGGAAAAGTATGGATTTGTCAGTTAAAAACAGAGTAGGGGAGTTAGTAGATGGGGAGAGGAGTATTAGGTAGATGGCGAGAATATTTTGAGGAACTTTTAAATGTTAAGGAAGAAAGGGAGGCGGTAATTTCATGCACTGGCCAGGGAGGTATACCATCTTTTAGGAGTGAAGAAGAGCAGACTGTAAGTGTGGTGGAGGTACGTGAGGCATTACGTAGAATGAAAGGGGGTAAAGCAGCTGGAACTGATGGGATCATGACAGAAATGTTAAAAGCAGGGGAGGATATAGTGTTGGAGTGGTTGGTACTTTTGTTTAAAAAATGTATGAAAGAGTGGGTAGGGGATGTGTAGATCAAGTGTTTACATTGAAGCATATATGTGAACAGTATTTAGATAAAGGTAGGGAAGTTTTTATTGCATTTATGGATTTAGAAAAGGCATATGATAGAGTGGATAGAGGAGCAATGTGGCAGATGTTGCAAGTATATGGAATAGGTGGTAAGTTACTAAATGCTGTAAAGAGCTTTTATGAGGATAGTGAGGCTCAGGTTAGGGTGTGTAGAAAAGAGGGAGAATACTTCCCGGTAAAAGTAGTCTTAGACAGGGATGTGTAATGTCACCATGGTTGTTTAATATATTTATTATGGGGTTGTAAGAATAAATTAGTCAAAG
The DNA here is from genome assembly GCF_026875155.1 of Cherax quadricarinatus. NCBI lineage: Eukaryota > Metazoa > Arthropoda > Malacostraca > Decapoda > Parastacidae > Cherax > Cherax quadricarinatus. The sequence continues at coordinate 30,618,085 of NC_069445.1, read as the reverse complement.
TTTGGGATCATAATTCTGGGGTACCTACATTGGACTGAAATTACACATACATATTTTCGTGATGCCAATTGCTTCATGGGTCATAAAAATTGCAAAGGTTGTGATATTTTGAGCCTTTTTGGAAATGTTTAACTTTAAGTTGAAAAATCACAAGAGGTAAGTGACCTGCAGGGATCAATGATTTATAAAGATAATGGATTCAATTGGGGAGGATGATTGGAAGTCCTGTATATTTTCAGTACTTGGGAGTTGACCGTTACTAGGATTACTTGACAGATGCGGTTAAACTATTAAACTTGATTTTGATGCAAATTTAAGGTGATGATGGTTTCATAAATTGGATGTCAAAAACCTCTTACACTGGTGCTAGAACGATATGGATTTTTTGAAAAGTAGCCTACACATCTCCCTAATGAGTAATTGGTTGGAATGCGAGCAGATGAGGTTGAGGCCAGTGAGATTACTCATTCATGGAAATGTGAATGGTAAATATCTAAAACTTCGAGTGTTGGAATTTGAAGGAGAAGTTGGCGTTTCAATAAAGCATTAGTCATAGGGCAGAGGTATTGATTAAAAGTGTTTAGTCATTTAGAGAAAGGATCCAACAATACTGGTAGCATCCACTATATTCATGGCAGAAAGGGTAAGGGTCGTCCTTCGCAAGGTTGAAGGGTAAGGAGGTTAATGTGGTGTCGGAGCTGACAGCAAGCAGTGCATGAAGTGATAGATAGGAGATTTAATGCAACGAAATGAATTGGACTAAATCTGTTGGAGTGTGAAAGGTAAATATTCAGAAGGGAATCCAGCCTAATCGGTTATATTATTTGGTCGGACTTGAGTCCTGGAAATGGTGATTGCCTGCCTTCACTTTTAAATGGGGGTTTGGATATTGGATTTGGAGGTAATATATTTATAACGAATACTCTTCTAAAACTGTTGATTCTGACACCTTCCAAAATCTGGATAAGTTGATTGGTAAAGTGTTAATATGATGAAAGTAAATTTCTTTTATGGGGATTTTCTTTTTTTTTGGGTCAATGCCCTGCCTGTGGAGACGACCGACTTGTTGAAACAAAATAAAAAATATAAATATATAAAAGTCCGTGCGAAGGAAACTTTGCGATCTTGGCTTAAATAGAAGCATCTTGCAATAATAGAACGTAAAATTTGTGTAGTTAATAATTTCGCCAAAATCTTAATTAAACGAAAATATAATTTCACTGTGATTGTTTAAGTTTTAAATTTATTGTAAACAAATCTAAATATTTTGTGCTAAGGCTATCAATTGGTTGGGTCTATTTTAAAACGTTTGTAAGTTTATCTTGGTGGCAAATTTAAATTTTTACATTAACATTTGAGTTTCTAACTGACCAGTTATACATATGGCACGATATACTTGAATTATTATATTTTAATAATTATTTATATATATAAATATATTTATATATTATTATATAATATCTCATGGCTGAGGACTCGCACGAGAACCTTGGAACAAGGTAACGATGGACAAGTACGCACAATTCTCACCACACTGGACCAATACCTTGGCGTCCAGCTTGCGCTAGACTTTGATCCAAGGCAGCCAGCTTTCAGGGAGAAGGCTTACAGCTTTTCATCTCATCCCCTGCATGCATGCAGGGGATGAGATGAAAAGCTGGCTGTTGCTACTGGAGGCCCACTGCCCCAAACATTCGTCACAAACTGGTTGATCTGTCACCTGGTGAAGATACTTGCCAGTTTTCTGTTGAAGACGTTCCAGCAGTATTTTTGATATCTTCTGTGAAGATGTTTAAAAATCTGGAATGTGCTCACCGCACCTCTGCTTTACACTGGGTTTATTTTGCACTTCCTTCCATATCTCTCGCTCTAGTACAGGGTGCCCAAAAAAAACACTTCCTGATTTCAAACATGTTTAACATGTTGAATTAGACACATGTGCAACTCTTGGGTATCTTTATTGATACCCAAGAGTTGCACATGTGTCTAATTCAACAACATGTTGGTTCTCTGAACCATTCATCTACAATGTTTAACATGTAACTTTATTGTATTAATCTTTCACAGAAGCTTCAGATGCAGGATCTCATTCAGTTTCATGTGGTATAGGATAGCATTAAAGGCACTCAATGTGCGCCGCTCTGGTTGCTCGGCAAACATCAGTGCGATAGTCCAGTTCGGTCCAGACGCTCTGCAAAATATCTGGTGTTATGCGAACTGCTTCAGTGATCGAAATTTTCAGCTCCTCCAGGGTTGCAGGTAGTGGTGGAACGTAAACTGTACTCTTCACGTGCCCCCAAAGGAAAGTCACAAGCAGTTAGGTCCGGTGACCTTGCAGGCCATTTGCAGAGGTCACTGGACCTAACTGTTTGTGACTTCTTTTTTGTGGTCACCCTGTATATTGATACAGCAGTGTGCAGATTTGGGACCAGGCCCTCTAGTACCTACCTAACATGTATATATTATCACGTACCTCTCAGTGAGTACATATTGACGTCTTTAAGACGTTCGCAGTAATTTAAATGTTTTATTTGCTCTACGTGGGCCGTATACAATCTCTGTATTTGTTCAGGGTCTGATATTTCTCCTGCCTTGAACGGGGCCGTCAACACTGAGCAATATTCCAAATAAGGGAACACTAACAGTTTGAAAAGTGTCACTACTGCCATTATTTCTCTTGATTTGAAGATTCTCAATATCCAACCCATCATTCTCCTGGCTGTCTTGACCTTTGTTTTATGTTCTTAGAAAGAAAGGTCACCTGACAGGTATTCTCAAGTCTTTCACATGTTACTTTCGTTCTATTTGATGATCCACTTCAGTTTTGTATACTGTGTTCCTTTTGAGTTCTTCATTCTTTCCATACCTAAGTTGGAACTGATTACTTTTGAACTTAATGTTCTTCTCCCCTGCCCACTGGAAAAACACTGCTTATATCTTCCTGTAATTTTTTAGTGTCTTCTACCCTAGTGTTTTTATGCTTATTTTAGTGTCATCTGCAAATGCTACACAATTGCGATGGGTGTTTTATCTAAGTTTGCTATGAGGGTGTGAAACAGCAGAGGTGCTTGGACAGCACCTTGGGGAAATAAGCTATTTACCTCGCTGATGCTGGATTTTGCTGTTTATTACTACTTGTTTGCCTCCTGTGTGTTAGGAACCCGAAAATCTATCTGCAGTGAATACTCAATAATAAACCAGAGATTTCTATTATCAAACCATACAGAACAGTTACTGTATGGATAAATAAGGTTTCACTGTATCACAGAGCTAATGAGTTGTTATTGATTCATGTAGTCAGACTGCACGTTTTGATGTGTCCATCAGGACACTTAAGAAACGAAGGAATCCAAAATTCGTCAAACTACAACACAGGAGAGCCAACAAAAAAATATTTTCCAGAATATTAGTAAACGTAAGGCACAATCTTCCTGCTGAAGCCTCGGTACCCAATGTGTCTTCCTGCTGAAGCCTCGGTACCCAATGTGTCTTCCTGCTGAAGCCTCGGTACCCAATGTGTCTTCCTGATGTGTCTTCCTGCTGAAGCCTCGGTACCCAATGTGTCTTCCTGCTGAAGCCTCGGTACCCAATGTGTCTTCCTGCTGAAGCCTCGGTACCAAGTGTGCTGCACTGTCAGCACCAGACTCATAATAAACACTGGGAAGCTCCAGCACAGATCATGGTTTTAATTCCTGTTCAGCTCATCGTCGCTGGAGTTGGTAGACAACGTTTAATTTTTTAACATATCGGCTGTTTCCCACCAAGGTTAACTGTCTCAGTGAATGAAATACCAGCACTTGTTTGTTCAGTAGATGTGTTAACATGACTCAAGAAATCGTAATGACACGATTGCAAATAAACCATATCCCCGGCCGGGATTGAACCCGCGGTCATAGTCTCAAAACTCCAGCCCGTCGCGTTAGCCACTAGACCAGCTAGCCACAATAAGATTCATCCAACTAGGTATATTTCTACACCATAGGAAAGTTAGCACAGGCACTCTATGACCGCGGGTTCAATCCCAGCCGGTGGTATGGTTTATTTGCAATCGTGTCATTACGATTTCTTGAGTCATGTTGACGGCAGTGAAGGGACTTGAGCTAGAGTTCGTCACGGCCACGCTAGCTGGAGATTCGTCTGTAAAAATTTGCATTTGTGGTCACAGTGGTGCCTGTGCTAACCTTCCTATGGTGTAGAAATATACCTAGTTGGATGAATCTTATTGTGGCTAGCTGGTCTAGTGGCTAACGCGACGGGCTGGAGTTTTGAGACTCTATGACCGCGGGTTCAATCCCGGCCGGGGTATGGTTCAGTAGATGTGTTTCCTGACAGAAATGTTAAAACAAATGTAGATAAAAAGAGCAAACTTCTGCAAAACTCTGATGCATCACAATAAAGTATTTGGCTTGGAAGCATTAAATCTGATATCTCTGAAATTTTAAATTACTTCATTTAACATTTTAAAGAATCGTTAACCAAATTATTTCAAGCGAATAAAATTATTGAGCATATCAGTAAATAAAGATATAAATTAATGACCCATGTTTTTAAAACTAGTAAAACACTTCAGCTTGTTCCTTCTAAATTACTTTATTTATCACTTACTGTGCCAGGGGCCACTTTCTGGGCCTTGGCCCTTTATGAGTCACCTGGTGGATTTCTTAGAACTAGGTTGATTATTTATTCTGACAAAATCCCGAAGGATTAATCTCTACCATAATTGTCCCCTCACAGAAGGTTCCTTGAAGTTGGTGAGGGGCTCTTGATTTAGGGAATTGGATCTGTGCTCCAGTTCCCCGAATTAAACCTGAATGCCTTCCACATCCCCCCGGCGCTGTATAATCCTACGGGTTTAGCGCTCCCCTTGATTATAATAATAATAATAATAATCTACCATAATTGTTATCTACAATCTATTTGAAACAACTGAACCAAGACAATGTGAAACGTGGCCTAAAACCGCCGTTTCACATGCAGGGAATTACCTCTACACTTGCAGCCTCTGACACTAAACAATACGGCACCTGACCAAGCCACATTCTTGCAATATTACCGAAGTCACAGAATCCACATACTCTTTTGAAAAATTCTGAAAATTAAATATAATTTATTATTTACCATGTAATTGCAACGAGAAAATTTTAGCGTGAGTAAATCTGTTAGTAAACGGAAGATGAAGATGAGAGAGAGAGAGAGAGAGAGAGAGAGAGAGAGAGAGAGAGAGAGAGAGAATGTTGTACATAGAAAAGAAGAAAAAAAAATAGCACCCACCAACACCATCATCTCCTTATTGCATTTACATACAGATGTTTATAAGTGATTTAGGTATTAACTAACAATGACTATATTAAGCAAATAAACTGTACGTGAAACGCAAAACAGTGGGAAATTTTTAATTTTTTGGGGAGGCCCCAAAATTTTTTTTTAGTGTAAACATGAACCCTGGTAAAGTTTTTAAACTTTTTTAATTTACCCCTTTTCTATATTTTTTTTCAAATTTTAAAAACGCAATTTTTATCTAAAAAATTTTTTTTTTGTAGAAATTTGAAAGTAAAGAAATTTTTACTGTGGAAATACGTATTGTACCAATTTTTATTAAAAAATTTTTAAAATTTTTTAAAATATCAATAGCAGTAGTAGCATTTGTAGTAGCCCGTATAGTAGCATATAAGGCGAAATATAGCATATAGTAGCAGTATAGTAGCAGTAGTAAATACAGTAGTAGTACATTTTTAAGGGAGCAGTAAATAATAGCAATTTGTAGTAGCATTAGTAAAAGAAATTAGCAGTAATAGTAGCAGTAATTGTAGCAGAAAAAGTACAGTAATAGTAGCAGTATATAGGAGCATTAAATATTGCAGCAAAAGTATTGCAGTAGCAGTATTCTTAAAAAAAGAATATTTTTTTTTAACTTAATTTCACAAAATTAATTAAAACCTTGGAAAATTTATTTTTTTTTAATTTACTTAAATGCTTCTTTATTTCTCCTCTTAAACCAAAGATTTTAGTAATATTTTCCCACTTAGCTCAATGAAAACGATTAATCTCTCATAAGTGTAAAAAAAAATTATGTACTGTTTACAGAATTAGTGCTGTACTTTGTGACTGGTGAAATGTACGGCAATTCTGAATTGTGTACAATTCTTCCATTATTATTATTATTTGCTTACTTCTACAGGGTTGGGGAGGAGGGGAATAATTGCAAAGAAATGATAGGTGAGTAAAGTACAATGTAAACAGAAGCACAGAACACCTCATTTCAGTTTAACAGAAGCACAGAACACCTCATTTCAGTTTAACAGAAGCACAGAACACCTCATTTCAGTATAACAGAAGCACAGAACACCTCATTTCAGTATAACAGAAGCACAGAACACCTCATTTCAGTATAACAGAAGCACAGAACACCTCATTTCAGCATAACAGAAGCACAGAACACCTCATTTCAGTATAACAGAAGCACAGAAACACCTCATTTCAGTATAACAGAAGCACAGAACACCTCATTTCAGCATAACAGAAGCACAGACAACACCTCATTTCAGCATAACAGAAGCACAGAACACCTCATTTCAGCATAACAGAAGCACAGAACACCTCATTTCAGTATAACAGAAGCACAGAACACCTCATTTCAGTATAACAGAAGTACAGAACACCTCATTTCAGAATAACAGAAGCACAGAACACCTCATTTCAGTTTAACAGAAGCACAGAACACCTCATTTCAGCATAACAGAAGCACAGAACACCTCATTTCAGCATAACAGAAGCACAGAACACCTCATTTCAGTATAACAGAAGCACAGTACACCTCATTTCAGTATAACAGAAGCACAGAACACCTCATTTCAGTATAACAGAAGCACAGTACACCTCATTTCAGTATAACAGAAGCACAGAACACCTCATTTCAGTATAACAGAAGCACAGAACACCTCATTTCAGTATAACAGAAGCACAGAACACCTCTTTTTCAGCATAACAGAAGCACAGAACACCTCATTTCAGTATAACAGAAGCACAGAACACCTCATTTCAGTATAACAGAAGCACAGAACACCTCATTTCAGTATAACAGAAGCACAGTACACCTCATTTCAGTATAACAGAAGCACAGAACACCTCATTTCAGTATAACAGAAGCACAGAACAACCTCATTTCAGTATAACAGAAGCACAGTACACCTCATTTCAGTATAACAGAAGCACAGAACACCTCATTTCAGTATAACAGAAGCACAGAACACCTCATTTCAGTATAACAGAAGCACAGAACACCTCATTTCAGTATAACAGAAGCACAGAACACCTCATTTCAGTATAACAGAAGCACAGAACACCTCATTTCAGCATAACAGAAGCACAGAACACCTCATTTCAGTATAACAGAAGCACAGAACACCTCATTTCAGTATAACAGAAGCACAGAAACCTCATTTCAGTATAACAGAAGCACAGAACACCTCATTTCAGTATAACAGAAGCACAGAACACCTCATTTCAGTTTAACAGAAGCACAGAACACCTCATTTCAGTTTAACAGAAGCACAGAACACCTCATTTCAGTATAACAGAAACACAGAACACCTCATTTCAGCATAACAGAAGCACAGAACACCTCATTTCAGAATAACAGAAGCACAGAACACCTCATTTCAGCATAACAGAAGCACAGAACACCTCATTTCAGCATAACAGAAGCACAGAACACCTCATTTCAGCATAACAGAAGCACAGAACACCTCATTTCAGCATAACAGAAGCACAGAACACCTCATTTCAGCATAACAGAAGCACAGAACACCTCATTTCAGCATAACAGAAGCACAGAACACCTCATTTCAGCATAACAGAAGCACAGAACACCTCATTTCAGCATAACAGAAGCACAGAACACCTCATTTCAGCATAACAGAAACACAGAACACCTCATTTCAGCATAACAGAAGCACAGAACACCTCATTTCAGTATAACAGAAAACACAGAACACCTCATTTCAGTATAACAGAAACACAGAACACCTCATTTCAGCATAACAGAAGCACAGAACACCTCATTTCAGTATAACAGAAGCACAGAACACCTCATTTCAGCATAACAGAAGCACAGAACACCTCATTTCAGAATAACAGAAGCACAGAACACACTCATTTCAGTATAACAGAAACACAGAACACCTCATTTCAGTATAACAGAAGCACAGAACACCTCATTTCAGTATAACAGAAACACAGAACACCTCATTTCAGTATAACAGAAGCACAGAACACCTCATTTCAGCATAACAGAAACACAGAACACCTCATTTCAGCATAACAGAAACACAGAACACCTCATTTCAGCATAACAGAAACACAGAACACCTCATTTCAGCATAACAGAAACACAGAACACCTCATTTCAGTATAACACTCCATAGCCAACCCTCAAACTGGAGATGAAGCTTGACGTTTCGGTCATTAGAAAATCTTTATCAGGTCACAAAATTCTACAGTGGTCCTCAATGGTCCGAAACAGCTTCTCTAAAACGTTGCATGAAAATTAAGGCTCGTCCCTGGATTTTCCTTACATCTTCACCAGATTTTTTGTTTGACAGGAAAATTGTACAGCAATATTCAGAATGGCTGCAAGTATTCACCTCGTCTCTCAAAATGCAAATATGAGATAATGTCCTGCATGGAAATATTCTGTCCTAGATTTAACACTATAGAATACAAAAAAGAAATATTATGGGAAAAAATGTAATGAACATTATAAATCTGTACATAAGATAAGATAAGATAAGATTTCGTTCGGATTTTTAACCCCGGAGGGTTAGCCACCCAGGATAACCCAAGAAAGTCAGTGCGTCATCGAGGACTGTCTAACTTATTTCCATTGGGGTCCTTAATCTTGTCCCCCAGGATGCGACCCACACCAGTCGACTAACACCCAGGTACCTATTTGCTGCTAGGTGAACAGGACAACAGGTGTAAGGAAACGTGTCGAAATGTTTCCACCCGCCGGGAATCGAACCCGGGCCCTCCGTGTGTGAAGCGGGAGCTTTAGCCACGAGGCCACCAGGCCACTCCATCGTGGATTATGTTTATATGACACATTTATTTTAGCCATTTTATGAAATCAGTGGACATATTTAATATTTACATCCAGAACTGGATTTTACTAAGAAAAAAAAAGGTGCTATTATTTAATATAACATAAGTACCCCCAAGCAATATAAATGGGAAAATTACGCACTATATTTAAGAAACCAAAATGTACTGCCATTATAATATCTAGAGTAGACTTAGCCACTCAGAGCTTCAATTTACCTCGAGGTTCAACAGTGACTTGAAGTGCATTGCCAAATATGGGAAGTGCCTTTGGTCCTGGGATCTGATCTATCAGCCAGATCTATTTAAATAAAATAATCAATATGAGAACCGAAACATAAAATGTATAATACAGAAATATTTTTAACACGAATTTAGGTTCATTAATTCAACATATGAAATATTTTGTATAAAAAAAAAAGACGAAAAAAAAAGCAAATATTGCAATTATATGTTAAGCTTTAGTGTCACTTCCACTGTGATCTGTTACACAAGATGCCAAGATACAGCGAATCGTCACTACATTTTCGGATATCATGATGTAGATGTTGGAAACTATAAATCTATTAAACTCTCCTCCTACAGAGCTAATCCTGAAAAACAGTTTAGTACTGAGAAACTGCTTAGCTATATAACACTGAGTTGTCCCCAGTCCACATAACTACTGCGTTTTATTTATTATCAATATAATTAATTCAATAACATCCTGCGGCTAATCCTTCTTTATAAAACGTTTGATCTTATCAAACCTTGAAATACCACATTATGCTGCTTTCCTGATCAACTGGTGTTTTTTGTTACAGTAAATGCGCTGTATATAAAAATCAGCAGATACCTTCCGCTGCCTCCTGATGAGCCATGGCAGTACGATGGCGACGACTAATGTGAGTGTCGTGTAGGTGATGAGGTCTGGCAGGAACGACAACACATCATTCCTGAGCCAAGCCATGCTCCCTGGGGGACACAAAATACAGTAATACTTACAACACATGTCTCAAATAATACGTAAGTCATGCTGTTATGTACAACATCTCAACATTGTTCTTGCAAAAAAACTGATATATATCAGAGCAGCTTAATTAAGAAATGTAAAAATACACAGGTAGGTATGAAGGTTCACATGTGCACTTGAAGAAAAAAACTTGCTCTACTCTCTCTACTGGGCAGAAGTGACTTCTGGCATCTCTGATACAGTAAACAGAGAAACAAAGACTATTTTCATGTATCAATTAACGCAGCTGTTAACGATGATAGCGACTGGTTGACAAAATTAATTGCCAGAACTTTCTGGGCATCGATATGTAGCAATATTTACCAACAATATTTAGCAACACTAAATGTTGCGCATAATATATATATATATATATATATATATATATATATATATATATATATTATATATATATATATATATATTATATATATATATATATATATATAAAATGTCGTGCCGAATATGTAAAACTGGTCAATTAGCAAGAACTCATCTAAAATTAAGTCCTTTCTGAAAATTTCTCTTATACATTTAAAGATATATTTTTTTCATTAATGTTAAAGTAAAAAATTTTAATTTTGCACCAAAAGAATCTTAGAAAACTTACCTAACCTTATTATAACAAGAACAATTTATTTTAGCCTAACCCAACTAAATATATTTTAAATATGTTTACAATAATTTAATACTAAACAAACACAATCAAATATATTTTTTTGGTTAGGTTCAGAATGATTTTGACGAAACTATTGCATACACAAATTTTCACTTGTCCTATATGGCACGATGAGCGTTGCTATTTAAGCCAAGATCGCAAGTTCTGCCTATTCGGCACGACATTATATATATATATATATGCATGCAAGGAATTCGCAAGAGCAGGCGAAATATACACAAACACTGATCTCTGGCCGAAGGAGACTCGAACCAACGAACCTTGGAAAAAGGTACGCAGTGCTATACCATTCTCACCACTCTGGACCAATACCTTGGCGTCCAGCTTGCGATAGATGTATTGGTCCAGTGTGGTTAGGTATTGGTCCAGTGTTGTGAGAATGGCATAGCACTGCGTACCTTGTTCCAAGGTTCGTAGGTTCGAGTTTCCTTCGGCCAGAGATCAGTGTTTGTGTATATTTCGCCTGCTCTTGCGAATTCCTTGCATTGTTAAAATCTCTAGTAAGGCTGCATGCAGGGGCCGAGATGAAAAGCTGTAAGCCTTCTCTCTGAAAGCTGGCTGCCTTGGATCAAACGTCTAGCGCAAGCTGGACGCCAAGGTATTGGTCCAGTGTGGTGAGAATGGTAAGGCACTGCGTACCTTGCTCCAAGGTTCGAAGGTTCGAGTCTCCTTCAGTGGGAGACTGCCGACGTTGAAATATATATATAATATTATATATAATATATATATATATATATATAATATATATATATATTTATATATATATATATATATAAATTATATATATATATGAGGATAAAAAGATTAGGTGATGAAAGATTGGATATCAGTTTGGAGGAAGAGAGTATGGAGGAGGTGAATGTATTCAGATATTTGGGAGTGGATGTGTCAGCGGATGGGTCTATGAAAGATGAGATGAATCATAGAATTGATGAGGGGAAAAGGGTGAGTGGTGCACTTAGGAGTCTGTGGAGACAAAGAACTTTGTCCTTGGAGGCAAAGAGGGGAATGTATGAGAATATAGTTTTTCCAATGCTCTTATATGGGTGTGAAACATGCGTGATGAATGTTGCAGCGAGGAGAAGGCTGGAGGCAGTGGAGATGTCATGTCTGAGGGCTTTGTGTGGCGTGAATATAATGCAGAGAATTCGTAGTTTGGAAGTTAGGAGGAGGTGCGGGATTACCAAAACTGTTGTCCAGAGGGCTGAGGAAGGGTTGTTGAGGTGGTTCGGATATGTAGGGAGAATGGAGCGAAACAGAATGACTTCAAGAGTGTATCAGTCTGTAGTGGAAGGAAGGTGGGGTAGGGGTTGGCCTAGGAAAGGATGGAGGGAGGGGGTAAAGGAGGTTTTGTGTGCGAGGGGCTTGGACTTCCAGCAGGCATGCGTGAGCGTGTTTGGTAGGAGTGAATGGAGACAAATGGTTTTTAATACTTGACGTGCTGTTGGAGTGTGAGCAAAGTAACATTTATGAGGGATTCAGGGAAACCGGCAGGCCGACTTGAGTCCTGGAGATGGGAAGTACAGTGTCTCCACTCTGAAGGAGGGGTGTTAATGTTGCAGTTTAAAAACTGTAGTGTAAAGCACCCTTCTGGTAAGACAGTGATGGAGTGTATGATGGTGAAAGTTTTTCTTTTTCGGGTCACCCTGCCTTGGTGGGAATCGGCCAGTGTGTTATATATATATATATATAATATATATAATATATATATATATTATTATTATATATATACCTGGAGGTTATTCCGGGGATCAACGCCCCCGCGGCCAGGTCCATGACCAGGCCTCCCGATGGATCAGGGCCTGATCAACTAGGCTGTTACTGCTGGCCGCATGCAGTCCAACGTACGAGCCACAGCCCGGCTGATCCGGCACTGACTTTAGGTATCTGTCCAGCTCTCTCTTGAAGGCAGCCAGTGGTTTATTGCCAATTCCCCTAATGTTTGATGGGAGGCTGTTGAACATTCTTGGGCCCCGGACACTTATGTGTTTTCCCTTAGTGTACCAATGGCACCCCTACTTTTAATTGGGGGCATTTTGCATCGCCTGCCCAGTCTTTTACTTTCGTAGGGAGTGATTTCTGTTTGCAGATTTGGGACCATTCCTTCCAGGATTTTCCAAGTGTAGATTATGATATCTCTCTCTCTCTCCTGCATTCCAACGAGTACAAACAAGTCAAGTGCTTCCAAGCGTTCCCAGTAGTTAAGGTGCTTGACAGAACTTATACGTGCAGTAAAGGATCTCTGTACACTCTCTAGATCTGCGATTTCACCTGCTTTGAATGGAGATGTTAATGTACAGCAGTATTCCAGCCTAGAGAGAACAAGTGATTTGAAAAGGATCATCAATGGCTTGGCATCTCTCGTTTTGAACGTTCTCATTATCCATCCTATCGTTTTCTTTGCACGTGCATTCGTGGCACTGTTGTGATCCTTGAAATAGAGATCCTCAGACATTACTACTCCCAGGTCCCTTACATTATTTTTCCGCTATATTGTATGGCCGGAGTCAGTAGTATACTCTTGTTATTATCTCCTCCAGTTTTCCATAACGGAGTAGTTGGAATTTGTCCTCATTGAACATCATATTGTTTACCGTTGTCCACTGGAAAACTGTGTTTATATCTTCTTGGAGGTTAACCGCGTCCTCAGCAGATGACAGCCTCATGCAGATCCTAGTATCGTCCGCAAAGGATGATACGGTGCTGTGATCTCTGTCTATGTCTGATATGAGGATAAGAAATAAGATGGGGGCGAGTACTGTGCCTTGCGAAACAGAGCTCTTCACTATGGCAGCCTCCGATTTAACTCTGTTGACCACTACTCTTTGTGTTCGATTTGTTAGGAAGTTGAAGATCTATCTCCCCACTTTCCCAGTTATTCCTTTAGCACGTATTTTACTGGCTATTACGACATGATCGCATTTGTCAAATGCTTTTGCAAAGTCTGTGTATATTACATTTGCATTCTGATTTTCTTCCAGTGCATCCAAGGCCATATCATAGTGATCCAGTAGTTGTGAGTGGCAGGAGTGACCTGCCTTGAACCCATGTTGCCCTGGATTGTGCAGATTTTGGGAATCCAAGTGATTTGCAATCCTGCTTCTTAGCACTCTTTCAAAGATTTTTATGATGTGGGACATCAGAGCTATTGGTCTATAGTTCTTAGCTAATGCTTTGCTGCCACCTTTATGGAGTGGGGCTGTATCCGTTGTTTTAAGTGACTGTGGAATTTCACCCATGTCCAAGCTCCTCCTCCATAGTGTGCTTAGGGCACGCGAGAGGGGTTTATTGCAGTTCTTAATGAAAACAGAGTTCCACGAGTCTTGGCCCGGGGCTGAGTGCATGGGCATGTTGTCAATGGCTTTTTCGAAATCTATCGGATGTTAGGTAATGTCGGAAATCTGGCATACATTTATGGAGTTTTGAGGCTCATTCATGAAGAAATCATTTGGGTCGTCGATCCTCAGACTGATTAGTGGTTCACTAAACACAGAGTCGTACTGGGATTTCAATATTTCACTCATTTCCTTGTTGTCATCTGTGTAAGTCCCATCCTGTCTGAGAAAGGGGCCCGATACTAGATGTGGTATTTGCGTTGTTTTTGGCATATGAAAAGAAATATTTTGAATTTCTTTCAATTTCACTAATAGCTTTAAGCTCCTCCTGTCTCTCCTGGTTCCTGTAAGAGTCATTTAACTTAAGGTCGATAGTTTCCACTTCCCTGGTCAGCGCCTCCTTTCATGTATCAGATATTCTAGCACTCCTGAGGAGCTCAGTGACTCTTCGTCGTCTTCTGTAGAGGGAGCGTCTCTCTCCAGTTTACTCCTGCTCTTCTTCTTTCTTAGGGGAATATGTCTAGAACATGCTTCAGCTGCCAGGAAGTTGATCCTTTCAAGGCACTGGTTTGGATCCATGTCATTTAAGACATCTTCCCAACATGTTTCGTTTAGGACATGGTTTACCTGGTCCCAGTTGATGTTCTTGTTGTTGAAGTTGTATTTTGTGAAGACACCTTCACAGGTACATGCATTCTGCTGATCAGGACCCCTATGCATGTACGTCTGGAACTTCGATTAGGTTGTGATCGGAATTAGTTGTTTTTGATATTCTTATGTCTCTTATCAGGTCCTCATTATTTGTGAAGATAATGTCAAGTGTGTTTTCTAGTCTTGTTGGCTCCACTATCTGCTGGCTTAAGGTGTGTGTTTCGCAGAGGCTTAGTAGCTCGTGTGTGTGACCTTTCATCTGCACTACCTCCGGGGATTGTTTCAACTATAACATTATTTGCTACATTCTTCCATTTTGTATGCCTTAGGTTGAAATCACCAAGCATTACCAACAGACCCCTGGCAGTCTTCAAGCTGGCACTGGACAAGCACCTAAAGTCGGTTCCTGACCAGCCGGGCTGTGGCCCGTACGTTGGTTTGCATGCAGCAAGCAGCAACAGCCTGGTTGATCAGGCTCTGATCCACCAGGAGGCCTGGTCACAGACCGGGCCGCGGGGGCGTGGACCCCCGGAACTCTCTCCAGGTAAACTCCAGGTAACTCCAGCAGTAAGATGTTTGGGGGTGGAGCAGGAAGGTTTTCCAGACAGTAATCGATTTTCAGTAGCTGTTCCTTGAACTGTTGGGAGGTTGCATCTGGTGGCTTGTATACAACCACAATGACTAGGTTTTGGTTCTCGATCTTTATTGATAGAACTTCAACTACCTCATTTGTGGTGTTCAGCAACTCCGTGCAGATGAGGGACTCTGACATACAGGCCTGTTCTTTCTGTCGCATCTAAAAAGGTTGTAACCACTTATCCATATTTCACTGTCAAAGTGATATTTTGTGTGAGTCTCTGTGAAGGCTGCAAACATTGCATTAGACTCCACTAGAAGTCCACTGATAAAAGGTATTTTGTTGTTGGTGGATGGCTTAAGGCCCTGTATATTAGCAAATATGAACGAGGTTGTATTCTGTGTTTGTTGGGGGGATTTTGTTATTGGCATCAGTAGTTGTAATTCTGGAGGGCCATGGGTGGCCACTGGCTGCGCCTCCAGTCCAACAAGGCTCTAAGATGGTGGACTATTTTTATTTCCTTCCATTTTCTTTTTCCGTTTCCTGCCACTAAAAATCACCTGGAGTTGGGTTGTCGTTGCTTCTATTGTTTGTCTTGTGGGGTCTGTGCCTCCTGGTCCCTTTTAGATGGTATGCAGGGCAGTCGATGCTGTAACACTGCTTCTGGAGGACCGAGGAGTGACACATTTTTGAGTGAAAGAAAGTCACTGCGCATATATACCCTTGTCACTCACTATATTACTTATAGATAGATCAATATTTGTTTATTTCCACTTGTGTCGACATCCGGCAATAATTCACTAGTGTTGGTCAAGTCTATTTCCCACAGTAACCGTTCCTCCACCGGCACTCTCCATGTGACACTATAATCCATATTTTCCTATTTAGTGTTCACTGATATTCCTTTTTTGTTTGTTCAAAGGAATATATATATAATATATATATATATATATATATATAATATATATATATATATATATATATATATATATATATATATATATAAATATATATATAATATATATATATATATATATATATATATTATATATATATATATATATATATGCATGCAAAATAACCACTCTGAAAGAATAATGAATTCCAAGCTCTTTCGTGACTACTCACATTATCGAGGAACATTAAAAGTAACAGCATCGTTGGCCTTAGTGAGAAACTTTATCTGGACCTAAAGGAAGGAGACTTAGAGGAGCTATTTGAATCACGATCTAAGGAGCTGATGAATGAAGATTTGATGGAGTTGGAAGAGATTCAGCGTAAGGAAGAGCAAGAGGAACGAAATGAAACTGTTCCATCTAAAAAGTTTGAGACGAAAATGATGGCCGAGACATTTTCACTTATATAGAGAGGTCTCTATATGTTTAAGATTAAGGACCCCAATATCGAGAGATTGTCAAAGATTTCAAATGGTGTTATCATTTTTATCTCATGCTACCGTTTTATATACGACGAGAAAAGAAAAACAGTGCAAACTTTCTACCTCAAAAGCCTCTCCAGATGTTGAAGAAACTAAGGCTTAAGAAACCCTGACTGACGAAGTATTTGATAACGAAGTGTATGATGCTGACGACTCTCTCCCTCAGTAGCCCCACACAACCTCTGATCTTCCTCTCATCCATCACCTCAAGTTTACTGTACCAGTTAAATAGGTAAAAAGTTTTATTACAGTATTTATTATTAAAATATGTTTTAGTATTAACCACACATTGCTGATACTGTACAGTATTATCTTTAAGTTTTCAACAAAAAACGACACAGAGAGAGAACAATAATAATATTAAAAACAATAATAATAGCTGTAACAATAGAAAAATGGCAAAATAACGACTTACGAACAATCCAAGCCTTCTGGAACGTAACCTGTTTGTAAAATGGGGGGCATCTGTTATTTTTTTTTATTTATTATCACACTGGCCGATTCCCACCAAGGCAGGGTGGCCCGAAAAAGAAAAACTTTCACCATCATTCACTCCATCACTGTCTTGCCAGAAGGGTGCTTTACACTACAGTTTTTAAACTGTAACATTAACACCCCTCCTTCAGAGTGCAGGCACTGTACTTCCCATCTCCAGGACTCAAGTCCAGCCTGCCGGTTTCCCTGAACCCCTTCATAAATGTTACTTTGCTCACACTCCAACAGCACCTCAAGTATTAAAAACCATTTGTCTCCATTCACTCCTATCAAACACGCTCACGCATGCCTGCTGGAAGTCCAAGCCCCTCGCACACAAAACCTGCTTTACCCCCTCCCTCCAACCTTTCCTATGCCGACCCCTACCCCACCTTCCTTCCACTACAGACTGATACACTCTTGAAGTCATTCTGTTTCGCTCCATTCTCTCTACATGTCCGAACCACCTCAACAACCTTTCCTCAGCCCTCTGGACAACAGTTTTGGTAATCCCGCACCTCCTCCTAACTTCCAAACTACGAATTCTCTGCATTATATTCACACCACACATTGCCCTCAGACATGACATCTCCACTGCCTCCAGCCTTCTCCTCGCTGCAACATTCATCACCCATGCTTCACACCCATATAAGAGAGCTGGTAAAACTATACTCTCATACATTCCCTCTTTGCCTCCAAGGACAAAGTTCTTTTTCTCCACAGACTCCTAAGTGCACCACTCACCCTTTTCCCCTCATCAATTCTATGATTCACCTCATCTTTCATAGACACATCCGCTGACATGTCCACTCCCAAATATCTGAATACATTCACCTCCTCCATACTCTCTCCCTCCAATCTGATATCCAATCTTTCATCACCTAATCTTTTTGTTATCCTCATAACCTTACTCTTTCCGGTATTCACTTTTAATTTTCTTCTTTTGCACACCCTACCAAATTCATCCACCAATCTCTGCAACTTCTCTTCAGAATCTCCCAAGAGCACAGTGTCATCAGCAAAGAGCAACTGTGACAACTCCCACTTTGTGTGATTCTTTATCTTTTAACTCCACGCCTCTTGCCAAGACCCTCGCATTTACTTCTCTTACAACCCCATCTATAAATATATTAAACAACCATGGTGATATCACACATCCATGTCTAAGGCCTACTTTTACTGGGAAATAATTTCCCCCTTTCCTACATACTCTAACTTGAGCCTCACTATCCTCATAAAAGCTCTTCACTGCTTTCAGTAACCTACCTCCTACACCATACACCTGCAACATCTGCCACATTGCCACCTATCCACCCTGTCAAACTATTCCAAGTCCATAAATGCCACAAAGACCTTTTTTAGCCTTATCTAATTTCGTTCAAATTTTATGATTCATTAAAAACCCTTTCCAAAACCCCTTGTTCATTGCTATCCATTCTCCGCCTTACTTTTTATTTTTTCAATAATACCTACCTACACTTTACCAGGTATACTCAACAACTTATCCCCTTAAAATTTTTGCACCTTTTTGTCCCCTTTGCCTTTTTATAAAAAGGAACTATGAAGCTCTTCCCAATCCCGGGGTACCTTACCCTCTTCCAAACATTTATTAAATAATTGCACCAACCACTCCAAAACTATACCCACCTCTTTTTTAGCATTTCTATCTTTACCCCATCAATCCCAGCTGCCTTCCCCCCCTTTCATTTTACCTACTGCCTCACAAACCCTTTCCCCCACATCAAACTGGCTCTTCCTCACTCCTACAAGATGTTATTCCTCCTTGCCCTATACACGAAATCACTGTTCCCTATCTTCTAAAATTTTAACAACCCAAAAAAATTTTCCCTTCCATCTTCCCAATACCTCAAACTTCCATTTAATAACTCTCCTCTCCTTTTTTTAACTGAAAAATCCTTTTTGTTCTCTAGGCTTCCTTAACTTGTTAATCTCACTCCAAAACTTTTTCTTATTTTCAACAAAATTTTTTGGGATAACATCTCACCCACTCTCTTATTTGCTCTCTTTTTTACATTGCTTCACCCTCTCTTAACCTCTCCTTTTTCTCCCTAACTCTTCCCTCCTTTCATCACTTCTACTTTGTAAAAACTTTTCATATGATAACTTTTTTTTCCCTTACTATCTCTTTACATCATCATTCCCCCAATCGCTCCTCTTCCCTCCCGCCCCCCATTTTCCCGCAACCCAAATTCTGCTGAACACTCAACATAAATTTTTAAACCACCCCATATCTCTTCGACCCCATTTCCTATGCTCCATTAGCCCATCACCCCCAATAGCTGTTTTTATCTTACCCCAATGCCTCCTCTTTTAGTTTATAAACCTTCACCCTCTTTCCCTGTGCTTCATTCCCCTTTGTATCCCATCTAAACCCTTTTTCCCCAGTGTAGCTACAACTAGAAAGTGATCTGATATATCTTGGCCCCTCTAAAACATTTCATCTTGAAGTCTACCAACAGTCTTTTTTTTAAACCCAAAACATAATCCAACAAACTACTGTCATTTTGCCCCCCGTCATATCTTGTATACTTATTTATCCTCTTTTTCTTAAAAATGTATTTCCTATAACTAAACCCCTTTCTATACAAATTCAATCAAAAAGGGGGCCCCCGGCCCCAAAATTACCCACCACACCCTCTCAAAAGTTTTTCCCCACTTTAGCTTCAGACCCCCACCCCATTACTTCCACTTGTTGAAAGGCCCCTGTACATTCACTTAACATCTCCCAAAATCTTTTCCCCTCTACATTTCCCCTCTTCTCCAGGGCATACACGCTTATTATGATCCACTTTTTGCATCCAAACTTTACTTTAATCCACATAATTTTTAAATTTACACATTTATATTCTCTCTCTCCTTTCCCGTTCATTTTATATATATTTATATATAAAAAATATTATATATATATATAAAATATATAATATATATATATATATATAATAAATAAAAATAAATATGCAAAAAAAACCAATTTGGAAAGAATAAGAAATTTCCCAAACGTTTGGGAAATTTTTCTATTCTTTCAGGTGGTTGTTTTTTATATTCTGAAATCGGCCTGTTTTTTTGTATCTTTTTGTATAAATATATAAATATATAAATTATATATTTTATATATATATATATATATATATATATAATAAATAAAATATTCGTGCCGAATAGGAGAACTTGCGATCTTGGCTTAAAAAAAACTATCTTTTCATATAGGACAACGAAAATTTGTGTAAAAATAATTTGCCAAAATCATTTGAACCCCCAAAGAAAAAAAATATTTTTATTGTGGTTTGTTTATATTAAATTTTGTAAACAAATCTAAAATTATTTAGTTGGGGTTTGGTAAAAAAAAAATTGTTCTTTTTGTAATAAGGGTTTGGTAAGTTTCTAAGTTCCCTTTTTGGGGCAAAATTAATTTTTTTTACATCAACTTAAAAAAAAAATATTCTTTTAAAACCATAAGAAAATTTAGAAAGGCTTTAAATTTTAAAAAATTCTTTCAAATTTACCCGTTTTACATATTCGGCACGACATATATATATAATATATATATAATATATATATATTATATATATATATAATATATATATATATATATATTATGACAGGAAGGAGAAGAGAAAATTATAAATGTGTAAATTCAAGAATTATGTGGATTAAAGTAAAGGTTGGATGCGAAAAAGTGTTAGGGCAAAGGAGGGAATAACATCTTGTAGGAGTGAGGAAGAGCCAGTTGTGAGTTTTGGGGGAGGTTCGTGGGGCAGTAGGTAAAATGAAAGGGGGGTAAGGCAGCGGGATTGATGGGATAAAGATAGAAATGCTAAAAGCAGGTGGGGATTTATTTTGGAGGGGTTGGTGCAATAATTTAATAAATGTATGGAAGAGGTAAGGGTACCTAGGGATTGGCAGGGGAGCATGCTTTGTTCCTTTGTATAAAGGCATGGGGACAAAAGAGAGTGCAAAAATTATAGGGGGATAAGTCTGTTGAGTATACCTGGTAAAGTGTAGGGTAGAGTTATTATTGAAAGAATTAAGAATAAGACGGGGGAATAGGATAGCAGATGAACAAGGGGGGTCTTTGGGAAAAGGTGGGGGGTGGGGTGGACCCAGGTGTTTACAGTGAAACATATAAGTGAACAGTATTTAGATATGGTTAAACAGGTCTTTGGGGGCATTTATGGATTTGGAAAATGCGTATACAAGGGGTGGATAGGGGGGCAATGTGGCAGATGTTTGCAGGTGTATGGGTGAGGAGATTACTGAAAGCAGTGAAGATTTTTTTACGAGGATAGTGGGCTCAAGTTAGAGTTATGTAGGAAAGAGGGAAATTATTTCCCAGTAAAAGTAGGCCTTAGACAAGGATGCGTGAGGGTCACCATGTTTAATATATATATAGATGGGGTTGTTAAAGAAGTAAATGCGGGGGTCTTGGCAAAAGGCGTGGATTTAAAAAGATAAAGAATCAAACATAAAGTGGGAGTTGTCACAGTTGTTCTTTTGCTGAGACACTGTGGCTTTTGGGGGAGATTCTAAAGAGAAGTTGCAGAGATTGGGGGATGAATTTGTAGGGTGTGCAAAAGAAGAAAATTAAAAGTGAATACAGGAAAGAGTAAGGTTATGAGGATAACAAAAAGATTAGGTGATGAAAGAGTGGATATCAGATTGGAGGGAGAGAGTATGGAGGAGGTGAATGTATTGTGTCAGCGGATGGGTCTATGAAAGATAAGGTGAATCATTGAATTGATGAAGGGAAAAGGGTGAGGTGGTGCACTTAGGAGTCTGTGGAGACAAAGAACTTTGTCCTCGGAGGCAAAGAGGAATGTATGAGAGTATAGTTTTACCAACGCTCTTATATGGGTGTGAAGCATGGGTGATGAATGTTGCAGCGAGGAGAAGGCTGGAGGCAGTGGAGATGTCTGTCTGAGGGCAATGTTTGGTGTGAATATATGCAGAGAATTCGTATTTTGGAAGTTAGCAGGAGGTGCGGGATTAACCAAAACTGTTGTCCAGAGGGCTGAGGAAGGGTGTTGAGGTGGTTCGGACATGTAGAGAGAATGGGCGAAAAAAGAATGACTTCAAGAGTGTATCAGTCTGTAGGGGAAAGGAAGGGGGGGTAGGGGTCGGCCTAGGAAAGGTTGGAGGGAGGGGGTAAAAGGAGGTTTTGGGTGTGCGAGGGGCTTGGACTTCCAGCAGGCATGCGTGAGGTGTTTGATAGGAGTGAATGGAGACAAATGGTTTTTAATACTTGAGGTGCTGTTGGAGTGTGAGCAAAGTAACATTTATGAAGGGGTTCAAGGGAAACCGGCAGACCGGATTTGAGTCCTGGAGATGGGAAGTACACTGCCTGCACTCTGAGGAGGGGTGTTAATGTTGCATTTTAAAAAAACTGCAGTGTAAAAGCACCCTTCTGGAAAGGGACAGTGATGGAGTGATGATGGTGGAAAAGTTTTTCTTTTTCGGGCCACCCTCCCTTGGTGGGAATGGGCTGGGTGTTATAATAATATATAAAAATATATATATACATATTATTATATATATATATATATTATATATATATATATATATAAATATATATTTATATATTATATATATATTATATATATATATATATAATGTCGTGCCGAATAGGCAGAATTTGCGATCTTGGCTTAAATAGCAACGTTCATCTTGCCATGTAGGACAAGTGAAAATTTGTGTATGCAATAATTTCGCCAAAATCATCCTGAATCTAACGAAAAAAATATATTTCACTGTGATTGTTTAGTATTAAATTACTGTAAACAAATCTAAAATATAATTAGTTGGGTTAGGGTAAAATAAATTGCTCTTGTTATAATTAGGTTAGGTAAGTTTTCTAAGATTCCTTTGGTGCAAAATTTATTTTTTTTACATTTACATTAATGAAAAATATATATCTTTAAACGTATAAGAGAAAATTTTAGAAAGGACTTAATTTTAAATGAGTTCTTGCTAATTGACCAGTTTTACATATTCGGCACGACATTATATATATATATATATAAAATATATTATATATATATATATATATATATATATATATATTATATATATATATATTTATATAATAATGTATTTATATTTATATATATTATCGTAGCCACAAACAAGTGATATTGGTCAATAATACTTCGACTAACCTGCGAGTAGCAGGGGTGTAGAATGAAATTAACTCAGAGGCACCCACAACACTTAACTCTGCTGGGTGCGTGATTCTTGCACGATTTGGTGGTCCTGTGCGTTAGAGCGTTGTGTGGTTCTCGCTCACCATGAGGCGGGCCAAAACAACATTGGTTCGAGTCCTTGGCTAGTCGCAGTGTTGTTATTGATCAGTACCACTTGTTTGTGGTTGCAATGTTAAACAGGTAATATTATAGAACACCTTAGTGGAGCAATATATTAAATTACATATTATGCCAGTTAACAGTATCCTGTGACATTATGTAGACATCGCCCATCAAAATTATGCTTTACGTTAGTACATATAACTGACGTATGATGACTACGGACCTGTTATCAATCTTAATGCTGCCTTTACAATACATTTGGTCAACTTTTCAAGTAATTTTTATGCTTTTTTAATACTGGATATAATATATAATATCCGAACGATAACTAATGTATACTTTCTTAAATATATTTCTATTTGGATGCACAGAAAGTACTGGCAAATAAGTTTTGTCAACTGCGCTAATTCTTTCATGAAAATAGCCTATACTCCTTTGTTTATTATATCTGAGTTGTCTGATATTATTTTTGCCCAGGACAAACTGTCCTGGAACATTTTTCAGCAACTGTACCTTAGACCATCCTTTTACTGATACACGTAACAGGTGTCAGGTTACCACGTTTTTCCAATATACAAAAGGACTTCGCTAGGTCTACATAATTAACATTCCTAGTTGTGGGAGTGAAACTTAATCTAAACCCTAGAGCTGCTTGCTGGTCGCTACTTAATTCTGGGCAAGACTAGTTAATAAAATTCATATTTGCATTTGTGGTCCAGCCACTCTGTGCTCTAAGATTATTTAGCTTCCTAGTATGTGCACTCAAAGTTGCATCTCGTCAAATAGGTAGTTGTACCAGATTGGGGGAATCTTGTTAAAGAATTCTGTCCTGGCTGTCCTCATTTTGGATAACAAGCATCTTCTCACGTCGCACTAATTCGATATTTTTATCAAGAACTAACCTGTGGAGTTGATTGAATGTTGTTGTAGCTAGCCAGATCAAGCTGATTTGAAGTAGAAATTTTGGTAGAACCTGTTCACTTAGCCACTTACATAGAAATGCGTGGCTTTATGGAATTTAAGGAGTGAGCATTTGTAAGAGGTAACAGCAAATATTTATGAAAGGGAAGAAACGAGAGAAGCAAAAGAAGTGTCGGCTGGTGGCATTCATAATGCAATGCACTAGCAAACAGGCGATCTTAAATGGAGAACAAGCAACATATTTTTCAATATTATTTTACAGGTTCACTCCTGTAAAAGTCTTCTTGGCTGTCAACCTTCCTTTTGTCTTACAATGAGAATGTATCCAATCTGCGTGATGCATTGAAAAATCTTAATATAAAAATTATCTTCAAGAACAGCGGGACACTGAAGTAGATTAAGAATTGTCTATCCAATATTATTGGTGTTGTTTACAAAGTCCCATGCGCACTACGTTCTCTCTCGTACACTGAGGAAACAGATTAGCCCAGAAATCAGATTAGCCCAATATCAGTACCCGGTAGGGACAGCTCAAGGGTTAGAAGCAATCCATAATCATGTTAGTAATTGTAATCGCAGCAGATCAGGTCATTGTACATAATAGCTCCATTATCTCATCAGACGTGATAGGAATGCCTTATATAAATTCAAGGGTGCCATGTACAAATTCGATAGGTATTTAGTTGAGTCAGTTATGCACAATCTTAAGCATGGATGCCATACAAAATCCCCGGATGCTCATTATGTAACAGGTTCTCGGGAAGATATGGTGACATTAGACTAACGTTCTCAGCCCTTTCCTACACACTTTGTCATTCATTTGGGTCGCAGTACATGGAAATACCGCAATACATAGAGAATACTTGAAGGTTTAACATTCCCATACGTGGGTGCAAGGAAGGGTTAATTTAACATCTTCATTATGCACCCTATACCCATTCTGTGAGTGGTAGTCCAAAGATTTTACAGGTATATAATGGGTGCAGGGACTGAGCCACAAATTTTCTTAGCTGAACAAGTTACTGTGGTACTGAACTACTTACATGTATATATCCGGTCACAATCGTAATCAGTTATTTATACAGACGTTAACATGGTCAGACACACACACACACACACAAATTGGTAATGCATTATTTACAGTGAGCAAATTCAGGGTATTTTTCTATAATGCTTTGTAGTATACCACTGTGAATAAAATACTTTGACATTTCTTAAACATTTCTGAATTCATTAATTTGATCGTGTCCCAGCACATAATGATGCAAGGTGTGATAACTGTCCATCAGGCATAGTTTACATTTCGTTTGGTCTACATCTGGGGGTGGTGATTTAACCTTCTAAAGTCTGCTTACTTTGTTGGATATACTATAGACATAGGGCTCCTCCTGCATGATAGAAAGATAAGAGATGGACTGACTGATGTCAGTCATCCTCAGTCTTGGGTCAATAAAGTTCGGCTGAAGTTCTTTTTGTATTACCGTTCTCAAACTGTAGTCTACTCCCTCTTTCAAGGCTCATAATTTGGCCAATTCATCAGTTCTGCCGTACATCTTAAGATCATTGTGAGAGGGAATCCACAGAAGGTGCACTGGAACTCCACTGCCCATATTCCTACCATACCTGTGTCTGGCCTCTGACACAAGCATGCCACAGTTTACACTTAAGAGAGCATTTATGGATAGAGAATTAGCTACAATTTAAGTATCAACCTTAGATACAAGGACGCATTAGAGTGCAAACCGTTCTGTTGGAAGGGTGGAGTCCCAGTTATTGATGCGTTCTTGTTTCTTCATGGGAGCCATGACTCTGACAGCAGCACTACCAGCAGCACCAAAGGATTGGTGGACAGAACCATCAATATAAATGATCTGTGAGTGTGCTGTGTCACTAAGTCATCAGTACAGCTTAAGACATCCTGCTTGGCTTCAAGGTGAAGCTTTGGTTGGTATTTAATTTTTTTGTGGGGGGAGGTTATGGAGGAATAGCACTTTGGAATGGAGTTATACCTTAGAGCGGGGAAGTACCGCTGTTGCCTTATTTCACATAGAAAAAGTATCTGGTCATACAGAGGTCAGTTCCAATCAACGATGCATCTGGTGGGGTGTTCACCACTACTGAAGAAAGTTTGGAGGGCTTGTGTGCAGGGGTTTGAATAGGCTTGCCTAAGCATGTTGACGCGAATGAGGACATTTTCTTCAGTTCTTCAGGAGGAAGACCAAATACAACCTCCCTTGCAACCACCTACAGAAACCCCCCAACAAGGACAACCCCAATGCAAATAAACATTCTAACCCAAAACACACATGCCATGACCAATGCCCCACTCACCACATTACAAACTCTACCTCCGCAGCAACCACCCATAGTTCCTCACCAGATCTCCTGCTTCCTCAATCCCAATGTACCCCCCAGACCACAGTTTTGGGAAAAAAAAGTTGAAGGATTGGTATACAAATGCAGACAGTATAACAAATAATGTGAGGAGTGGTATGAAAGAATCAAGGAGACATCCCCAGACACGAAACCCAGCAGGATGATAACAGACATAATCTTTCCACCCTGATATAAAATCCTCATGGACTACATATTACGAGCAATCCAGTCTGAGGGCCATAAAGTGGCAATTGCAGTAATGTACAACCCACCACAGAAATACAGGAGGCCAAGAAAGAATACTATGAGAGCAACAGAGCAATGGTAGACACACTAGCTGAGGTGGCGAGAAGAGCTCACATGGGGAGAGCAAAATTACTAGTTATGGGTGATGTCAATCACAAGGAGATTGACTGGGGAAAACCTGCAGCCTCATGGGGACCCCAAAATAGTGCCTAGATGATGGATGTGGTAGTGGAAAACCTCATGCATCAACATGTTAGAGACACTACCAGAGAGGCAAGAATGACCCAGCAAGACTGGACCTAGTAGTCACGTTGAGTAGTTTGGACATAGAGGGTATCACATAAGAAAGGCCCCTTGGAGTTAGAGATCATGTGATTCTGTGCTTTGATTACATAGTTGAGCTACAAGTGGAAAGGGAAGCAGGAATGGGATGGGAAAAACCAAAACTACCAAAAAGGGGACTACACAGTTATGAGGAACTTCCTAAAAGACGTTCAGTGGGAGAAAGAATTGACAGGAAAACCAGTAAATGAAATGATGGACCATGTGACAAAATGCAAGGAGGCAGAGGAGAGGTTTGTTCCCAAAGGAAACAGAAATAATGGGAAGACCAGAACGAGTCCTTGGTTCACCCAACGGTGTAGGAAGGCAAAAACTAAGTGCACTAGAGAATGGAAAAAGTACAGAAGACAAAGGACCCCAGAAAATAAAGAGATTATCTGAAGACCCAGAAACGAATATGCACAGATAAGAAGGGAGGCTCAGTGACAATACAAAAGTGACATTGCATCAAAAGTCAAGTCTGACCTGAACCTGCAGTATAGCCACATCAGGGGGAAAACAACATTCAAGGACCAGGTAATCAGGCTGAGGAAGAAAGGTGGAGAGTTTACTAGAAATGACTCAGAGGTATGTGAGGAGCTCAACATGAGATTTAAAGAAGTATTTACAGTGGAGACAGGAAGGACTCCAGGAATTCAGAATAGGGAGGTAAACCAGAAAGTGCTGGATGAAATACACACAACCGAGGAGGAGTTGAAGAAACTGCTATGTGAACTTGATATCTCAATGCCAGTGGGACGGCGGGACCAGATAACATCTCTCCATGGGTCCTTAGAGAGGGAGCAGAGATGCTGTGTGTGCCACTAACAAAAATTTTCATCACATTCATTGAAACTGGGCAACTACCTGAGGTGTGGAAGATGGCAAATGCAGTCCCAATTTTTAAGAAAGGAGACAGACACGAGGCATTAATAAACTAAGACCTGTGTCACTGACATGTATAGTATGTAAAGTAATGGAGAAAATTATCAGGAGGAGAGTGGTGGAGCACCTAGAAAGACACATGCTTATAAACAACAAGCACTGTTTTAGGGAAGGAAAATCCTGTGTCACAATCCTACTGGTGTTTTATGACAAGGTAACAGAAGACACAAGAGACCTGGGTAGATAGACTGCATTTTCTTGGACTGTAAGAAGGCCTTCGACACAGTTCCTCACAAGTGGTTAATGCAAAACTTAGAGGATCAGGCATGAATAAGAGGAAAGGCACTGCAATGGATCAGAGATTATTTGACAGGGAGGAAACAACGAGTTATGGTATGTGACGAGGTGTCAGCGAGGGCGCCTGTGAAGAGCGGGGTTCCATAGGGGTCAGTCCTAGGACCTGTGCTGTTTTTTATATATGTGAATAACATAATGGAAGGGATAGACTCAGAAGTGTCCCTGTTTGCAGATGATGTGAAGTCAATGAGGAGAATTAAATCAGTCGATGATCAGGCAGGACTACAAAGAGACCTGGACAGGCTACAAGCCTAGTCCAGCAACTGGCTCCTTGAATTTAACCCAGGTAAATGCAAAGTCATGAATATTGGGTAAGGGCAAAGAAGACCGCAGACAGAGTATAGGTGGTCAAAGATTACAAACATCACTCAAGGAAAAACATCTTGGGGTGAGTATAATGCAAGTATAATACCGAGCACACCTACTGAGGTGCACATCAATCAAATAACTTCTGCGCATTACTAGCATAATAATCTTTATTTACTACAAGTACATGTACATGATATACAGTCCTAGCTGACAACAATGACATACTACTATATAGAAAGCCACTTGTTATGCTGAGCATCTCGGGCAAATTAGGTCAGTGTCCCAGGATGCGACCCACACCAGTCGACTAACACCCAGGTACCCATTGTTTACTGATGGGGAACATAGACAACAGGTGGAAAGAAACACGCCCAATGTTTCTACTCTGGCTGGGAATCGAACCCAGGCCCTCGCCGTGTGAAGCGAGAGCGTTAACCACCAGGCCACCAGAGCCCCTAGCAAACCTAAGAATAGCGTTCCAATACCTCAGTAAGGAATCGTTCAAGACTCTATATGTAGACAGCCTGTACTGTCTGCACAGATAGCCTATGCTGTCTGCCAGCTTAGTTCATATTTTGTGCCACTAAGGTGCTGCCCTCTGGGCCTACCCAGGTCTGTGGGATGCTGGTCCCACACTTGCTCACTCTCTTAGCTGCCTGGCAGCAAGACACAAAGCCTACTAGTTCTCTCTCTTGTGGGCGTGGCCTTACCCGGGCCATGGGCACAACACACAAGCCTGTGTACCCACCACGACATTACAAATCAAGTTAAGAAGCCTCCGAAGACGTTTATCTTTACTCCCCATAACAAGCATCACCAAATAATCTCATTAAGCATTGGTGGGAAGTGGTGGTCGCAGCAGTTGTGTTTGCCTGGAGAGAGGAAGGAAGAGGGATGAAGTCATCTTCACTTCATCACCCTATACAAGAAGTATCCGTCTCTTAACGAGTTATCCTGATGTCGTGTCTGCACGTTTCAGCATCCAGACACAGGTACAAGCAGGATCTAGCCGAAATTTGCCGAATTTCTTCGAGAATTGTAAGTGGTGTCCCAGTGACCCCATGCTACAGCGTCCCACAATGTTTCTCAAGTCACGTCTTCAGTGTCACTTGTATGTTGCTGTTGTTGTTCAGCTCAGCACAGTTGTTTCAGCAAGCCAGAGGTGAGTTTTGTGGTGATTTCTGTGTCCAGTGTGTCTCCCTGTGTTTGTGGGTGGGAGAGGAGAAGAGGAGGAAGTGGTCGTTCCTTGCCTTGTCCACGTTCGCCCTGCTGTACACTCACACCTCACTGCCTATGTGCATCACTCCCTCTGCTGTGTTTTCTGCTGTTTTTCATGTGAATTCATTGCCAGAGCTGTGTATCCGAGTGCCCGAGGCCACTCGAAGCTTTGTAGGTCAGCAAGCCACATAGATCAGCAAGCCACATGGATCAGCAAACCATGTGGATCAGCAAGCCACGTAGATCAGCAAGCCACATAGATCAGCTAGCCATGTAGATCAGCATGCCATGTAAATCACCAAGCCATGTGGATCAGGATCCCACATGGATCAGCAAGCCATGTGGATCAGCATGCCATGTAGATCACGACGCCATGTGGATCCCGACGCCACATGGGGTGTGGGCGATGTCACGTGGATCTACAAGCCACGTGGGTTACCAAGCCAATGTCCCAGGCCTTGTGCTGTGGTCTGCTGCCTGCATCACATTGATGTCACTGACGATGCTGCCCAACTTCATGATGTCACGATGTCTGCTGACATCACCTCGAGATGTCTGCTGATGTCACAGTGCTGCTGACATAGCCTTGCAACGTCACGCCTGACATCACATGATGTCACATCGAGCGCTCTAGTAATTATTTCAGTATTGTCGAGAAGATTGAGAGAAGATACATGTCGTGTGTTAATTAATTCCTCTCAGTGTTCTCACATGTTAGTGTATAGCTTAGTGTCAATTTTGTGCATACAAAAGCACCATTTGCTAGTTAAGCCATGTTGTACCGCATGTGCCGCGGGTGTGTGTAAAGTTTTCTGTGAGTCTAGTGTGGTCTGCGGCCAGACCTGAGTAGCAGCACTGTGTTACTTAGTCACCCGGTGTGACCAGTGCATTTGACAGCTGATATTACTCAGCCTCTGAGCGTTTGAGCCCCTTTGTACAGAAAGCTCTTATGCTCATCACTCATATTTGTTCTGCAGAATCGTACCTTCTACGATTCCCATCGAGGTTTGTTTCACTTCACCTCCAGACCTTTAGAGTGCAGTTATATGTAGATAAACAAGTCTGGGGATGCTTAGACTAACCTCTGCTATAACTCCAACTGCCGAGAGAATGACGCTCGTCAAGCCGCAGTTAGCCCTGTCGACAGGCGCTGTGTCAGCCTCGTGTCACAAGCTTCAGTGAGCAGCCTGCACAAAGAAGATGCCACTTTGACTGCTAGCTAGCTCACTGCAGTCTGGTGTATGATGTTATGACTCCAAGATGTTTCGCCCAGTCATCTCTGCCACGACTCGCTCCATGACTCACTCCACGCTCACTGGCAGTGACAGCCCAGCGACAGTACCAGCCAAGAAGTGTCCTCCTGAGTCGCTTGCCAGAAGTCCTGCCCAGTTGCCGAGCTTTGTCGACGCCTCACTCGAGGGCACCAGCATGTCGTGTCTCAGGTTGAGCGAAAACCTGCAGCGACTCCTACGATGACTGCTTCACCGTTCCAGAGGAGACCATAACCTGTTACGTCACAGCTCGGCCGCAGCGATGTCTCCTGTGTTGCAGTATCTGTCCAGATGCAGGAAGGTGTGCATTGATGCCCATCGATGCTCACTGCCTATGACCACGATGTTTAGCACACCCCCACATGTTTTTTGTTCCCTCCCTGTAGGAAGTTTTTTTTTTCCATGTCCATATGTATATATATGTTTTTTATTTTGTGTTCTGTACCCTGTTCCTACAAGAGAGAGACCGAGTTTTTTTTACCACCAGTATTGTCGCGTCGGAGACAGCCAGCTTAGTTCATATTTCGCGCCACTAAGGTGCTGCCCTCTGGGCCTACCCAGGTCTATGGGATGCTGGTCGCACACTCGCTCACTTTCTCAGCAGCCTGGCAGCAAGACACAAGGACTACTAGTTCTCCCTCTCATGGGCATGGCCCTACCCGGGCCATGGGCACAACACACAAGCCTGTGTACCCACCACTATTTTACAAATAAAGTTAAGAAGCCTCCGAAGACGTTTATCTTTACTCCCCGCTACCAGCATCACCAAATAATCTCATTAAACATACACACCATATTCGTCAGACCCATATTGAACTATGTAGAACCAGTTTCGAATCCACACCTGGTCAAACACGTCAAGAAATTAGAGAAAGTGCAAAGGTTTGCAACAAGAGTAGTTTCAGAGCTAAGGGATTGTCCTATGAAGAAAGATTAAGGGAAATCGGCCTGACGACACTGGAGGACAGGTTGGTTAGAGGAGAATGATTACATATACAATACTGAATGGAATTGACAAGGTGGATAAAGACAGGATGTTCCAGAGATAGGACACAGAAACAAGAGGTCACAATTGGAAGTTGAAAACTCTCTCGAGTCAAGGGGATGTTAGAAAGTATTTCTTAAGTCATAGAGTTGTCAGGAAGTGCAATAGCCTAGAAAATGACATAGAGGCAGGAACCATACAGAGTTTTAAGACGAGGTTTGATAAAGCTCAAGGAGCAGGGAGAGAGAGGACCTAGCAGCAATCAGTGAAGAGGCGAGGCCAGGAGCTATGATTTGACCCCTGCAACCACAAATAGGTTGTACACACACACACACACACACACACACACACGCACACACGCACACACGCACACACGCACACACGCACACACGCACACACACGCACACACACACAGCAACAAGGGGACACAGATGGAAGTTGAAGACACAGATGAATCACAGGGATGTTAGGAAGTATTTCTTCAGCCACAGAGTAGTCAGGAAGTGGAATAGTTTGGGAAGCAATGTAATGGAGGCAGGATCCATACAAAGCTATAAGCAGAGGTATGATTAAGCTCATGGTTCAGGCAGAGTGACCTAGTAGCGACCAGTGAAGAGGCATGGCCAGGAGCTAGGACTCGACCCCTGCAACCTCAACTAGGTGAGTACTCACACTGTAATCAGGCTAAGAAGGAAGGAGGAGAGATCACAAGAAACGACCGAGAAGTATGTGAGGAACTCTACATGAGATTCAAAGAAGTGTTCACAGAGGAGACAGAAGGGGCTCCAGGAAGACGGAGAGGTGGGGTACACCACCAAGTGTTGGGCCCAATACATACAACCGAGGAAGAAGTGAAGAGGCTGCTGAGCGAGCTAGACACCTTAAAGGCGATGGGGCCTGATAACATCTCTCCGTTGGTCCTGAGAGAGGGTGCAGACGTGCTATGTGTTTCCCTAACAACAATAGTCAACACATCTATCGACACAGGAAGATTACCTGAGGTATGGAAGACAGCAAACGTAGTCCCAATTTTTTAAATAGCAAACAAACACTAAACTACAAACCAGTGTTACTGACATGTATAGTGAGCAAAGTCATGGAGATTATCAGGAAAAGAGTGGTGGAACACCTAGAAAGAAATGAGCTCATCAACAACAGCCAACATGGTTTCAGGGACGGGAAATCCTTAGTCACAAACCTACTGGAATTCTATGACAGAGTAACAACAGTAAGACAAGAGAGAGATGTGTGGGTAGATTGCATTTTCTTGGACTGTATAAAGGCGTTTGACACAGTTCCACACAAGAGATTAGTGAAAAAAAACTGGAGGACCAAGCAGGGATAACAAGGAAGGCACTAAAATGGATCAGGGAATACCTGTCAGGAAGACAGCATCGAGTCATGGTACGATGCGAGGTGTCAGAGTGGGCGCCTATGACGAGTGGGGTTCCACAGGGGTCAGTCCTAGAACCGGTGCTGTTTCTGGTATTTGTGAACGTCATGACGGAAGGAATAGACTCCGAAGTGTTCCTCTTTGCAGATGATGTGAAGTTGATGAAGAATTCAGTTGGACGAGGACCAGGCAGAACTATTAAGGGATCTGGACAGGCTGCAGACGTGGTCCAGCAAAGTCATGAAGATTAGGGAAGGGCAAATAAGACCGCAGACAAAGAACAGTCTAGGGGGCCCGAGACTACAAACCTCACTCAAGGAAAAAGATCGGGGGTGAGTATAACACCAGGCACATCTCCTGAGGCGCACATCAACCAAATAGCTGCTGCAGCATATGGGCGCCTAGCAAACCTAAGAACAACATTCCGACATCTTAATAAAGAATCGTTCAGGACCCTGTACACTGTGCTCGTTAGGCCCATATTCGAGTATGCAGCACCAGTTTGGAACCCACATCTAGCCAAGCATGTAAAGAAACTAGAGAAAGTGCAAAGGTTTGCAACAAGACTAGTCCCGGAGCTAAGGGGTGTGTCCGACGAAGAGAGGTTAAGGGAAACCGACCTGACGACACTCGAGGACAGGAGAGATAGGAGGGACATGATACGATATATAAAATACTGAGAGGAATTGACAAGGTGGACAGAGACAGTGTATTCCAGAGATGGGACACAGCAACAAGGGGACACAGTTAGAAGTTAAAGACAAATGAATCACAGGGATGTTAGGAAGTATTTCTTCAGTCACAGAGTAGTAAGGAAGTGGAATATTTTGGAAGCGTATGATAGTCACCCAGTAGCGGCCAGTGAAGAGGCGGGGCCAGGAACTGTGACTCTAACCCTGCAACCACAACTACGTGAGTACAGCTAGCCATGTACACACAACACACACACACACACACACACACACACACACACACACACACACACACACACACACACACACACAACACACACACACACACACAAGAAACACACACACACACAAGAACACACACACACACACACACACACACACACAAGAACACAAGAGCTCTAGACCTTCTGATGCTGGAAGCTAAGGGTCACTCTTAGTGAGCTATATATCAGAGTAATTAGCAGTTATTAAGAGCCACTACTGTTAGGAGGGTAAGACAGGCGCATGCATTTAAAAAAAAACTTTTTTTTGTATTTGATTTGATCTAATTTGATCTATTAGTGTTCCCATCCCACACTGAAGGTTCTCGCAGGCACCTTGCTCAGTTGAGTGCAGGCGTCCGCCTGCCCAATGCCTTATTAGTAATTCTCGCCATACCCAGTCTCCTAACCTCCTGAACAACTATCTACCTAGTAAATGGTTGAGCCCAGATTCTATCCCTCTCACCCACAACCTCTTCCTCTCGCCAGCTTATTCTTCACGTATCCCCACTTCCCACTCACCCCACAAGGGTCTTACCTATACTGTCTTGATCTTGATTAACAGAATTCAGAATAAGTGACATATTTTCACTGGTGTCCTGTGTGTATAGATGCGAAAAAGTAAGACACATGTACAAACCATGGTCAGACAGATGACCGACGGACACTTGACCAACATACCTTTCACCAATGGACATTTGACCGGACGGACATTTCACCGACCGAAAAATTAGGTTACGTGATGAATGCCATTTTGACCTTTCTGTGAAATGTCCGTTCGGCTATATGTCCGTCGGTGAAATGTCTGTTGGCCAAATGTCCATCGACCATTTGTCCGTGAGCCGCACAAAAACAAGTACACACAAAACAGCCAACCTTCCACAACTGCTACCAGCCCCTGCCCAAAATAACAAACACACACACACACACACACACACACACACACACACACACACACACACACAGGGCCAGGAGCTAGGACTCGACCCCTGCAACCACAAATAGGTGAGTACACACACACACACACACACACACACACACACACACACACAATGTGATAGGTGCTGTATTTTTGAAGTTCATGTCTTCTCTCGTTGTTTCTAGTGGGTGTGAAGTTTCTTGTGGACGACTCACAGGTGGATGTAATTTAGCTTTTTTTTGGAATTGGTGACTGAGATGGAGATTCGAGGTGAAGGTCGACAGAGGTGGCGGCGGTCTCGGGTAGAACAGGTGAGGCTGCTGGTTGGTCGGTGGAGTTTGTTGTTGTTGTTGATGTTTCTTGCGTTGTATCTTGTGTTGTGGTTATTGGAGTTGTAATGTTTACTGGTGCTTGGGTGAGCTTGATTATGTCAGCAGAAGGTGGAGAGTCTGGGAAGGTGAATGCCGGCATGTTATTTAGTCTGAAGAGTTCGTTGATGGTAGTGTTGAAGGAGCCTGGTGCTGCCATGTTGTGCATGTGAGCATACAGTAAGCAGTACTGTATTTTTGTTGAGTCACATGCTGGAGTGGAGATACTGGTGGTGGAGAGCTGGGATGATTTCAGGAGTTTGGTGGTGTCGGCCTGCAGTTTTGTGATAGCATACTTCAAAGGCAATGGGGCCAGATAACATCTCCCCATGGGTCCTGAGAGAGTGAGCAGAGGCGCTATGTGTACCCCTAACAACAATATTCAATACATCTATCGAAACAGGGAGATTGCCTGAGGCATGGAAGACGGCAAATGTAGTCCCAATCTTTAAAAAAGCAGACAGACATGAAGCATTAAACTACAGACCAGTGTCACTGACATGTATAGTATGCAAAATCATGGAGAAGATTATCAGGAGAAGAGTGGTGGAACACCTAGAAAGGAATGATCTCATCAACAGCAGCCAACATGGTTTCAGGGACGGGAAATCATGTGTCACAAACCTACTGGAGTTCTATGACATGGTGACAGCAGTAAGACAAGAGAGAGAGGGGTGGGTGGATTGCATATTCTTGGACTGCAAGAAGGCGTTTGACACAGTTCCACACAAGAGATTGGTGCAAAAAAACTGGAGGAGCAAGCAGGGATAACAGGGAAGGCACTACAATGTATCAGGGAATACTTGTCAGGAAGACAGCAGCGAGTCTGGTACGTGGCGAGGTGTCAGAGTGGGCACCTGTGACCAGCAGGGTCCCACAGGAGTCAGTCCTAGGACAGAGCTGTTTCTGGTATTTGTGAACGACATGACGGAAGGAATAGACTCTGAGGTGTCCCTGTTTGCAGATGACGTGAAGTTGATGAGAAGAATTCACTCGATCGAAGACCAGGCAAGAACTACAAAGGGATTGGACAGGCTGCAGACCTGGTCCAGCAATTGGCTCCTGGAGTTCAATCCCACAAGTGCAAAGTCATGAAGATTGGGGAAGGGCAAAGAAGACCGCAGACGGAGTACAGTCTAGGGGGCCAGAGACTACAAACCTCACTCAAGGAAAAATATCTTGGGGTGAGTATACACAGGCACATCTCCTGAAGCGCACATCAACCAAATAACTGACTGCAGCATATGGGCGCCTAGCAAACCTCAGAACAGCATTCCGACATCTTAATAAGGAATCGTTCAGGACCCTGTACACCGTGTACGTTAGGCCCATTTGGAGTATGCGGCACCAGTTTGGAAACCCACACCTAGCCAAGCACGTAAATAAACTAGAGGAAAGTGCAAAGGTTTGCAACAAGACTAGTCCCAGAGCTAAGAGGTATGTCCTACGAGGAGAGGTTAAGGGAAATCAACCTGACGACACTGGAGGACAGGAGAGATAGGGGGGACATGATAAACGACATACAAAATACTGAGAGGAATTGACAAGGTGGACAAAGGACAGGATGTTCCAGAGATGGGACACAGTAACAAGGGGGACACAGTTGGAAGTTGAAGACACAGATGAATCACAGGGATGTTAGGAAGCATTTCTTCAGCCACAGAGTAGTCAGTAAGTGGAATAGTTTGGGAAGCGATGTAGTGGAGGCAGGATCCATACATAGCTTTAAGCAGAGGTATGATAAAGCTCACGGTTCAGGGAGAGTGACCTAGTAGCGATCAGTGAAGAGGCGGAGCCAGGAGCTCGGACTCGACCCCCGCAACCTCAACTAGGTGAGTATACACACACACACACACACACACACACACACACACACACACACCACAGGGGTCGGTCCTAGGACCAGTGCTATTTTTGGTATATGTGAACGACATGACGGAAGGGTTAGACTCAGAAGTGTCCCTGTTTGCAGATGATGTGAAGTTAATGAGGAGAATTAAATCTGATGAGGACCAGGCAGGACTTCAAAGAGACCTGGACAGACTGGACACCTGGTCCAGCAAATGGCTTCTCGAATTTAATCCTGCCAAATGCAAAGTCATGAAGATAGGGGAAGGGCACAGAAGACCACAGACAGAGTATAGGCTAGGTGGCCAAAGACTGCAAACCTCACTCAAGGAGAAAGATCTTGGGGTGAGTATAACACCGAGCATGTCTCCGGAAGCACACATCAATCAGATAACTGCTGCAGCATATGGGCGCCTGGCAAACCTGAGAACAGCATTCCGACACCTTAGTAAGGAATCATTCAAGACACTGTACACCGTGTATGTCAGGCCCATACTGGAGTATGCAGCACCTGTTTGGAACCCGCACTTGATAAAGCACGTCAAGAAACTAGAGAAAGTACAAAGGTTTGCAACAAGGTTAGTTCCAGAGCTAAGGGGAATGTCCTATGAAGAAAGATTAAGGGAAATCGGCCTGACGACACTGGAGGACAGGAGGGTCAGGGGAGACATGATAACGACATATAAAATACTGCGTGGAATAGACAAGGTGGACAAGGACAGGATGTTCCAGGGAGGGGACACAGAAACAAGAGGCCACAATTGGAAGTTGAAGACACAAATGAGTCAGAGAGATAGTAGGAAGTATTTCTTCAGTCATAGAGTTGTAAGGCAGTGGAATAGCCTAGAAATGACGTAGTGGAGGCAGGAACCATACACAGTTTTAAGACGAGGTTTGATAAAGCTCATGGAGCGGGAGAGAGAGGGGGTCTAGTAGCAACCGGTGAAGAGGCGGGGGCCAGGAGCTAGGACTCGACCCCTGCAACCACAAAACAGGTGAGTACAAATAGGTGAGTACACACACACACACACACACACACACACACACACATATATATATATATATATATATATATATATATATATATATATATATTATATAATATATATATAATATATATATATATATATATATATATATATATATATATATATATATATTATATATATATATATATATATATATATATATGTGTGTGTGTGTGTGTGTGAGCTGTGAATCAACCCCCTGCACCCACACTTAGGTGGGTACAGGACACTTCACACCATCTGAAATTTAATCATCCCCCCCCCCAGCACCACCAATAAAAACAATCAACTCCACTCCTCCGTTCAGCCTCTGACTACTACTCCCTCTTCCTCCCCCCCCTCTCTCTTCCTCTACCTCTGGACCCCCCCCCCCTCTCTCTCCCTCACCTTCTCCCTCTCATCCCTCTATTTTTTTTGTGTGTGTGTTTGACGACACTGAAAGACAGGAGAGATAGGGGGGGATATGCTAACGACATATAAAATACTGAGAGGAATCGACAATTTGGACAGACAGGATGTTCCAGAGATGGGACACAGCAACAAGGAGACACAGTTGGAAGTTGAAGACTCGGATGAACCAAAGGGATGTTAGGAAGTATTTCTTCAGTCACAGAGTTGTGGAAATAGTGGAATAGTCTGGGAAGTGATGTAGTGGAGGCAGGATCCATACATAGCTTTAAGGAGAGGTATGTTAAAGCTTATGGAGCAGGATGAGTGACCGAGTAGCAGCCAGTGAAGAGGCGGGGCCAGAAGCTGTGACTCGACCCCTGCAACCAGTGGAATATGTGGTTTTGAGCTTCGAATCCATAGTAGAGTTACAAGTGGAGAGTGAAGCAGACGAATGAAGCCAAACTACAAGTGGGGAGACTACACAGGTAAAAAAAATTTCCTGGACGGCGTTCAGTGGGACAGAGCACTGGCAGGGAAGTCAGTAAATGAGATGATGGAATATGTGACAACAACATGCAAGGAAGCTGAGGAGAAGTTTGTACCCAAGGGTAACAGAAATAACGAGAAGGCCAGTATGGTGGGAGCCTCTCCATACCTACTATGACGGTGGGAGCCTCTTCATTCCTGTGTGGGTGGGAGCCCCTCCATTCCTGCTGTGTGCTTATCAGCCCCTGTATGCCTACTGTGGGTGGGAGCCCCTCCGTTCCTACTGTGTGGGTGGGATCCCCTCCATTCCTGCTGTGTGGGTGGGATCTCCTCCGTTCCTGCTGTGTGAGTGGGAGCTCCTCTATTCCTACTGTGTGGGTGGGAGCCCCTCCATTCCTACTGTGTAGGTGGGAGCCCCTCCATTCCTACTGTATGGGTGGAAATCCCTCCATTTCTACTGTGTGGGTGGGAGTCCCTTCATTCCTGTGTGGGTGGGAGCCCCTCCATTCCTACTGTGTATATGGGAGCCCCTCCATTCCTACTGTTTTGGTGGGAGCCCCTCCATTCCTACTGTGCGGGTGGGAGCCCCTCCATTCCTACTGTGTAGGTGGGAGCCCCTACATTCCTACTGTGTAGGTGGGAGCCCCTCCATACATACTGTGTAGGTGGGAGCCCCTTCTTTCCTACTTTGTGAGTGAGAGCCCCTCCATTCCTACTGTGGGGGTGGAAGCCCTCCATTCCTACTGTGTGGGTGGGAGCCCCCATACATAATGTGTAGGTGGGAGCCCCCATACATAATGTGTAGGTGGGAGCCTCTTCATGCCTACTGTGAGGATGGGAGCCTCTGAATACCTACTCTGAGGATGGGAGCCTCTCCATACCTTCTGTTTGTGTGGGAGCCTCTCCATGCTTACAGCGAGGGTGGGAGCATCTCCATGCCTACTGTGAGGGTGGGAGCATCTCCATACCTACTGTGAGAGTGGGAGCATCTCCATGCCTACTGTGAGGGTGGGAGCATCTCCACGCTTACTGTGAGAGAAGGAGCATCTCCATGCCTACTGTGAGAGAGGGAGCATATCCATGCCTACTGTGAGAGAGGGAGCATCTCCATGCCTACTGTGAGAGAGGGAGCATCTCCATGCCTATTGTGAGAGAGGGAGCATCTCTATGCCTACTGTGAGAGAGGAGGTATCACCATAACTATCCAGTAAATGTTAGATGAGGAAGACACCTCTGAAATGTTTGAACATCTTTATTGTCTAAACGTTTCGCCTGCTCAGTAGTCGTCTTAGTCTTTACAAGACTTAGATATTAGGGAAATAGCAAACCCGGGGGGGAGAAGTGAAAAATTAGGTGATAAAGTCCTAAACCCTTGGGAAGATTTTTATATTGAGGTGATGAGCCCCGTCATATTTAAACCGGGTTACCTGGGGTTTAAACCTGGGGGTTTTTCCCGGGGTTTCAACCCCCCCCGGGGCCCCCCGGTCCTGCCCAAAGGCCCCTCCCGGGGGATCGGGGCCGACCCAACTAGGCTTTTTCTGTTTGGCCGCAGGGCAGCCCAAACGTACGACCCACACCCCGGGGCGGGATCCGGCAAGGGAATTTTTAGGTATCTGTCCAGCTCCCCTCTTGAAGGAAAAGCCGGGGGTTTTTTGGAAAATTCCCCTAATCTTGTTTGGGAGGCTGTTGAACTTTTTGGGGCCCCCGGGACATTATGGTTTTTCCCCTTAGTGTCCCATGGCGCCCCTATTTTTTATTTGGCGGATTTTGCATCGCCTGCCCAGCCCCTTTTACTTTCTTAGGGTGTTTCCCCTGTGGGCAGATTTGGGACCATTTTTTCCAAAATTTTCCCCCAATGTTAGATTATGTTTAAAAATCTCTCCCCCCCTTTGGCTTTCCCAACGAGTACAAGTAAAAGTGCCCCCAAGCTTTCCCCCAATAGTTAAGGTGCTTGACCGGGAATTTTTATACATTCAGAAAAGGGATCTCTGTACACTCTCAGATCTCCCGTTTAAATTTGCTTTGAAGGGAAAGATGAAAAATGTACAGAAATATTCCAGCCAGAGAGAAAAGTGATTTAAAAAGGAAATCAGGGGTTTGGGCCCATCTTTTCTTTTTTGAAAGTTCTCTTATCCATCCAAATCTTTTTTCTTTTGCACTTTCCCGATCTTTGGCACTGTTGTGTTCCCTTAAAGTGAGATCCTCAAACATTACAACCCCCGGGTCCCTTACATTTTTTTTTTCCCGCTTATTTTTAAGGCCCGGGAGTCATTAAACTCTGTTCTAGTTATTATTTCCTCCTTTTTTCCAAAGGGAGTAGTTGGAATTTGTCCTCATTAAAACCACATATTGTTTCCCCGTTGCCCACTGGGAAAACTTTGTTTTTTATTTTCCCGGGGGTTAAACCCCGCGTCCTCAGCGGGATGACAGCCTCATGCGACCTATTTACCCACCCCAAAAGGAAATTATCCCTTTGTGTGGTGTAAACCCTTCTGTCTATGTCTGATATAAGGAAAAGGGAAATTTACTTGACATTTGTCTGTTTCTAACTACAATATTTAACGTTTCCATTTTTATTCAACGAAGAAGCTATTTGAGCAGGGCAAACTTTTTGACCGTAAAAGGATCCCCATAGTTTTTGTCTATTTGTATTTATTTTTGTCCCCCCCAACCCAAAAAATTTCTGGGGGGGGGAAATTCCCCCAAAAATCCAAAACCCCACCCTGGGGAGTGGCAATCCCCCCTTTCCAAAAGCCCCCCGGTGGGGGTAAAAACCCCATCCTACCACCCCTTTTGAGTGGAAATCCCCCCCCACCCCATACCATTCTAGGGAGTGGTACCCCCCCCATCCTTACCAACCTATGAGTGGATCACCCCCCCCATACCACCCTTGGGGGAAATTTCCCAACCCTTCCATACAATCCGTGGATGGTATTAAACCCCCACCCCTTTACCATCCTTGGGGTTAGTATTCACCCCACCCATACCCCGGGCCCTGTGGGGGGGTAGTCCCCCCTTTCCACCCCATCCTGTGGGGGGAACCCACCCCACCCACCCCATCCGTGGGTGGTAGACTTTAATGTCACAATGAAACACAGGGGGTTCTAAAACCAAATGAACGAAACCCAATAAGGTCATAATTTTTTTTAAAAAGGATTAAATTTGGGTACTTACACTCCCCGCTCAGTGAGAACCCTCTCCACCCTCACTGGTGCTTTATCCTAAAACCTCTGGAAAAAAACTTTCCCCCCCAATTAAGCACCCTCCCACCCCAAAAATGACGGTCCACACGCTAGTTACCCTCATGTAGGTGCCACATTTATATATATAAGTTTTTGCCTTTAAAACCCAAGAGCGGGTTTTGGGAGAAAAAGCCATACACCCCACTGCCCAGGAAAAAACGCACATTTAAAGAGTGTTTTTTACACAGCAGCCAGGTGACGGCACTAAAACTTTACAAGGCCATCAGCCTCTTTCCCCCAAGCAGCCCTTACCACAAACCCCACACCATTTTTTTTCCCATCCATACCCATAAAACGTTCTGATTTTAGCTTTTCCCGGGTTTTTCTCTCGGCCAAACGTTGTTGAAATTATAGATCTCCCCTTTATTTATAAATATATTCATTGTACACGGGTGCACGTTTTTTGTCTAGTGTGGGGCTTACCTCCCCTTCTTTTTGATCGAACTTGATTGTCCCCCCATTCTCCAATTACTGTAAAAAACACCCTAAATTTAGGTAGGAAAAATGGAGAAGTTGGGGGTTTCTTTTCCAGTAAGGGTTTTGGTTTGGGGGGAAGTACAGGGGGTTTTTTACTGCTCGGGAGCTTCCCCAAAGGGGAGTGTAAAAAAGTGAATAAAAAACCTATTTTTTTTAATAATTTTTGGTCTTGAGGAGTTTTCTGGGGAAACCCGGTTTTAGCCTTCCCCGGAAGACCTGAAGGTGATTTGGGCAGTGCCGCCTCTAAAGGGAAAGGGGTTGGGGATGTTGCAGTTTAGTAAAACCGTTTGGAATTGGGGATGTCTACGTATTCTGAGTAGACAGCTTTTTGAATGGAAAACCTTTGAATGTTCTCTTAATTTTTGGGTCACCTCTACCTAAAGTGATACCCCTGTGTGCGGGCAAAAAAAAAATTTTAAGGAAAAAAATTAAATGGTTTCAGTTTGTTATGTTTTAAAAAGTGGCTTTTTTATTATTTCCCTTGTCATTGCTGGGGGAGGCCCGTACATGTACAGCTTGTGGCTCTCCAAGTTGAAAAATAACCCCCAAGGGGGAACTCCCCCTTTTAAAACACTAGGGCGTTTTTCAATGCACTCAACATAGTTTTCCATGAAGCATCACATACCTTAGTTAGCATTTCTGTATATTTTGTTTTTTTTGATGGGTCAGGAGGGAAAAAACTAAGATTTCTGACCAACTTTCCCCGGAAATGGGCCAAAAAATATACAGAAATTTTTTTCATTGATGATTTAGCCAAATTCCTAATAGAGTATCATAAGTATCATTTCGCTCCTTAGGGGGACCAGTGATTTCACTCCTGGAAATTTTTAAAATTTTTCAACAATTTCATTCCCCGGTAAACCTTTTTACCATAATTTTATTTCCAGTAAAATTTTAAAAACCCAACTTTCCCCCCTCAGTAAAAATTTTTTAAACTATAAAAATTAACGTTCAAAAAAAAGTAAAAATTTTCCCATGAAAACATGTAGTAAAAAAAACTACAGAATTTTTCCCCCATGTCGGATTCAAAAATTCAGGCTTGTGTATATTTAATTTTCGGTTTTAGTAAAATTTTTTTTAAATTTATATTTTTTCGAATTTGGAACTTTTTGGTGTAGTCTGTTTAAATTTTAAAAAAAAAAGTTTTTGCTTGTCTTAAGAAATAAAATCATGTATTTTTTCCCCCAAAGGAAATAAAAAATTTTAAAAAAATTTTTCATTTTTTTTTTTAAAGGGGTATTTAATTTTCAAGGTTTAATGAAACCCCTTTAAAAATGTAAAGACATACTTTCCCCCGAGTAGACCACTGGAAGCTAAAGGATTTTTGATTCTCCTAAATTTTCTCCTGGTTTTCGTTTATAACTTCAG
Organism: Cherax quadricarinatus; assembly: GCF_026875155.1. Taxonomy (NCBI): domain Eukaryota; kingdom Metazoa; phylum Arthropoda; class Malacostraca; order Decapoda; family Parastacidae; genus Cherax; species Cherax quadricarinatus. The sequence continues at coordinate 30,573,164 of NC_069445.1, read as the reverse complement.
AGGGGAATTACTATCACTTTGGGAAAATTTTTTAAAACTGATTAGATAATTTTGGGTTTAATTTTTGTTAAGTGGGTTCTAAAAAATGACAAGTGCAGGTGGGGCCCCCTGCTTAAAAATTTTTACAGACCATTCCCCAAAATTCAAAGGGTTTTTGGGGATGATTTTACCCAAAATTTTTTTATCCCACTTCAAAATTATCTTTTTAATTTTAAGGGAAAATAAGAAAAGAAGGAACAAAATGCAGCAGGCCCACTGGGGCCCATTTCGACACGCCCGGTCTGAAAAATTTCCTTTCCCCCCGGCTGCGACCTGTCTTACAGATTTTTTCAGCACGCTATTTAATCCTCTTTATTAAGTTGTTTATTTATAAAACCTCCAAAACATATCTCCCCTAAATTCTACGCCTTTTCTAAAAGAGTGCAGATTTTAGGCCCCCAGGGCTATCGGGGGAAATTGGGGAAAATTTCCTTGGAAAGCATGGGATTTAAATTTTGCATCCTTTTTCTGTACGTTTTCCCCCCAAACATTTATATCCCTTCCTTTTTTACGGTGGCCAAAAAATGTGGGAGCACAATCTAAATTAGGGCCCAAAAACCCAAAGGGTATATAGAGTTAAGAACAACCCAAAAAAACTTCTATTATTTTTATTCTTGATATGAAGCCAAGGGGTTCCCGTTTGGGTTTATTGCGAAAACTTTTGCACTGTTGTCTTGGTTTAAGATTTTCCCGCCCAAATAGAAAATCCTAAATCCTTTTTTCGCAGTTTTATCAAAAAATTTAAAACACTTTTTTTAGTTTTTATGTTTGGGAAAGGTTTTTTTTCTTCTCCAACATTTAAAACTTTGCCCAAAAAAAATTTGCTTTTATTAAACTGCCCTTTGCCACTTTTTTCCGGGCCACTGCATCAGCTATTAAGATCATCCTGGGGTTTCTCTAATGGGCCTCGTTAGAATGAAAAGGGGTCATCAGCAAAAATTTTCTTGTGTTCTATTTTTTCCCTCATCTATTCGTTTTTTTGTAAATTGTGAACAACAAGGGGGCCAACACTAAACCCCTGTGGGGCACCGTTCCCCGGGGTGGGCCCCATACTGAAAGGGCCATAAACAAAAATTTTCATATTCATACCCCTGATCTAACCCCCAAATACCTTTGTGAAGAAAGGGTTTGCAAATTTATAAGATGGAACCCCCCTTTGTAAAACGTGCCGGGTTTATTAATCCCTTTTTCGGGCCTTTTAAGGTGGAGGTAAGGCTCACTGATCTAAGTTTGGAAACCCAAAGGGCCTGTCACCCTCCCTGTAAATAGTATTACCTTTTCCATTTTCCACATTTTCTGGCACCCATTCCTGTTTTTAGTAATAATTTTTAAAAAAAAAATTTAAATAAAGGTATTTTTTAAATTCTTTTCATTCCTTTAATAGAAGGTTAAAGTGTCATTCCCCCACTTTTTTAAACTCGTAAACTCGGGTATTGTGTAAAATTATTTTACATTTTTTTCATTGATACCGGTTTAGAAGGGTCTTTTGGGAAACCGAAAGCTACTCCCTTTCCCCCAATACCAAAAACTGGTTTTTCCACTTTTCCTCTCATTAAAATGTTTATTCAATCCCTTTTTCGAAATGTATGAATCCACTTTAGCTGTTTATGATGTTTAGTCGCAAGGTTTTTTTTTATTCCCGCACAGAAATTGGGGAATGACCCGGGTCACCGGTTTAAAATTTTTAATGTCCCATGTGTTTTTTCCCTTAAAGAACCTTTGTCTTGATTTTGGATTCTGGAAGTTTTTAAAGGGGCCTTTTTTTATTTAAGCAAATTTTTTTTTTTATTTTGAAATAACTGGAGAAAAGTATCTTCCCCTTTATCAGAAGTCACAGGTTTTCTGACTTTATTGGGATTACATAAAAAATTTTTTGTTCCACGCGCTGTAAAAGCCCCTTTTGGGTTTAGCGGGTTCTTTTTTGATTATTAAATAAATATGTAACACCGGGGGTGGTGTGAACATTGTAAAAGGTGGGTACTTTTCTTAATTCTTTTTTTGGGTCCATTTTAATCTTTAATTTCCCGGTCATTCTTAGATAAAAAATTTAGATCGAGTTACCCCGCCTTTATCCCAAAAATTTCCCTATTTCCTGGAAGACCCCTAGGAATTTCTAATATACCCTTTTTTTTCATTCGAGAGTTTTCCCAATGCATCAAAAAATTAGTTTTAAACCCTCAACGCTAGTGGTTTTCATGCTTAAAAGTGCTGTTTTAAATTTTAAGGAAAAATTTTATCTCTCCCCAGCTAAAATTATGCCCTTCACTTGACTTTAAAGCTGATGTTTTTTGGCGAAAAATCCCCCTTTAACCCATTTTTTTTTGAAGAAAAAATTTGGGGTGTTGGTGACCCTAAAGGATAACCCTTTTGAATACATTTTTTTAAATTTTCCCCAAATTGTCCCAAATTTTAAAATTTAAATGCATTAGAAACATGAAAAAAACTATACAAATATTCCCCTTTGCATACAGTGGCGTACGAGGGGTGGGGGTTTTTGCAATACGGAGAAAAAATTTTTCTCGGGGTTTCGAAAACGACCGAATAACATCTAAATTTATTAGTGTACTTATGAACGGGAGGCACCAAATTATTACTATGTAAAATTGGGCCTAATTTTTTATATTTAAGTGACCCGTACCCCATACCCGTGTACTTTAAAATAATATTCGTGAATTTAAAAAGGGGCAAACCCCCCACTATCAATATAAAACCCTTTGATTGGTAAATTTAATGGAAAAACCAAATTTTTTTCAAGGTTAAGATTAAAAATACTGGTTGGTGTGATACTACACTTTAAAACGTAGCATGTAAAACACCATGTTAAAAATAAAAAAAAAAAACTTTTTGACATAAGGAAAAGAAAGAGTGCGGAAAAGTGAGCTTGGTAGCAGGAAACGAAAGGTAATGTGATATACGTCCCACTATTTCCCCATTACGTATTTCCCCTTAAATCAAAAAGGGCCTGAGGGTTTTAAACCCTTTTGGCTCATAAGACTGCCATCCCCCCCCAGCCCCTTTGGGGGGCAGGGTAGATGGCAGGGCCAAGGCCTAGCTTCTCCCTACGAGCCCGTGAGGGCGGGGGAATGTGGTAGGCCTTTGGGGCCACTTGGGGCCCAAAGATGAGGAGGGAAATATACCTCCTCCCCCTGGGAGAAATTAAAATCTCGGGAAAAACCCCCCAAAAGGGAGGGCCCAAGGGATCGGGGGTCACCCCCTTTCTTGGGAAAAAAACCCGGACCGGGAGGGGGACCCCGGGGAAAAAAAAAAAAAAAAAAAAAAAAAAAAAAAATTTCTTAGTATCAAATTTTAAACAGACTCTCTCATTGACCCGAAAAATGTTAACAGTCATGCAATGATAAGTGTTTAAGCTTTTTTTTGTATCATTTTTCATTACAATTAGTAACTTTTTTTTAATAAACTAAGTTTTTATTTACAAAAAAAAAAATTTGAAATAATTTAAAACCAGAGGAAAAAAAAGCCCGCAAAATTGAAAAAATAAGGAAAATAAGGGTCAAGAACAATACTGTAAACAGTTTATTATTTTTAAGAAAGTTTAAAGGTTAAAAAGGGGGCAAAAGGGACGTCCCTTCTAAAACAAAAGTTTAAAAATTTAAAATGTTAAATTAAAAACCAAAAACTGGGTGAGAAACAAAAAAATAAAAAAAAGGGGAAAAACTAAGGGTTTTTACCGCAGATTTTGGGTGATCCACCAAGGGCCCGTGAAGTACAACTTTTGGGGCTGTTTTTGAAGTACAGATGTGGGTCTCTTGTGATGTACAGATGTACTCACCTTTGTTGACTCAACCCAATTTGAGGTTGGGAAAGGGGGCGGTTTCCCTAAATCCCGGCCCCCCCTCTTCAATGGCCGCTAATGGGTTTATCTTCTTGCACCATTAGCCTTATCATACCCCTGGCTTTAAAACCCATGTATGGATCCTTTTCTCCACTACATCGCTTCCCCCCAAAAATCTTCCATTCCTGACTACTCTGTGCCCGAAGAATACCTTTTCCCAAAAATCTCTGTGATTCATCTGTGCCCCTTTAAATTCAAACTGTGGGCCTCCCTTTTTGCTGTGTTCCCCTCTCTGGAACATTCTGTCTTGTCCAAACCCTTTTCAATTTTCTTTAGTAAATTTTTTATGTGTTATCATGTCCCCCCCTATTTTCTCCTGTTTTCCAGTGTTTTGTCAGGTCCAAAATTTTTTTTAAAACCCCTTTTTGTAGGGCAAAACCCCCCTAAGCTGGGGACCAAATCTTGTTTGCAAACATTTTGCAATTTTTTCCCGTTCTTTACGTGCTTGGGGTAGTGTGGGTTCCAAAAAATTGGGGGCCGGGATACTTTAAAATTTTGGGGCCCAACGTACACCCGTGTACAGGGGTTTTCTAGGCGCCCCTATGCTGCAGCCAGTTAAAGGTTTTATTTTTCGCCTCAGGGGATGTTTTCCTGGTTTTTTTATCTCAACCCAAAGATCTGTTTTCCCTTTGTGAGGTTTTATCACTGCCAACTAGACTGTACCCCGTCTGCGGGCTTTTTTTGCCCTTTTCCCCAAACTTTAGACTTTGCAAATTTGTGGGGTTTGAACTCCTGGAGCCAATTTTTTTGGGGCCGAAAACCCCCAAACCTGTCCAGATACCTTAAAAGTTTCCTTCCCGGTTTTCCCCGTCTGATTGGGAAATTTTTCTCATCAACTTCAAATCATCGGGAAAGAGGAACAAATCGGGGGGGTTTTTTCCCTTTTCCCTCTGTCGTTCCCCGAATAAAAAAGAAAAGCACCCGGTCCTAAAGGGCTGGAAATCCTGTGGAACCCTACTCATCACAGGCACCCACTCTGACACCTCGCCTCGTACCATGACTCGCTGACAGGTATTCCTTGATCCACTGTAGTGCCTTCCCTGTTATCCTTGCCTGGTCCTCAAGTTTTTGCACTAATCTCTTGTGTGGAACTGTGTCAAATGCCATCTTACAGTCCAAAAAAATGCAGGCTTCCCACCCCACTCTCTCTCTGGTCTTACTACTGTCACCCTGTCATAGAACTCCAGTAGGTTTGGAGACAAGATTTCCCATCCCAGAAACCATGTTGGCTGTTGTTGATAAGCTTATTTCTTTCTAGGTGTTCCACCACTCTTCTCCTGATAATCTTCTCCATAACTTTGCATACTATAAATGTCAGTGACACTTGTCTATAGTTTAGTGCTTCTTTTCTGTCTACTTTTTTTTTAAAACTTGGGACTACATTTGCTGTCTTCCATACCTTAGGTAATCTCCCTGGTTCGATAGATGCAGGAAGATTGAGATACTTATGCAACATATGGGAATCTTTATTCAGGAAACTTTTCGCCACACAGTGGCTTCATCAGCTCAGTACAAAGCAGGAAGGTCTAGGAGTGGAGGAGTTAGAGGTAATCAGTCCCTCAGCCTGGAGTAAATGTGTTCAGTCCATCAATCTTGTAGAATGTACAGCATAGGGCCTTAAATGTGGCTTATATACGGTAGTCAGGTGAGGTGAAGCAGGAGTAGGTGGGGTCAGAGTGGAACCATCCACTAATCTAAATAGGTCTTCATTCAAAGAATGGACAAGTGATGAATTCCTTTTAGCAAGATCCCATGATGCTGCAGTGTCTGCAGCATCATGGGATCTTTGGACGACGACCTACTTAGACTAGTGTATGGTTCCACTATGACCCTGCCTACTCCTGCTTCACCTCACCTGACTACAATATATAAGCCACGTCTACAGCCCTATGTTGCATAAGTGTCTCAGTCTTCAACTTGTCAGTTTTTTTAAACCATTCATCACACACTTCGATAAATGTGTTGAATGTTGTTGTTAAGGATACACATAGCACCTCTGCACCTTCTCTCAAGATCCATGGAAAGATGTTATCCGGCCCTATCGCCTTTGAGGTGCCTAGCTCACCTCTTCACTTCTTCCTCGGTTTTATGTATTGTGTCCAACACTTGGTGGTGTACCCCCACCTCTCCGTATTTCTGGAGTCCCTTCTGTCTCCTCTGTGAACACTTCTTTGAATCTCATGTTGATTTCCCACCCCATACTTCTCGGTCATTTCGTGTGATCTCTCCTTCCTTCCTTAGCCTGATTACCTGGTCCTTGAATGTTGCTATCCTCCTGATGTGGCTGTACAACAGCTTCGGGTCAGATTTGGCTTTCGCTGCTATGTCATTTTCATATTGTCGTTGGGCCTCGCTTCTTACATGTGCATATTCATTTCTTGCTCTATGAGTCCTCTATTCTCCTGAGTCCTTTGCTTTCTACACTTCTTCCATTCCCTAGCACACTTGGTTTTGGCCTCCCTGCACCTTTGGGTGAACCACGTGCTCATCCTGGCTTTTTCATTATTCCTGTTACCCTTGGGTACAAACCTCTCCTCAACTTCCTCGCATATTGTTGTCAAATATTCCATCATCTCGATTATTGACGTCCCACTGAACCCCATTCAGGAAGTTGTTCATTCCCATGTACTCCCCCTTCTTATAGTTTGGCTTCCTTTGTCCAGCTCTTCCTGCTTCCCCCTCCATTTATAACTCTAGTGTGTATTCGAATCTTAAAACCACATGATTGCTGTGCCCAAGGGGTCTTTCATATGAGATGTCCTAAATGTCTGCACTACTCAAAAGGGGAATTTCTAAGTCCAGTCTCGCTGGTTCATTTCCCCTCCTCTCTCTCCTGGTAGTGTCCCCTTACGTGTTGGTACATGAAGTTTTCCATTACCACCTCCATCATCTTAGCCCTCCAAGTTTCTTGGCCCCCATGTGGTTCCAAGTTCTCCTAATCGATTTCCTTGTGGTTGAAGTCACCCATGATCAGTAGCTTTGCCCTGCTCGCATGAGCCCTTCTTTTCCACTGTGTGTCAAACCCTCACACTATTACTCTCATCAAAGCTCTTGCCTTGGCCTCCTGCTGTTCTGTGGTGGGTTATACATCACTGCAATTACCACCTTGGGATCTCCAGACTGAAGCTCCATGTATCCCCTTTCTTCTCCCTGTATATCTCTCCACCTCATCAAAATCTCATCGGTTCTTGGGCCCGGATTGCCACTCCTCCACCCCGCTCTGTTTCCCCCTTTTCTTTCCTCAGGATCTGATATCCCATTGGAAAGATTGCATCTGTGTTCATGCCTGTGAGCTTGGTCTCTGCAAGAGCTATGATGTCCAGTGATACCTCTTTGAATCTTTTGTGCCACTCCTCCCACTTATTTGTTATTCCATCAGCAATGGTGTACCATACCTTCATTTCCTTTTCCCTACAAAATGTGTTTTAGGGGGCCTGTGAGGGTGGGGGACCTGGCAGTGTACTGTGGGATTCTACAGCTGAGTGTTGGGTGGGAGCTGTGGGTGTGGATTGTGGTTTGTGTTGGGATAGCATGATTGGTTGTGGGGTTCTGGGGATGGTTCTGTGTGTGCTTGCTCTTGTTGCTCTTACCTGCTCTGGTTGTAATCTGCTGATTCTGTCCTTGTCTCTCCTCCTAGCTCCTTTTGCTTTTGTGTCCTCTCCCTCAGCTGCTGTCATTCTGTTTGTGTTCCGTCTCGGCCTAGGAACACACTGTTGTATTCTGCCGAGTACTTCAACTGTGGTTTCTCTTGGAGGATCCTGTTCCACACTGTTTCTGTCCTGAAAATCAGCTTGATCAGTCATTTTTACCCCTTCAAATACCCCCTTATTCTCTGAAAATTTACAATCTCGGACATATCCTCTTCACCTATTTCTGTGATGATGTTATCAATCTCCATTCTTTCTGCCTGCTGTAGACAGCCTGTACTGTCTGCACAGACAGCCCATGCTGTGTGCCAGCTTAGTTCATATTTCACACCACTCAAGTGTTGCCCTCTGTAGCCAGGCCTCTCGGTGGGCACGCCAGCATGCTGGCCCTTGCCACACTCTCACTCACACAGCGGCCTAGCAGGAAGACACAAGTACTCCCAGCTCTCTGTCATGGGATGGCCCTGCCCGGGCCATGGGCACAAACACACAAGCCTGTGTACCCACACTTTTCAATAACAAAGAAGCCTCCGAAGAAGATATATCATTTAACCACCCGCTTGCAGCACCTGCCAAATAATCCCATTAAACATTGGTAGCAGCTGTGGTCGCAGCAGTTCTTTGCCCGGAGAGAGGAAGGAGAGGTATGAAGTCAACTTCACTTCATCACCCTACACAAGAAGCATCCGTCTCTCAACAAGTTATCCTGATGTTGTGTCTGCACGTTTGAGCATCCAGACACAGGTACAAGCAGGATCCAGCCGAAATTTGCCGAAATTCTCAGAGAATTGTAAGTGACTCCACGCTACAGCGTCCCACGCTGTTTCTCAAGTCATGTGTTCAGCGTCACTTGTATGTTGCTGCTGTTGTTGTTCAGCTCAGCACAGCTGTTTCAGCAAGCCAGAGGTGAGTTTCATGGTGATTTCTGCATCCAGTGTGTTTCCCTGTGTTTGTGGGTGGGAGAGAAGGGGAGAAAGTGGCCGTTCCTCACCTTGCCCATGGTCGCCCTACTCACGCTCATCCATCTACCATACACTCACCACTGCTCACTCCCTCTGCTGTGTTTTCTGCTGTTTTTCGTGTGAATTCGTCGCCAGTGCTGTGTATCTGGGTGCCCGAGGCCACTCGAAGCTACGTGGATCAGCATGCCACGTAGATCACGACGCCACATGGATCCCGACACCACGTGGGTGTGGGCGATGTCACGTAGACCTACAAACCATGTGAGTTACCGAGCCAGATGTCCCAGGCCTCGTGCTGTGGTCTGCTGCCCGCATCACATCGACGTCACCCACAATGCTGACCGACTTCATGACGTCACGATGTCTGCTGACGTCACCTCACGATGTCTGCCTGACGTCACCTCGAGATGTCTGCTGACGTCACCTCGAGATGTCTGCTGATGTCACAGTGCTGCTGACGTCACCTCACGATGTCTGCCTGACATCACCTAGAGATGTCTGCTGATGTCACCTCGCGACATCACATGATGTCACCATCGAGTGTTCAGTAATTATTAAAATATTGTCGAGAAGACTAAGAGAAGATATATGTCATGTGTTAATTCCTCTCAGTCAGTGTTCTCACATTTTAGTATATGTCTTAGTGTCAGTTTTATGCAGAGAAAAGCATCATTTGCTAGTTTAAGCCATGTACCGCATGTACCGCGGGTGTGTTTAAAGTTTCCGTGTGTCCATGAGGTCTGAGCCAGACCTGAGTAAACACCACTGTGTTAAGTCACCCGTGTGACCAGTGTGTTTGACAGCTATCAGACAGCCCCGAGTGACCGAGCCCCCTTGTACAGAAAGCTTTTATGCTCATCGCTCGTGATGTTCTGCAGAATCGTACCTGCTACGATTCCCATCGAGATTTGTTTCACTTCACCTCCAGACCGTCAGAGTGCAGTTATATGTAGAGAAACAAGTCTGGGGATGCTTAGACTAACCTCTGCTATAAATCCAACTGCCGAGAGAATGATACTCGCCAAGCCGCAGTTAGCCACTGTCGGCAGGCACTGTGTCAGCCTCGTGTCACAAGCTTCAGTGAGCAGCCTGCACAAAGAAGATGTCACTTTGACTGCTAGCTTGCTCACTGCAGTCTGGTGTATGATGTTACGACTCCCAGATGTTTCGCCCAGTCGTCTCTGCCATGACTCACTCCACAACTCGCTCCGCGCTCGCTGGCAGTGACAGCCCAGCGACAGTACCAGTCGAGAAGTGTCCTCCTGAGTTGCTTGCCAGAAGTCCTGCCCAGTTGCTGAGTTTTGTCGACGCCTCACTCGAGGGCACCAGCATGTCGTGACCCAGGTTGAGTGAAAACCTGCAGCGACTCCTACGATGACTGCTTCACCATTCCAGAGGAGACCGTACCCTGTTACATCACAGCTTAGCCGCAGCGATGTCTCCTGTGTTGCAGTATCTGTCCAGACGCGGGAAGGCGTGCAGTGATGCCCTTCGACGCTCATTGCCTATGACCACCATGATCAGCACACCCACATGTTTTTTTCTTCCCTCCCTGTAGGAAGTTTTTTTTCCATGTCCATATGTATATATATGTTTTTTTATTTTGTGCTCTGTGCCCTGTTCCTACGAGAGAGAGACCGAGTTTCTTTTACCACCAGTATTGTCGCGTCAGGACGACTCACGGTAGGTGGCCGAGCGTATGTAGACAGCCTGTACTGTCTGCACAGACAGCTCATGCTGTCTGCCAGCTTAGTTCATATTTCGCACCACTCAAGTGTTGCCCTCTGTAGCCAGGCCTCTCGGTGGGCATGCCAGCCTGCCGGCCCTTGCCACACTCTCGCTCACACAGCGGCCTAGCAGGAAGACACAAGTACTCCCAGCTCTCTCTCGTGGGATGGCCCTGCCCCGGCCATGGGCACAAACGCACAAGCCTGTGTACCCACCACGACCTTTCAATAAGGTAAGAAGCCTCCGAAGACGTATCATTTACTCCCCGCTACCATACCAACCAAACAATCCCGTTATACTGCCACCTTTCAGTGTGTGTCCTTCCCTTGCTCTCCTGAAGCCCATGAATAAACACTGACTTTACCCTCTTCTCCTATTGCCTTTCCCTCTGTCACTCTGGTTCCTGTCCATACATGGCCATTTTCTCCCTTGTTTTCTCCTGTAGCTCATGGTGGCATGTTCATGCCACTGCAGTTGACCTATCCCCCCCCTCCACCTGCACCCAGTTGCTCTCCCTTTCTCTCCTTGGCCCTGCTTGGTAGGCTGATGTGGCCTTAGCATAAGTTATACCTCCTTCCTTCCCATTGGGCCTCCCAGCTTCATATGCTGTGTTGTGTCTGGTCAATACCCCTGTAACTCTCTTCAGCCTGCTTACCTCATCTTCTATGACCATTATCCTGGCTACTGCAGTTTCAACTTGAGACTCCCATTTCTTCTTATCCACCAAGCTATTTTCCAATGTCACAGATTGCTCTCTCACATTTTTGTAGAAAGCTCTATTAGTTTTCTCTCCCACTCTTGTCCCATCCTTTTGCAATACTTTTCCATCCACTGGTCCCTACCAGAACCATTCTCCCCCGATCCCCTGGTCCTTCGAGTCCCCCTCTGAGAGAGAGGGAGAGAGATGGGGATAGAAGGGAGAGGTAGAGGAGAAAGAGAGATGGTGTGTGTGTGTGTGTGTGTGTGTGTGTGTGTGTACTCACCTAATTGTGTGGGGGTGTTTACTCACCTAATTGTGTGTGGGTGTTTACTCATCTAATTGTGGTTTGAGGGGTCGAAACTCAGCTCCTGGCCCTGCCTCTTCACTAACTGCTACTCGGTCCTCCCACTCCCAGCTCCATGAGCTTTATCATACCTCATTTTAAAACTATGTATGGTTCATGCCTCCACTACATCACTTGCCAGACTATTCCACTTCCTAACAAATCTGTGGCTGAAGAAATTCTTCCTAACATCCTTTTGACTCATCTGAGTCTTCAACTTCCAATTGTGACCCCTTGTTTCTGTTTCCCATCTCTGGAACATCCTGTGTCTGTCCACCTTATCAATTCCATGCAGTATTTTGTATGTCGTTATCATGTCTCCCCTGACCCTCCTGTCCTCTAGTGTCATTAGGCTGTTTTCCCTTGACCTTTCTTCGTAGGACATTTCCCTTAGCTCTGGAACCAGCCTTGTTACAAACCTGTGCATTTTCTCTAATTTCTTGACGAGCTTGACCAGGTGTGGATTCCAAACTGGTGCTGCATCCTCCAGTCTGGGCCTGACTTACACAGTGTATAGAGTCTTGAATAATTCCTTACTGAGGTATTGGAATGCTATTCTCAGATTTACCAGGCACCCATATGCTGCAGCAGTTATCTGGTTAACGTGTGCTTCCGGCGACGTGCTCACCCCAAGATCCTTATACTCACCGATAGATCTTTCTCCTTGAGTGAGGTTTGCAGTCTTTGGCCAACTAGTCTGTACTCTGTCGGCGGTCTTCTTTGCCCTTCCCGATCTTCGTGATTTTGCATTTGTGTGTGTGTGTGTGTGTATGTGGGTGTGGGTGTGTGTGTATGTATTGTTGTGTGTGTGAAGGGGGCAGGAGGGCAAAATCTGTAACTCTGTTGTTTACCGTCCGATTTTCTCCAGTTTTGGTGCACAAGACGAAGTGTTTTCACTCTTTCTTGAAAATATTTATCAAAAATATACCTCAAACAACAACTGAGAAAAGACTGATTTACTGAAAATGCCCTTGTGACCAATTTTTCTCTTATATGGGACTACGTAAGGTTGTTTGGACACTTGGTGCCGAGAGAACAATGCTTATACTAATTTACTATTACTCCTTTTCTCTAAATAAACTTATCCTTATTTCACAAAAAAATAAAGTTTGTTAGTTCCTGGAATATTGCAAAAAAAATCTGCCCTTTACTCCCACATAACTCCCAAAGTATTTGGAATATTTCCAAAAAATTATAATTGCAAAATAGAGAAATCATTATTCTACAACTTTTGTGAGTATTATATTTTGGGCATTAGGTGAATAAGTTACTTCCGAGATATCGGCCGGGAGCGCCGGCCGGCCCCCGTCTCAAAAGAAAAAAAAAAATCGCGAAAATCGCGTTTGTTTGGGTGTATTTCTTAGTAAACTGATGTTTTCTAGTGCAGTTATCCTCCAAACACCGTTTTCTCTTACTCAGAGTCCAAAGAATACGATATGGAGACGACATGAGAGTAGTAACTCAAATAATATCGAAATATTCCCGATGGTCTTTCGCCATATTATGGCCTATTTTATTCAGTCTAGAGTATATAACATGTTTGTATGTTATTTAGAGTGTTTATTATATCATATTAGATCAATTCTGATAGACAAATAAGCCGTAGAGTTGATATATAAGCGTAATAATGAGTGATTCCTGCTGGCACCTCGGGAGCAGGAACACTGCCGAACGTTCCCATCTGGTTCCTGGTTGTCTCTAAGTCTACAGATAAGCCCCACCTACTGTTTTATGATGCCAAATAGTCAGTTATTATATTAGAAAGAATAATGCAAGAAAAAGCGATAAAAAACAAGGAAAAAACTCCAAAAAATATACGGGCCGTGAGCAGACTCGCTACCAATATCGCCGTCACCATACCTGATATAAATGACTATAATTTCTTGTAGAAACGTCGTAGAACATTCATTCTGGTACCATTGTGTTGCCAAAGAGTTGAGCTATTTTTCAGTACATATAACTCAATTTCCATATTTTTTCGATTTTTCGGTGAGCGCGCGGAAATTTGCCCTCCTGCCCCCTGAAGGTGCGTGTTTGCTATAGGGAGGGAAAGGGGAGGGAGATAGGGAGGGGGGAAGGAAGATATAGAGTGGGGAGGGGACATTGACAGAGGGGAAGAGGGATTAGGGGCTGTAAGGGGGTACAAGGGGAGAGAGGGAAGGACGGGATCAGTGGGGTATGGGTGGTCAGTTTCCGCGAGCCTACTGGCTGTTGCCTAGCTACCTTGATTTAAATAAGTCACGTTGTCAGACTTTCTGTGTTATCCTAGGTTCTCAACACTTATGCTGCTGCTGTGTGTGTGTGTGTGTGTGTGTTGAGTGTGGGTGTTTGTGTGCCCATAAAAATAATTCTCCTCACTTAACTGCATCTCACCCTTCCATGTACCACAAATACTAGGTCTACTTCAGCAATTATCTGAAAAACGCACGTGCTTGTCACAAATAAAGTGTGCTGGGAGAAAATATTTGAAGAAAAGTTTTTAACTTTCCTTTTCAGAGAACCCAGGACTACATATTCTATAAGCCTAAGGAAGAACTTTAAGAAAAACCTCTTTTAATTTCAACACTGTCACGACCAAAAATGAAATAATTTTGAGGTTAACTTAAGGCATCTCATTTTCAGACTACAAGGAAAGTACTGCCAAAATAAGACATAAGAAACGTGGGAAACGTTAAGGAAAGAAATATAGGTATCCACACAATAGAGAAGAAGACACTGTCGCTTTGTAGGTGATAGCTTAGGTTAGGTTAGGTAAGGTTCGTCAGGAAACAGGACAAATGTTTCCTGACGCGGGTCTTAGTCAGATGATGACCCGCCTTTGGAGCTTTTGGTCATCTGACCGAGGCCTTCCGCTGGCTTACCGGTCCACCCCTTTAAAAATTATGGTCATTTATAACCATTGATAGCTTATTATTATTATTATTATTAAAGATTCGCCGGTATTCTCCCGGCCCGGGCCTTTTCCCAAGTGGTGGCCCGGCTTTGGCTCCCTCTTTAGGGAGTGTCTGAGACCTAAGTCTCCCATGGGAGGAGGCACAATTACCTCCTCATCTTTGGGACCAACTGTCCCCAGGCCTAGCCACAAGCTAGGCCTCTCTGGTCTGCCATCCCCGCCCCAAGGGGGCTAATGGGAATGACAGTCTTATGAGCTAAAGGCTCGGGCTCAGGCACCTACCCTACCCTAGAAGGGTTAGGCATGGTGTCGATCCATTGATAGCTGCTATACTAATCACTATTATATCTATAAAATCTGCATAACTTCGTTAGAGAAAGGTCAATGTTAAACCCTAGTAAGCTTAGATTTTCTGCATATTTGCACTGATTATTCTGAATCTAAATTTGTTTTGGGATTTTCTGTGTAATCTTTTCATTCAGATATGTTTAACAACCAAACATTCTCACATCTACAGACTCACACTCGCTCCCCCTGCACCCTCTTCTGCCAGTCCCCCACTCCTACCCCTGACCCCACCTCTCTCTCTCACCCTCCTTCTCCCCCACCTCTCAGTCTTTGCCCCTCTCCATCTCTAATTATCCCCCTTTGCTTCTCCCTCCTTCTCACTCCCCCCTCATTCCCCCTCCTTACCCCTCTCCCATTTAGTCACTGTCTACAGCTTCCTCCTCTACCTCCCCCGCCACCCTCACTTGGACAGAATTACTTAAGTTTTTCATTCTATGGCAACCAAAAAAAAAAATGGGTTGCCAGAGAGCAGCAAGGAAAACGAAGGAACTGGAGGATGAATCTGGAAAGGAAGACTGGGCAGCAGAGCTCATGAAAAAGCAACATGAATGAGGAAAGAAGCTAGAAGAACTTAGCATGAGAATGGAAGAGAGGATAGATGCAGAAAACTAGAAGTGAGAGATGCAAGTCACAACAGCAGAAGCTAGGATACAGAGATTAGTAGAGGAACTGAAAAATCTGAAGCAGCCTAAAGAGCTATAGAACAATTTGGGAATGACATCAGAAACTGTTACCTCAGTCACAAACAAGGGGACTGTAGGGAACGAAGGACTGAAACTGCATGCAGAAGCCCTCAGACCATTGTGGAGCCCGAGAAAAAGAGAGAAACACATCAGGAACAATCGAGGGGACTGTACAAAATGAATAAAACTAAGCTATATATGGAGGCCCTAACAGACCACAGCAGAACCCAGGGAAAGCTGAGAAGGCAAAATGACAGGCCACTGAGCCCAAGGACAATAGATAGTGAAGAAACTGAAGAAAGGAATGCTGCAAAGGAGGAAACTAAACCGAATCAGGGGATACATAGGGATATGTAGTGAGAGAATGAAATGGAGAGGTCAGTCTTTGTGGGCTCCAGGAAGTTGAAGGGGAACTTACGAAGCAAGAAGACAAGAGGAGAAAAATGCAATTGAAAGCATCATAAAGGCAATACGAGAAGATGACATGACCCAGTTGGCAAATTTTTGGAGAATGGAGGGGTTGGCAAGAAGGAGAACCCAGCCATTGAAAGTAACTTTCAAGGCAGAATTGACTCGGAACAGGATCCTGCAGGAGAAAGCAAGAGTAAGGGAAATGCCATCATACTGAAAGGTGTATCTTGACTGCGACAGAACACAAGAAGAAAGGCAGAAACTGAGAGATGGCACAAAGATGAAAGGAGGAAAGACAGGTGAAGATGGAGATGGACAGGAGAACCCAGACTCAGGAGGAAGATCAAATACAGCCTCCCTCACAACCACCTACAGAAGCCCCCCAACCAGGACAACCCCAATGCAACCAAACATTCTAACCCAAAACTCACATGCCATATCCAATGCCCGCACCCACCTCATTACAAACTCCACCCCCACAGCAACCACCAAAAGTTCCTTATCAGGTCTCCCACTTCCCCAACCCCAACACACCAGCAGACCACAGTTTTAGAAAAGAAGTTGAAGGTGTGGTATACAAAAGCAGATGGAATAATAAATGAGTGAGAGAAGTGGCATGAAAGAATCAAGGAGATATCCCCATACATGATAGTACTCACAGAAACATAACTCACCAGGATAACAGATGCAATCTTTCCACCCAGATATCAAATCTTCAGTAAAGATAGAGGGAGGAGAGGGGAAGGAGGAGTTGCACTACTCATTAAAAACCGGTGGGGATAGGCAAAAGGGACTACTTAGTAAGAACAATCCGAGGCCAATAAGGTAGTAATTGCAGTAATGTACAACCTGCCAGAGAATTGCAGGTGGCCAAGAGAAAAATACGACAAGAGCAACAGAGCAATGGTCAACACACTAGCTGAGGTGGCCTGAAGAGCTCACATGGGGGGGCAAAGCTACTAGTCATGGGTGATTTCAATCACATGGAGAGCCAAGATGATGGATGTGGTACTGGAAAACTTCATGCAGTAATATGTTAGAGATACTACCAGAGAGAGAGGCGAGGACGATCCAGCAAGACTGGACCTTGTATTCACCTTTAGAATTTCAGACATCAAGGATATCATGTACAAAAGACCCCTAGGAGCTAATGATCATGTGGTTCTGTGCCTTGACTACATAGCTGAGCTACAAGTGGAGAGGGTAGCAGGAATAGGATGGGAAAAACGAAACTACAAAAGGGGAGATTATACAGACATGAGGATCTTCCTGCAAGACATTCAGTGGGAGAGAGAACTGGCAGGAAAACCAGTAAAAGAAGTGATGGACTATGTGACAACAAAATGCAAGGAGGCAGAGGAGAAGTTTGTTCCCAAGGGAAACAGAAATAATAGGAAGACCAAAACGAGTCCTTGGCTCACCCAAAGGTGTAGGGAGGCAAAAGCTAGGTGTACTAGAGAATGGAAAAGGTACAGAAGACAAGAAAATAAAGAGATCAGCTGAAGAGCCCGAAACGAATATGCACAGATAAGAAAGTAGACTCAGCGACAATACGAAAATAACATAGCATCAAAAGTCAAGTCTGACCCAAAGCTGTTGTATAGCCAATTCAGGAGGAAAACAACAGTCAAAGACCAAGTAATCAGACTGAGGAAGGATGATGGGGAGTTCACAAGAAAAGACTAAGAGCTATGTGAGGAGCTCAACATGCCATATTAAAGAAGTATTTACAGTGGAAACTGGTAGGACTCCAGGAAATCAAAATAGGGAGGTACACCAAGTGCTGAATGAAGAGGTGAAGAAGCTGTTATGTGAACTTGATACCTCAAAGGCGGTGGGACCAGACAATGTCTCACCATGGGTCTTTAGAGAGAGGGCCGAGATGCTGTATGTGCCAGTAACAAAGATCAACACATCCACTGAAACTAGGCAACTCCCTGAGGTATGGAAGATGGCAAATGTAGTCCAAATTTTTAAAAAAGGAGACAGACACGAGGTATTAAACTACAGACCTGTGTCACTAATGTGTATCGTATGTAAAGTCATGGAGAAGATCATCAGGAGGAAAGTGGTGGAGCACCTGGAAAGAAACAAGTGTATAATCGACAGCCAGCACGGTCTCAGGGAAGGAAAATCCTGAGTCACAAATCTACTGGAGTTTTATGACAAGGTGACAGAATTAAGACAAGAGAGAGAGGGGTGGATAGACTGCATTTTCTTGGACTGCAAGAAGGCCTTCAAAACAGTTACTCACAAGAGGTTACTGCCAAAGCTAGAGGTTCAGGCACACATAACAGGAAAGGCACTGCAATGGACTAGAGAATACCTGACAGGGAGACAACGAGTCATGGTACATGACAAGGTGTCAGAGAGAGCTCCTGTGACAAGCACGGTTCCACAGGGGTCAGTCCTAGGACCTGTGCTGTTTTTGGTATATGTAAATGACATAACGGAAGGGATAGGCACAAAAGTGTCCTTGTTTGCAGATGATGTGAAGTTAATGAGGAGAGTTAAATCAGTCGAGGATCAGGCAGGAGTACAAAGAGACCTGGAAAGGCTACAAGCCTGGTCCAGCAACTGGCTCCTTGAATTTAACCCAACCAAATGTAAAGTCATGAAGATCGGCGAAGGGGAAAGAAGACCGCAGACACGGTATAGTCTAGGTAGCCAAAGACTGCAAACCTCATTCATGGAAAAAGATCTTGGCGTGAGTATAATACCGAGCACATCTCCTGAGGCACACATCAATCAGATAACTGCTGCAGCGTACGGGCGTCTGGCAAACCCAAGGATAGCGTTCCGATACCTCAGTAAGGAATCGTTCAAGACTGTACACCATTTACGTCAGGCCCATACTGGAGTATGCAGCACCAGTTTGGAATCCATACATGGTCAAGCATGTCAAGAAATTAGAGAAAGTGCAAAGGTTTGCAACAAGACTGGTCCCAGAGCTTTGGGGATTGTCCTATGAAGAAAGGATAAGGGAAATTGACAGGGGTCAGTCCTAGGACCTGTGCTGTTCTTGGAATATGTTAACGACATAACGGAAGGGATAGACTCAGAAGTGTCCTTGTTTGCAGATTATGTGAAGTTAATGAGAAGAATCAAATTGGATGAGGATCAGGCAGGACTACAAAGAGACTTGGACAGGCTACAAGCCTGGTCCAGCAACTGGCTCCTTGAGTTTAACCCTGCCAAACGCAAAGTCATGAAGATTGGGGAAGGGCAAAGAAGACCGCAGACACAATATAGTTTAGATGGCCGTAAACTGCAAACCTCACTCAAGGAAAAAGATCTGGGGGTGAGTATAACACCGAGCATATCTCCTGAGGGGCACATCAATCAGATAACTGCTGCAGCATACGGGCGCCTGGCAAACCTACGGATAGCGTTCCGATACCTCAGTAAGGATTCGTTCAAGACTCTGTATACCATTTACGTCACGCCCATACTGGAGTATGCAGCACCAGTTTGGAATCCACACCTAGTCAAGCACGTCAAGAAATTAGAGAAAGTGCAAAGGTTTGCAACAAGACTAGTCCCAGAGCTACGGGGATTGTCCTACGAAGAAAGGTTGAGGAAAATCGGCCTGACGACACTGGAGGACAGGAGGGTCAGGGGAGACATGATAACGACATATAAAATACTGCGCGGAAGAGACGAGGTGGACAAAGACGGGATGTTAGGAAGTATTTCTTCAGTCATAGAGTAGTCAAGCCGAGGAATAGCCTAGAAAGTGAAGTAGTGGAGGCGGGAACCATACATAGTTTTAAGGCGAGGTATGATAAAGCTCATGGAACAGGGAGAGAGAGGACCTAGTAGCAATCAGTGAATAGGCGGGGCTAGGAGCTATGACTCGACCCCTGCAACCACAAATAGGTGAGTACAAAT
>NC_069445.1:30536166-30548666 GCF_026875155.1 Cherax quadricarinatus | reverse complement strand
GGTAAGGCGACGTTGTCAAGTGTCACCCAAGAAAGATAATAAAGTGAAACAATTGTGCGACCAGTGAGAGAAATACAGTGAATAGGGTACATTATTAACAAGAAGAAATTGAGGTGGATCTACGCCAGGACGTACATCGAGCTGGATCTATCCCAGGACGTCACATCGAGCTGGACAATCTACAGTGCTACAGCTGCACTACAAGTACTGTATCACCTATGAGTGGTTGTTTGGGTGTGGGGTTCCAGGTTCCAATTAACCCCCAAAGCTGAATGTCAATGGTCTAACTCTCATAGCACGATAAAGAATAGGCACTCAAGTATTCAATAAGGAATAGCAAATGATAATCCATTGAACAAGGCGATTAACTTACTATAAGCAGGTCAAGCATAGGCAACATTGTAAGTAGGTGAGCGTAAGTCTCAGGAGAGTGGGGTCAGGTCACAAGAGGTGTGGACACAAGCGACCCCTGAGAATCCACAATTTCACTCAAGCACAAACCACCCACTTTTTAGACACATAATAAACCACAATAATTCGACACATAATTACACACACACTACAACACAAAAACATACACACACACACACACATACACACACACACATACACACACAACATACAAAACACACACACATATACACACACATACACAAAACACACACACACACACACACAACCACACACACACACACACACACACACACACACACCAAAACACACACACACACAAAACACACATACACACACACACATACACACACCACATACACATACACACATACACATACACACACACACACATACACATACACACACACACCACATACACCACACAACACACACACACACACACACACACACACACATAACCACAACACACAACACACACCCCACACACACCACACAATCCACACACACCCCACACACACACACACACACCCCACACACACAAAACACTGTAAGTACGTGCCGGTAAGTCCCAGGAGGTTGGGGGTCAGGTGAAAAAAAGTTGTGGGCAGCCAAGGGACCACTGAACTTACATTACAATGCACAAGCCACCTACCTTTCAGTACATATAAACCCACACATAATTCCACACAAAATTCCACACAAAATTACACACACACACACACACACACACACACATATCCAGACTTACACATACACTCCCCCCCCCCTTCACCACCAACATCTCACTACTTCCCCTGATCCTTCTCCTCCCTCGATCACCCTCCCCTCCCCCGTTCACCCTAAACCCTCCTCACCCCTCCCCACTCCTCTCCCACATAGCTACAGTTCCTCCACTACCTCCCCCTCCATACTCTGACATACACACTACTAACCTAACATACAGAACTACATAGGTTTCCCACTCTGAGGCAATCAGGATAAAACAAAAATGTGTTGCCAGAGAGCAACAAGAAAAACCAAGGGACAGGAGTAGGAAACTGCAAAGGAAGATTGGGCAGCAGAGCTCATAAAAAGGGATCATGAATGAGAAAAGAAACTAGAAGAACTTAGCATGAGAATGGAAGAGAGGATAGATATGGAAAGCAGGAAGTGGGAGGTGCATGTCAAAGCAGCAGAAGCTAGGATACAGAGTTTAGAAGAGGAATTGAAAAATCTGAAACAGCCTAAAGAACTAAAGAATATTTTAGGATTGACAACAGACTGCTACCTCAGCCACAAATAAGGGGACTGTGGGGAAAGAAGGGGCACAACTGCATGGAGAAGCTCTATCAGAGGAGACTGTAGCAAATGAAAGAGCTAAGCTTTATGTGGAGGCCCTAACAGACAACAACAGAGCCCAAGGAAAGCCGAGAAGGGAAAATGACAGGCCACTGAGCCCAAGTACATTAGCCAGTGAAACTGATGAAAGGAGAGCTGCAGTGGAGGAAACCAAATTAAATGAGGGGATACACAGGGATATGCAGTGGGAGAATGAAAGAGTGAGGTCAGTCTTTGTGTATGGGCTCCAGGAAGTTGAAGGGGAAACATATGAAGCAAGAAAACAAGGGGAAAAAGCAATTGAAAGCATCATGAAAGCAATAGGAGAAGACATGACCCAGCTGGAAAATTTTCGGAGAATAGGGGGGTTTGTAAAAAAAAGAACCCGGCCAGTAGAGTGACCTTCAAGGCAGAAGCGACTCGGACCAGGATCCTGCAGGAGAAAGCACGAATAAGGACATGCGGCATACAGGAAGGTGTATCTCGACTGCGACAGAACACAAGAAGAAACACACAGAAACTGAGAGAGATGGTTACAAAAGGCGAAAGGAGGAAGTGAGGGATGGAGAAGACAGACAGGAGATCCCAACGCAGAAGAATGATCAAATACAGCCTCCCACACAACTTCCTATAGAGCCTCCAACACAGAGTCAAACCCGAGTGCAACCAAACACTCTAAATCAAAACCCCATGCCACAATCCAAAGCCCCCACCCACTACGTTTAACAAACTCCTCCCCCACAGCACAGCAACAACCCATAGTACCTTACCCGGGGGGGGGGGAGTCATCCCACTTCCCCAACCCAATATACCTCCCAGGAACCACAGTCTTAAAAGGGAAGGTTGGATGGGGGTGGGTAAAGGGCAAATCAGATGGAATAACAAACAAGTAGAGGAGTGCACGAAAGTAATCAAAGAACATCCAGACAAATAGCACTCACAGAAACAAAAACTCACCAGAATAAAACAGATTCAATCTTTCCACGTATACAAATCCTCAGAAAGACAGAGGGAGGAGAGGGGGAGAGGAGTTTGCACTGCTCATTAAAAACAAGTGGGTTTTGAGAAAATGGAAGGATGGTTGGCACGGGCGAAAGGTACTACTAGTAGGAACATCCAGTCTGAGGCCATAAGTGATAATTGCAGTAAAGGTAGCAACCCACGGCGGAGCTGTTTTTTTTTGTTTTAGTAGGTAGGTGGGTTTTCAAATTGGTGAGAGTAGTTACTTTTTGTTAGTTTTGGGTTTTGTGTGGTTAGTGTTATTTTTGTCTTGTTTCGTATGGGGTTGTGATGTGGGGGGGGTGGGGGGGGGGGGGGGGGGGGGAGGGGGAGGAGGGGGGGGGGGAGGGCAGGGGGGGGGTGAAGGGGAGGGGGGGGTTGGGTCGGGAGGGAGGTGGGGGGGTGATCGTCACACAATACCGAGGTGGCCAGGAACACAAATGAGGGAGCAAAGTTACTAGTTTATGGTGATTTCACAACAAGGAGATGACTGGGAATACCTGGAGCCCCATGGGGTCCTCGAAACATGGAGAGCCAAGATGATGGATGCCGGTACTGAAAACTTCATGCATCAACATGTCTAGACACTACCAAGAGAGAGAGAAGAGATGAACCAGCAAGGCTGACCTTGATTCACCCTGAGTAGTTCGGACAGCGAGGGTATCATTATGAAAGGCCCCTGGAGCTAGTGATCATTTGGTTCTGTGCTTTCGACTACCATAATTGAGCTCCAAGTGGCAGAGTAGCAGGAATAGGCTGGGAA
Organism: Cherax quadricarinatus; assembly: GCF_026875155.1. Classification (NCBI taxonomy): domain Eukaryota; kingdom Metazoa; phylum Arthropoda; class Malacostraca; order Decapoda; family Parastacidae; genus Cherax; species Cherax quadricarinatus. The sequence continues at coordinate 30,545,173 of NC_069445.1, read as the reverse complement.
AAAACCAAACTACAAAAGGGGGAACTACTCAGTGCATGAGGAACTTCGTTCAAGACATTTATGGGAGAGGGAACTGGACAGGAAAACCATTACAAGAAATGATGGACTATGTAGCGAACAAAACAAGCAAGAGTGAAGAGGAAGGTTTGGTTTCCAAGGGAAACAGAAATAATTGGGTAGAACAGAAACGAGTCCTAGGTCCCCAAAGGAGTAGGGAGGCAAAACTAGGTGTACTAGAGTAATGAAAAGGTACAGAAAGAACAGTGAACTCAGGAAAAAAAGAATCAGTCGAAGAGCCAGAAACGAATATGCACAAATAAGAAGGGAGGCTCAGAGACCAATATGAAAATGGACATAGCATCAAAAGTAAAGACTGACCCTAAGCTGTTGTACAGCCACATCAGGATGAAAACAACAGTCAAGGACCAGTAAGCAGATCTAGGAAAGGGTGATGGGGATTTCACAAGAAACACCGAGAGGTTTGTCAGGAGCTACAAACACAAATTTAAAGAGCATTAGACAGTGGAATCCTCAGATAAGGACTCTCAATGAAATCAGACTGGGGGGCACACCAGCAATGCTTGGAAGAGGGACCAATAAACCAAGAGGAGGGAAGAAGCCTGGCTATTCGAACTGACAACTCAAGGCGGTGGGCCGCCAGACAAAACAACTTCACCTGTGGTCCATTAAAGAGGGAGCAAGAAATTGTGTGAGGCCATTAACACAGAACTTTAACATATTCATTTGAACTGGCAACTCCTGAGGTAATGGAAAAATGGCAAATGTAGTCCCAATTTTTTAAAAGGAGACAGACATGAGGCACTAAACTTACAGCCCATTATCACTAACACAATAGTATGCAAGGTCATGGAGAAAGATCAGGAGAGAGTGGTGGGCACTGGAAGAAACAAGTGTACAATTGAAAACCAGCGACGGTTTCAGGAAGGAAAATCCTGTGTCACAGAACCTACTAGAGTTTTATGACAAGGTTGACAGAAGTAGACAAGAGAGAGAGGGCGGATTGACTGCAATATTTTTGGACTTGCAAGAAGGCCTCGACACAGTTCCACAGCAAGAGGAAAACTGCAAAAGCTAGAGGACACACGGAACGTTAGATCAGGGGAAAAGGCCTATGCTATGGGATGCACTGAGGATTAGTCTGAGCTAGGGAGGCAAAACGAGTCATGGTACGCGACGAGGTGTCAGAGTGGGCGCCGTGACAAGCGGGGTTTCACAGGTCAGTTCTTAGGACCTGTTTCTGTTTTCTTTGGTATATGTGTACGACATAACGGAAGGATAGACTCAGAAGTGTCCTTGTTTGCAGATGATGCGAAGTTAATGAGAAGAATCAAATCGTACGAGGACAGGCAGACTACAAAGGAGACCCTGGACAGGCTACACAAGCCTGGTCCAGCAACTGGCTCCTGTTGGGTTTACCCCTGCCAAATGCAAAGTCAGAAGATTAAGGAAGGGCAAAGAAGACCGCAGAAACAATATAGGTTTAGATGGCCTAAAGACTAGCAAACCTCACTCAAGGAACAAATCTGGGGTGAGTATTAACAACCGAGACATAATCTCCTGAGGCACACATCAATCAGATAACTGGCTGTCAGTAAGCACACGTGCGCCTTAGCAACCTACGGATAGCGTTCCGATACTCAGTAAGGATTCGTTTTAAGACTGTATACCATCTACGTCAGGCCCATACGGAGTATGCGAGCACGAGCGGTTGGGGAATCCGGGAGGAACGCCTAGTCAAGGCACGTCAAGAAATTAGAGAAAGTGCAAAGGTTTGTCAACAAGACTAGTCCAGAAGCTAAGGGGATTGTCCTATCGAAGAAAGGTTGAGGGGAAATCGGCCTGACGGACTACCGGAGACAGAGGTTCAGAGGAACATGATAACCACATATTAAAGTACTGCGGGCGGAATAGACAGGAGGACAAAGGACGATTGTTCCAGAGATATGGGACACGACACAAGAGTCACAATTGGAAAGTTGAAGACAGTGGGGGGGGGGGGGGGGGGGGGGGGGGAGGATGAATCAAAGGGATGTTAAAGGAAGTATTTCTATCAGTCATAGAGTAGTCAAAGCCATGATAGCCTAGAAATGGATGTAGTGGAGGCAGGAACCATACATAAGTTTTAAAGGCGGGATATAGAGCTAAGGGGGAGAGAGAGAGGACCAGTAGCAATCAGCGAGGGCGGGGCCTGAGCTGTGAATCGACCCCTGCAACCACAAAGAGGTGAGGTAAAAATAGGTGAGTACAAAATATCCAGCTCGCACATACACTTCCCCCCCTGCTCCACGCGACATCTCACTACTTTCCCCTGATCCCTCCCCATCCCTCGATCACCCCCCCTCCCCTGTTCCCCCTAAACCCTCCCCACTCCTCTCACCACATAGCCACTATTTTCCTCCACTACTTCCCCTCCACACACCTGACATACACACTACTAACCTAACATACAGAACTACATAGGATTCCCACTCTGAGGCAGATCAGATAAAACAAAAATGCGATGCCAGAGAGTCAACAAGAAAAACCAAGGGACAGGAGGAGAAACTGCAAAGGAAGATTGGGCAGCAGAGCTCGATAAAAAGGGATCATGATTTGGGAAAGAAACGAGATGAGCGTTCGTAGCATGAGAATGGAAAGAGGATAGATATGAAAGCATGAAGCGGGAGGTGCATGTAAAGCAGCAGAGCTAGGATAACAGATTTAGAAGAGGATTGAAAAATCCAGAAACACCTAAAGAACCTAAAGAACATTTTGGGATTGACAACAGTAGACTGCTACCTCAGCCACAAATAAGGGGACTGTAGGAAGAAGGGCACAACTGCATGAGAAGCTCTAGAGAGGACACGGTACAATGATAGAGCTAAACTTTAATGTGTAGGCCCTAACAACAACAACAGAGCCCAAGAAAGCCGAGAAGGATAATGACAGGCCGACTGAGCCCGGGAAGGTTCAGTAGGCCGAGGTGGAATACTGGTGAAAGGAAAGCCATTGGAGGAAACCCAAATTAAATGAGGGATACAAACAGGGATATGCAGTGGGAGAATGAAAGAGTGAGGTCAGTCTTTTGTGTATGGCTCCAGGATGTTTTAGGAAACATATGAAGCAAAAAACAAAGGGGAAAAAAAGCAATTGAAAGCATCATGAAAGCAATAGGATAAAGACGACATGACCCAGCGGAAAATTTTTTCGGAGAATAGGGGGGTTTGTAAAAACAGAACCCGGCCATGAGAGTGACCTTCAAGGGCAGAAGCGACTCGGACCATGATCCTGCAGAGAATAGCACGATTAAGGACATGCCAGCATACAGGAAGTGTACTCGACCACGACAGAACCCAAGAAGCAAGGTAGACACTGAGAGGATGATACAAAGGCGAAAGGAGGAAAGAGAGGGGATGGCGAAGACAGACAGGAGATCCCAGACCCAGGAAGAAGATCAATACAGCCAGCCTCCCTCACAACTTCCATAGAAGATTTCCCACAGGTCAACCCCAGTGCAACCAAACACTCTAAATCAAAACACCCATGCCACATCCAATGCCCCCACCCACTACAAACAAACTCCCACCCCACAGCAAGCAACCCATAGTTCCTTACCGGGGGTCTCCCACTTTACACCCCCCCAACCCCAATATACCTCCCAGACCACAGCTTAGAAAAGAACTTAAGGTGTGGTAACAAAAATGCATATGGAATAACAAACAAGTATGAGGAGTGGCAACGAAAGAATCAAAGAGACATGTCCCCAACATAATAGCACTCGACAGAAACCAAAACTCAACCAATGTTACACTCCAAGTATTGTAACAACTATTTCTTCTTTTTAGAGCATAACAATTTGGTCGAGAGGTTAGGAGTATAATAATGAATCCTCCGGAATGCGCTAATTTTAATTAATATATTCATAATATAACAAAAGCCAGTTTATCTATACGAATTATCGTATATAAGATAAGAATAACATGTTTTTCTTCTGTATTATCCAACAAATACATAAGCTTTCAAACAGAGGATTAGGAGAAATCCTAGATATACCATATATAAAAAGGAGATTACTTTATACAATAAAGTATTGTTTTCCCAATTTGAAGCAGTCAGAATAAAACAAATATGTCCAGGCCAGGCTAATATACATCTGGCCAGTACCAAGAGACTAGCAGAGTGTTCTCATGGCTGCTACTTCTTCACTGCACGTCCCCTCAACCTTGACATACAGTAAAGTGGGTCACGTGACGTACTCACAACACTCAGTCGAGTAGTTGAACATAACGGGGGGGGAAGGGGGGGGGTATAACCATCGAACATCACGGGCAAACTACACACCGGCACAACCGGGCGGCAGCAGGTTACTATAGCTCCAATATTTAGGGGGGGGTGGGGGGGGGGGGGGGGGGGGGGGGGTGGGTGTCAGTGGGGGGGGGGTGGGGGGGGCCATGTGGTTGGGGAGGGCGAGAGGGGGGGTAGTATTTATAATTTAATAAGAATAATCTGTAATAATACAAGGACGTTCATTCAATTTAAGCTATTAAAGGAAATGACCGCAATGTAATATAAAGGAAGGTAACCAAAGGGGCATGACAACCCCGGCCCACAAGCAAATATCTCCTCGTCGTTTAAGTAGGATGAGGGAGTAGAAGAAACCTACCACTGTATAGGGATGGAGGGACATCATTCCAAGGTTAGTCATCCACTTGCTAGAACTGGTCCAGAAACTGCTTACTGCAAAAATTTCCGTGTACACACCATATTAGGAGCGGAGAGAGAGCATCGCTAACACGTTGCTCGAACCTTTATGTGAAAAATGGAGATCGGTAATTGGATCCTTAAACACGCAGCGTAATATTCTAACATTTTTTTGATTTCATAGATTTTATGAATTTCAGAGATTATGGGCAGAGTAAATATTATCACATGAGGAGTATAACCCGAGGAATACGTCAAAGTGTTCTAAAGGACAACACTAAACCAGGGCATCTTTTTCTATAGTAGAATAAGATCTTGATATTCTTTGTGGGGGAGGTGTTATTAGGAAAAAGGTAGACATATTGGGGGGATGAGAAATATACCGTTTTGAGGATTGCAATAAGACAGGCACCTATAGCTGAATCACTATGGCTTCAACATGGAGGGTGAAAGGAATATTGGAAATTGGGTGCACCAATACTGGGGCAGAGGAATGGAAACGTTTTAAAACGTTAAAAAGCTTGTCACAAGTCTCGTCCCACTTAAAATTATATTTTGGACTGTCAATCTAGTCAGGGGGAGCAACTTGAGCAAAGTTGGGCCAAAACGCCTGTAATAAGTTAGCCTCCCCAAAAATCGTTGGAGGGCTTTCCTGTCTTGAGGAGACGGAAATTTAAAATACTTAGACCTTTAATTAGGTCGGGGCTACTAGTCCTTCCCTATTTTAAAACCGAGATGATTTAATCTGGGCTTACCAAAGACTCATTTTTGTAAATTTACAGTGAAATTGTATTTCCTGCAATGCTTTCAGTAGTTGCTCTAATCTATTTCTAATGAGACTGACAGCCAGTCATCACTAAATACCACCAGGGTCGTCCAAGTATGCGCTCTACAACCTTCTAAGTGTTGGACTAAAATGTTCAGAATTTCTCTGAAAGACAGGCGGCGGCGTTACAACACAAGCCGAAAGGCATATAATCCCCCCAACCTTATACGTAAATAGTCCCGTTCTAAACTACGAACCCTACTCTCTTGGGCCCTAGCATTATGGCACCTGGTTAATACCCCTCTCAGCAAGTCAATCTGGTCACAAAGATGTGCACCCGGCTACACATCTCTAAAATATCAATCTGGGTAATGAAACCCATCTGGTATTGGTGACTGAATTTTAACTTTACGGGTAATGCCGAGCATAAGCTATACGGTACCATCGGGTTTATGTGACCAATAAACAGGGATAGGCCCAAGGTGTTCCAACAGGTTTCTATCAAATTATATTCCAGTAGTATTTATTTCTTGTTGAAATTAATTCATGCTTAGCAGGAGAAGACCCGTAAGGGATTGCTTTAATGGACTATCTACTAACAATCATTATCGTGGAAACCGCAATTACAAGCGTAGGGATATCTTTGAAGATGGAGTTATATTTAGTGATTAACTCTTTGATATTGAGATTGTTAGGGTAGTAGTGAAGGGGAACTGTCCTGGAAAGGTCTACTTTCTTTTAAAGACTTCAAAATTATGTAGTTCAAAATTCCTCTAACTTCCCTTACAGTGTCATTCCTTATTCAGGGATGTAGGTTGAAGTAGAGGTAAAAAATAGTAGGGAGAAGAGCTAGACTCGTACTTCAAGTTATCATATGTGATACCTCTAATTTTCTTACGACGTCCTGGTTCAACGGACCCAAGTAATTCACCCTCATTTTCTTGTCTACCTATTTCAAATGCCCCAAATATCTAGTGTTTATAAAGAATGTCCCTGGAATAAAGTTTTTAACTAACACAAATTTCATACGAAGAGAATGAACAGATTTTAGCCTTTTGTCATACGATTTTTACTTAATTTTGGCCTGAGCTTCTGACAGCTTCACAGGCAGCTAAGCTTTTTAACTTTGGTGAGATGTTCTTTGCCAAAGTAATTAGACTGGGATAAGGAGGTCCTCGTCTTTCCCTATTCCAAGAATCTCTAAGAAGGCTAGGGGTCCTGCGGCACGAATGTCCAATGGTGAATCTTAGTCAAGATGGGAGAGTAATTTTGGGGGGGAGTAGAGGGGGCGTGGTTACGTATTGTTTCACTCACGGAGGGCGAAGAGAAGAAAGGGTAAACCTTCGTCCCATTCACAGAATATTGGCTCACAGAAAGCACGTAGAAGTAGATTTAAGGGTTTGTGGAATCTTTCTAAGCACGCTCCCTTGTGACCTGGGGATGAATGCTTTGTAGAGAGGATCTGTCTTACACCTAATCGAGCATAACCTCTTTAAAAAAAACCTTAGACGTAAAATTAGAACCTTGTCAGATTGAATTTCACGTATGGTATGCCTACTTGAGCAAAGAGCGTTTAAAGCTCTACTATATTTCTGGAATTAATTTTGGACCATGGGATGAGCATCATGATACGATTTGCAGACTATGATAGTGAAGATATACTGGTTACCCCCCTTTTTGTGCGGGGCAAACGGCCTACCAATTCAATAACTAATCTTTCAAAAGGTTCCTTCAGACATTTTATTGGAACCACAAAAGGCAGAAAAACGCGGGATGACGCCGTTTTGCTATTAAATTTGACAAAAACGTGGCATTTCCGTAGTTTGTCAGCAATATAAGTCCTCAATTCTGAGGCCAAAAAAATATTTCCTTATCTTTTTTCCTCTGTCTTACGAGATCCAAATGACCTTCTCCAGTGGATTATCATGTGCTAGTTCAAATACATATACGTAAGACAATGGCACCACTAACAAGGTTTTTATTATTTCCTTTTGAACTCAAATCATTATCATTAATTCTCTCCAAAGAACACCGTCTCATCTAAAAGGTAACCTTCCTCTTTATCCTTATTGTTAAAACATTTAGGGATCGTCCGTTTAGCTATAATAAATTCTTCTTATAATACATTTTCTAGCTAGGCCGCAGGGACTGGTTAAAACTTTTGTCACCTGTGGGTCCCACTGAATGCTTCGCTAAACATGAAGTTCAACAAACCTAATCATCGCATTTCTAAAGTCTGTTGGGTATCCAAATTGAAGAGTTCTTAGCCATGGCGCGTGTGACCACATTAAGGGGAATAAATCTAAAGCCCTCCTCGGGGCTTCTAAGGCATAATTTACATCAAACAAGATTATCTAAAACCAAGGCTCCTGGGTATCTCCAATTGATCAATATTTCTTCCCGATTAATAGACCCACGCCGGCAATGGGAAAAGGTTTTATCTGAAAAGTCCCACATTGATCCACCTACATATCCAGGCAGTTCTACATAAATCCTTATAATAGGGACCTTATTATTGTGCCTCCGTAAGCCTCTAATAATACGTCTAGCCGGGTTCACTACTAGTAGGTAACTTTACCAGGTTTGATCTTAAAAAGAGATAGCTGCCAGTATCCCCAAAAGGTCGTGATATTTACTAACCTCTCTTTACAGAGTCCGAATTTCCCCCTGGAAAAGTAGGGTTCCATAGCTACTCGACCTTTCTTCTGAAGCACTGTCGTGGTAAAAGTCATCTATTAACGGTCTGCTAGAGAGGCCAAAAGGTTTAAAATTCATCATCCAGAGTTTCATACTTCCGAGAGGAATTTATTACCTGGTAGGATATCCCCTCTTGGTTGGGTTTTATCTTCCCGCTGTTTATGCCAACACTGGACTGTCTATGACCTAACTTTTTACAAAAAAGGCACAGTGGTAATTTGATCCCTTTTGGGTACTGCCCGGAGAAAGAGCCGTTTGTCACCTGTTTTTTTTTTCTGAATACACCCTTTAAAGGTTCGCCAGCTGGAGCTTTCCTAGCTGTCAATCTTGAATTTTAAAACCTTGGGAGGTAGATTTCTTTTCCGGGGCCCTTTGACATTTCTGTGGTTTATAGCATGGGAAATTTAAAGTGATCTGCGTGGGCAGCAGTATCTAACAAGTTAGTAGTGGAAATGTCAAAAGATAAGTATGAACCCTCTCTGGAAAATATTTAAAAAGGTCTTCAGCAACATTTAGCGGGGAAAATGACTCGACTGGAGGCGGCTCCCCGGCCCTACGCCAACGCTCGAAAGCAGAAGCTTTTCCCTGGCAAAGTTTCCCCCCAAACTGCTGAGGATATTCTTCAGAGTTCTAAAAATTTCAAATAACTGACAGGTAATAAATCATAAGCTTTCCCGAAGACAATCTTTTACCTGATATAATCAGAATATTGTTCAAAAGGTAAGTTTGGGAGTTATGGTTTGGCTTTTCCTATTAAAGATAATGTATTAAAGCACCCAATATTTAGGAGGCCATTGCATCACTTTTGCCTGATTTTCGAATGCTTTAAAAAAAGAATCTAAA
>NC_069445.1:30481136-30535666 GCF_026875155.1 Cherax quadricarinatus | reverse complement strand
AAAAGAAAGGAGGAAAGGAAGGAGAGCCCACAAAAACGACGAGAGTATGTGAGGAACTCTACATGAGTTCAAAGAATGTTCACAGAGGAGACAAGGGACTCCAGGAAGACGGGAGGTGGGGTACACCACCAAGTATTGGGCACAATACATACAACCGATGAAGAAGTGAAGAGGCTGCTGAGCGAGCTAGACACCTTAAAGGCGATGGGGCCTGATAACATCTCTCCGTGGGTCCTGAGAGAGGGTGCAGAGGTGCTATGTGTATCCCTAACAACAATAGTCAACACATCTATCGACACAGGAAGATTACATGAGGTATGGAAGACAGCAAACGTAGTCCCAATTTTTTAAATAGCAGACAATAAACTACAAACCAGTGTTACTGACATGTATAGTGAGCAAAGTCATGGAGATTATCAGGAAAAGAGTGGTGGAACACCTAGAAAGAAATGAGCTCATCAACAACAGCCAACATGGTTTCAGGGACGGGAAATCCTGTGTCACAAACCTACTGGAGTTCTATGACAGAGTAACAACAGTAAGACAAGAGAGAGAGGGGTGGGTAGATTGCATTTTCTTGGACTGTATGAAGGCGTTTGACACAGTTCCACACAAGAGATTAGTGAAAAAAGCTGGAGGACCAAGCAGGGATAACAAGGAAGGCACTAAAATGGATCAGGGAATACCTGTCAGGAAGACAGCATCGAGTCATGGTACGATGCGAGGTGTCAGAGTGGGCGCCTATGACGAGTGGGGTTCCACAGGGGTCAGTCCTAGAACCGGTGCTGTTTCTAGTATTTGTGAACGTCATGAAGGAAGGAATAGACTCCGAAGTGTTCCTCTTTGCAGATGATGTGAAGTTGATGAAGAATTCAGTCGGACGAGGACCAGGCAGAACTATTAAGGGATCTGGACAGGCTGCAGACCTGGTCCAGCAATTGGCTCCTGGAGTTCAGCCCCACCAAGTGCAAAGTAATGAAGATTAGGGAAGGGCAAATAAGACCGCAGACAAAGAACAGTCTAGGGGGCCCGAGACTACAAACCTCACTCAAGGAAAAAGATCGGGAGTGAGTATAACACCAGGCACATCTCCTGAGGCGCACATCAACCAAATAACTGCTGCAGCATATGGGCGCCTAGCAAACCTCAGAACAGCATTCCGACATCTTAATAAAGAATCGTTCAGGACCCTGTACACTGTGCTCGTTAGGCCCATATTCGAGTATGCAGCACCAGTTTGGAACCCACATCTAGCCAAGCATGTAAAGAAACTAGAGAAAGTGCAAAGGTTTGCAACAAGACTAGTCCCGGAGCTAAGGGGTGTGTCCGACGAAGAGAGGTTAATGGAAACCGACCTGACGACACTGGAGGACAGGAGAGGTAGGAGGGACATGATAACGATATATAAAATACTGAGAGGAATTGACAAGGTGGACAGAGACAGCGTGTTCCAGAGATGGAACACAGCAACAAGGGGAGACAGTTAGAAGTTAAAGACAAATGAATCACAGGGATGTTAGGAAGTATTTCTTCAGTCACAGAGTAGTAAGGAAGTGGTGTATTTTGGAAGCGTATGATAGTCACCCAGTAGCGGCCAGTGAAGAGGCGGGGCCAGGAGCTGTGACTCAACCCTGCAACCACAACTACGTGAGTACAGCTAGCATGTACACACACACACACACCACACACACACTCACAAGACACACACACACACAAGAACACACACACACACACACACACACACACACACACACACACACACACACACACACACACACACACCACACACACACACCAAGAACAAAACACACCCACACCCAACCAACACACACACCAACACACACAACACACCAAGAACACACCACACCAACACTCACAAAAAAGAACACCACACACACACACCCACAACAAAAGAACACACACCAACACACACACAAAACACACACAAACACAAAAACCACACCACACACACACACACCACTCACACACCACACACAAAAACACAAGAGCTCGACCTTCTGATGCTGAGCTAAGGGTCACTCTTAGTGAGCTTAAATTCAGTGATAGAGTAAAACGGCTTTTAACAAAAAGATAATTGATTTAAAGACCACTACTGTTAGGGGGGAAAGACAACGCTGCTTTAAAAAAAACTTTTTTTTTTTGTATTTATTATCTATTAGTGTTCCCTCCCCATGAGTGTGGGCTCCGCCTCCCAATCCCTTTATTAGTAATTCTCGCCAAACCCATTTTTTCCAAACCTCCTAAAGAACTTTACCTAAAAATGGTTGAGCCAGTTTCCCCCTCTCACCCCAAAACCTTTTCCCTTCCCCAGCTTATTCTTCACGTATCCCACTTCCCATCACCCCCACAAGGGCTTCCCTATACTGTTTGTCTTGTTTAACAGAATTCAGAAAAAGTGACATTTTTCAGGGGTGCCTGTGTGATAGATGCAAAAGTAAAACCATGTAAAACCCAGGGTCAGACAGATGCCGAGGACACTTGCCCAAAAAACCCCTTACCGAGGACATTTGCCGGGGGCTTTCACCGACCGAAAAATTAGGTTACGTGATAAATGCCATTTTGACCGTCGAGAAATGTCCGTTCGGCAATGCCCGTCGGTGAAAGTCTTTTGGGCCAAATGTCAATGACCATTTTCCGGACCGCAAAAAAACAAGTACAACAAAACACCCAACCTTCCACAACTGTACCCCCCCTGCCAAAATAACAAACACACACACTCACACACACACACACACACACCCACACACCACACACCCACAAAACCCCACACCACACACCACCAAACACACACACACACCGGGCCAGCAACCGGTTCTCGATTAAAACCCCCGTCTCTCATGGATGGGGAAAAGGGACGAAGCCCAAGACAGAGTAAGGCAGGGGCCAAAACTACAAATTGCTCAAAGGAAGATCTTGGGGTAGTTAACACCGAGCATGTCCCCGGAAGCACAATAAACAAGATAACTGCTGCGCATAGGGGCGCCTGGCCCCCAGAACACTTTCCCGTACCTCGTGGGAATCGTTAAAGACACTAAAACGTGTACTCGGCCCCTACTGGAGTATGCAGCAAATTTTGGAAACCCCCGCACTTGATAAGTATGTAAAAAAAATTAGAGTGTTGAAAGGTTTGCGAAAAGATTATTTCCAAGCTAAGGTAAGTCCTCAAGAAAGTTTAAAAGGGAAATCGGCCGACGAAAACGGGGGGACGGAGGGTCGGGGAACCTGTAACGAAAAAAAAAAATACTGCACAGAATAGAAAGGTGGACAAAAACGGGATTTCCAGGAGGGAAAAAAAAAACAAGGGTCAAAATTGGAATTAAAGAGTCAGATGAGTCAAAGGAATGTTAAAAGTTTTTCTTCGTCATAGGTTGTCAGGCAGGGGAAAAGCCTAGAAAGGATGTAGTGGAAGGGGAACCATACATAGTTTTTAAAAGGGTTTGAAAGCTCAGGACAGGGAGAGAGAGGACCCAGTAGCAACCAGTTAAGAGGGGGGCCGGGGCTAAGCCGCCCCCGCAACCACAAATAGGTGGGGATGTAACAACACACACACACACACATACACACCACACACACCACACACACCACACACACAAAACACACACCACCCAAAGGGTAAGGGAATAAAAAAAAGCCAGGAGGGCCCCAGGTTTCCCCCCAAAGGTGCGGGGAGGAAAAAACTAAGTGGCTAGGGAAGGGAAAAAAAAATAAAAAGCAAGGCGCGGAGAATAAAAAGGCCCTGTAGAGGCAGAAAGAATATGTAAGATAAGAAGGGAGGCCCAACGACAATATGAAAAAGACATACAAAAAACCAAAATTTACCCGAAACTGTTATACAGCCCCCTTAGGAGGAAAAAAGACAGCAAGGACCAGGTAATCAGCTAAGAAGGAAGGGGGAGAGACACCAAGAAATGACCATAAGTATTTAGGACTCAAAAGGGTTTAAAAGCGTTCACAAACAGAAGGGGGGTCCAGAAATATGGAGAGGTGGGGCACACCACCAAGTCGGACAAGTACACACAACCAGGAAAAAGTGAAAAGGCTTTGAATGAGGATACCTCAAAGGCAATGGGGCCCGATAACACTCCCCCTGGGTCCTGAGAGAGTGAGCAGAGGGGGCTATGTGTACCCCTAACAACAATATTCATCTACGAACCATTCATCTACAAACAATATTCAATACGAATTACGAAGGAAAGGTCCCAAATCTGCACACAGAAAACACTCCTACGAAGTAAAAGATGGGCAGGCGTGCAAAATGCCGCCAATAAAAAGTAGGGGGGCCATTGGTACACTAAGAAAAAAACACCTAAGTGTCCGGGGCCCAAAACTGTTTTAACCGCCTCCCCTCAAGCATTGGGGAATTGCCATTAAAAACCCCCGGCTGCCTTCAAGGGAGGGACAGATACCTAAAGTCAGTGCCGGATCGCCGGGCTGGGGCTGTCGTCGGACTGCGTGCGGCCAGCAGTAACACCTAGTTGTCGGGCCCCGATCCCCTCGGGGGCCTGGTCGTGGGCCCGGGGCCCCGGGGGCGTTGATCCCCGGAAAACCTCCCGGTAACCTCCAGGAATACACTATCGAAAAAGGGGGATTGCCCGAGGCATGAAAGATAGCAAATGTAGTCCCCCCCCCCAAACTTAAAAAAGGGACAGACATGAAGCTTAATAAGACCCTGCACTGAAGTATATTATGCAAAATCATGGGGGAAAATTATCGGAGAAGGTGGTGGGGGAAAACCCAGAAAGGAATGATCCTCAAAAGCAGCCAAAAATGGGGTTTTAGGGAGGGAAAAAACCGTGTCACAAACCCACTGGAGTTTATGACATGGTGCAGCAGTAAGACAAGAGGAGAGGGGTGGGGGATTTCAATTTTTTGGCTGCAGAAGGCGTTTGACCCCGTTCCACACAAGAGATTGGTGCAAAAAAAATGGAGGGCCAAGAGGGAAACAGGGAAGGCACAAATGGATGGGGGTATTTTTAGGGAAGACGCAGCGAGTCATGGTCGTGGCGAGGTGTCAGAGTGGGCACCTTGACCAGCGGGGTCCCACAGGGGTCAGTCCTGGGGCCCAGTGCTGTTTCTGGTATTTGTGAACGACAGCGGAAGGAATAGACTCTGAGGTGTCCCTGTTTGCAGATGACGTGATTTGATGAGAAGAATTCACTCGATCGAAGACCAGGCCAGAACTACAAAGGGATCTGGACAGGCTGCAGACCTGGCCCAGCAATTGGCTCCTGGAGTTAAATCCCCCCAATGCAAAGTCATGAAGATTGGGGAAGGGCAAAAAAGGGACCGCAGCGGAGTACAGTCTATGGGGGCCAGAGACTACAAACCTCACTCAAGGAAAAAAGATCTTGGGGGTAAGTATAACACCAGACACATCTCCTGAAGGCACTCAACCAAATAACTGCTGCAGCATATGGGCGCCTAGCAAACCTCAGAAACAGCATTCCACATCTTAATAAGGAATCGTTCAGGACCCTGTACACCGTGTACATTAGGCCCATATTGGAGTATGCGGCACCAGTTTGGAACCCCACCCTAGCCAAGCACGTAAAGAAACTAGAGAAAGTGAAAAGGGTTTTGCAACAAGAGTAGTCCCAGAGCTAAGAGGTATGTCCTACGAGGAGGGGTTTAAAGGGAAATCACCTGACGACACTGGAGGACAGGAGAGAGGGGGGACATGATAACGACATACAAAATACTGAGAGGAATTGAAAAGGTGGCAAAGACAGGATGTTCCAGAGATTGGACACAGTAACAAGGGGACACAGTTGGAAGCTGAAGACACAGATGAATCACGGGATGTTGGAAGTATTTCTTCAGCCACAGAGTAGTCAGTAAGTGGAATATTTTGGGGGAAGCGAAGTAGTGGAGGCAGGATCCATACATAGCTTAAGCAGAGGTATGATAAAGCTCACGGTCAGGGGGAGTGACCTGTAGCGATCGGTGAAGAGGCGGGGCCAGGAGCTCGGACTCGACCCCCGCAACCTCAACTAGGTGAGTACAACTAGGTGAGTACATAATATATATATATATATTATATATATAAATATATATATATATATATATATATAAAATTATATATATATATATATATAATGTGTGTGTGTGAGCTGTGAATAAACCCCCCTGCACCCACACTTAGGGGGGTACAGAACACTTCACACCATCTAAATTTAACCATCCCCCCCCCCCAGCACCCAATAAAACAATCAACTCCACTCCTCCGTTCGGGCCTCTGACTACTACTCCCTCTTCCTCCCCCCCCTCTTTTTCCTCTACCTCTGGGACCCCTCCACCTCTCTCTCCCTCACCTTCCCCCTCTTCACCCCCTTATTTTTTTTTGTGTGTGTTTGACGACACTGAAAGACAGGAGAGATAGGGGGGGGGATATGCTAACGACATATAAAATACTGAGAGGAATCGACAATTTGTACAGACAGGATGTTCCAGAGATTGGACACAGCAACAAGGAGACACGGTTGGAAGTTGAAGACTCGGATGAACCAAAGGGATGTTAGGAAGTATTTCTTCAGTCACAGAGTTGTGGAAATAGTCTGGGAAGTGATGTAGTGGAGGCAGGATCCATACATAGCTTTAAGGAGAGGTATGTTAAAGCTTATGGAGCAGGATGAGTGACCGAGTAGCAGCCAGTGAAGAGGCGGGGCCAGGAGCTGTGACTCGACCCCTGCAACCAGTGGAGTATGTGGTTTTGAGCTTCGAATCCATAGTAGAGTTACAAGTGGAGAGTGAACCAGACGAATGAAGCCAAACTACAAGTGGGGAGACTACACAGGTAAAAAAAATTTCCTGGACGGCGTTCAGTGGGACAGAGCACTGGCAGGGAAGTCAGTAAATGAGATGATGGAATATGTGACAACAACATGCAAGGAAGCTGAGGAGAAGTTTGTACCCAAGGGTAACAGAAATAACGAGAAGGCCAGTATGGTGGGAGCCTCTCCATACCTACTATGACGGTGGGAGCCTCTTCATTCCTGTGTGGGTGGGAGCCCCTCCATTCCTACTGTGTGGTTATCAGCCCCTCTATGCCTACTCTGTGGGTGGGAGCCCCTCCGTTCCTACTGTGTGGGTGGGATCCCCTCCATTCCTGCTGTGTGGGTGGGATCCCCTCCGTTCCTGCTGTGTGGGTGGGATCTCCTCTGTTCCTGCTGTGTGGGTGGGAGCTCCTCTATTCCTACTGTGTGGATGGGAATCCCTCCATTCCTACTCTGTGGATATCAGCCCCTCAGGCCTACTCTGTGGGTGGGAGCCCCTCCATTCCTACTGTGTAGGTGGGAGCCCCTCCATTCCTACTGTATGGGTGGAAATCCCTCCATTTCTACTGTGTGGGTGGGAGTCCCTTCATTCCTACTGTGGATGGGAGCCCCTCCATTCCTACTGTGTATGTGGGAGCCCCTCCATTCCTACCGTGTATATGGGAGCCCCTCCATTCCTACTGTGTTGGTGGGAGCCCCTCCATTCCTACTGTGCTGGTGGGAGCCCCTCCATTCCTACTGTGTAGGTGGGAGCTCCTCTATAAATACTGTGTAGGTGGGAGCCCCTTCTTTCCTACTTTGTGAGTGAGAGCCCCTCCATTCCTACTGTGGGGGTGGAAGCCCTCCATTCCTACTGTGTGGGTGGGAGCCTCTCCATTCCTACTGTGTGGGTGGGAGCCCCCCATACATAATGTATAGGTGGGAGCCTCTTCATGCCTACTGTGAGGATGGGAGCCTCTGAATACCTACTCTGAGGATGGGAGCCTCTCCATACCTTCTGTTTGTGTGGGAGCCTCTCCATGCTTACAGCGAGGGTGGGAGCATCTCCATGCCTACTGTGAGAGAGGGAGCATCTCCATGCCTACTGTGAGAGAGGGAGCATCTCCATGCCTACTGTGAGAGAGGGAGCATCTCCATGCCTACTGTGAGAGAGGGAGCATCACCATAACTATCTAGTAAGTGTTAGATGAGGAAGACACCTCTGAAATGTTTGAACATCTTTATTGTCTAAACGTTTCGCCTGCTCAGTAGTCGTCTTCAGTCGAATACAAGACTTAGATATTACGAATAGCAGAAGCAGTGGAGAAGTGAACATTAGGTGATCAGTCCTCAGCCTTGAAGATGTTATATTGAAGTGATGAGTCGCTCATACTTGACACTTGTCTAATTCTAACTACAATATTTACGTTTCCATTGTATTCAACTGAAGAAGTTATTTGAGCAGGCAAACGTTTTGACCGTGAAGATACCCGTGAGTCTTGTCTATTTGTCAGTATTGTAGTCACCCCACCCATACCCATTCTGTGGGTGGTAGTCACCCCATCCAAACCCATTCTGGGGGTGGTATTCACCCAATCCATACCATCGTGTGAGTGGCAATCACCCCATCCATAGCTCCCTGCGTGTGGTAAAAACCCCATCCATACCATCCTATGAGTGGTATCACCCCATCCATACCAACCTATGAGTGGTATCACCCCACCCATACCATCCTGTGGGTGGTAGTCACTCCATCCATACAATCCTGTTGGTGGTATCACCCCATCCATACCATCCTGTGGGTGGTAGTCACTCCATCCATACCATCCTGTGGGTGGTAGTCACCCCATCCACACCATCCTGTGGGTGGTAGTCACCCCACCCACACCATCCTGTGGGTGGTAGACATAATATCACAATGAAACACAGTGGGTCTATAATCCAACATGAACGTAACAAATAATCGTCATAATTTATTTATAAGGAGTGACTTGGAGTACTTGACACTCCCCGCACAGTGAGCACCCTCTCCACCCTCACTGGTGCTATATCCATCAACCTCAGATAAAACTTCCACCCGTTGATGCAGCCTGCACTCGATGACGGTCCACACGCTAGTTATCCTCACTGTAGGCTGCCACACTATATATATAAGACTTGCCTTAAAACAAGAGCAGGTTAGAGTAAAGCACATACACCCCACTGTCAGGAACACGCACACTAAACAGTGTTATACACAGCAGCAGTGACGGCACCAGACTCTTACAAGGCCATCAGCCTCGTTGCCAGACAGCCCTTACCACTAACCACACCACTTTTTCCCTCAAGTATCCATGAACGTTCTGACTTTAGCGTTTCCTTTTTTTCTCTCGGCCACATCGTTGTTGTATGTATAGATCATTCCTTTATTTATAAATATATTCATTGTACACTGAGCACGTATTTGATCTAGTGATGTGGGCTTATCCTCTCATTCATTGGATCGAACTTGATTGTCTCCCATTCTCCAATTACTGTATAACACCTACAAGTTTAGGATGGAAGAATGGAGAAGTGAGGGTCGTTCCAGTAATGGTTGGATGGAGGAAGTACAGGAGGTTTTGACTGCTCAGAGCTTCACCAAGTGAGTGTGTTAAAAGTGAATAAAAACTATTGTTTTATAGTTTGACTTGAGGAGATTCTGAGAAACCGGTTAGCCATACGAAAGTCCTGAAGGTGAGTAGGGCAGTGCCTGCACTCTGAAGGAAGGGTGGGGATGTTGCAGTTTAGATGATCGTTTGCATTGCGATGTCTACGTACTTCTGAGTAGACAGCTGTTGAATGAGTAACCGTGAATGTTCTCTAACTTTTGGTCACCTCTACCTCAGTGATAGCCTGTGTGCTGCAGAAAATTTAAGGTAAAATTAAATGGTTTCAGTTTGTTATGTATAAAAGTGGCTTCTATTATTGCTTGTCATTGCTGGTGAGGACGTACAGTAGTACAGCTTGTGGCTCTCCAAGTTGAGATAACCTCAAGGACACTCTCTTAACACTATAGCGTTGTTAATGCACTCAATATAGATTCATGAAGCTACCACATACCTTAGTTAGCATTTCTGTATATTTTGTTTTTTTGATGGGTCAGGAGGGAAAAACTCAGATACTGACCAACTCCTCAGGAATGACCAACAAATATACAGATATTTCTTTCATTGATGATTTATGCCAAATTCCTAATAGAGTATCATTACGCTCCTTAGGTGACCAGTGATTTCACTCCTGGTAATTTAATTCTCAAGAATTTCATTCCCGGTAACCTGGTTACCAGTAATTTGATTTCCAGTAATTTAACTTCCTAACTGTTGCACACTCAGTAATTTTAATCTATAAAAATTAACGTTCAAAAAAGGTATATTTGCTATGAAAACATGTAGTAATAACTACAGAATTCCTCTTATGCTCGGATTCAAATATTCAGGCACTTGTGTATATTAATAGGGTATATATTTATTCATATTTTTTTCGAATTTGGACTTTTTAGGTGCTAGTCTTTAATTTAAAAAGAAAATAATTTCGCTTTTTTTAAGAAACAAAATCTGTTTTTTTTCAAAGGAAATGAGAAATATAAAAAATTCTCTTTTTTTTTAAAACGGTGTATTTAATTTTAAAGAGTTAATGCCCCCTTTAATAATGTACGACATCCCCAGAGTCAGACCCTGGAAGCTAAGGAGTTCTTGTATTTCCTAACTTACTCCAGGTTTTGTTTAAACTTCAGAGGCAATTATCAATCAGTTTTGAAAATTTAAAGCTGATTAGATAATTAGATTTAATTTGTTAGTGAAGGTTCGGGGATCAATGACAAGTGCAGGTGACCAGCTAAATTTCCGCCCTTTCCCCAAAATTAGGTTTTGGGAGATGTTTTTAAAAAGGATTTTCTGATCGACTTCAAAATTATCTTTTGTTTAAGAATAAAAGAAAGAAGGAACACGCAGCGGGCCCTACGGCCCCATGGACGCAGGTCTGAAAATTTCCCCCGGCTGAAAGTCTTTATACTGTTTTTTCAGCCGCTTTTTACATCCTCTTTTTAAGTCCGTTTTCCAATTTATACCCTCAATCATATCCCCCAATTCTACGTTTTCTAGAGGTGGATTCAGGGCCCTCAGTCTTCCTCATTGGAAGTTTTCTGATCATGGGATCAATTTTGTCACCCTTCTCTGTACGTTTTCCAGAGTTTTATATCCATTCTGTAATACGGTGCCCAAAAAACTGTGCGCACAATTAAATGAGACCTAACCAAGGATATATAGAGTTGAAAAACAACCTGAGGACTTTTATTTATCTTCTTGATTGAAGCCAAGGTTTTCTGTTAGCTTTTTGCGAACATTATGCACGTTGTCTTGGTTAAGTTTCCCTGCTAAGTAGAACTCCTAAACTTTACGCATTTCATCATATTAAGAACTTATTTTTTTTTGGGCATGGTTATTTTCCTCCCCAACTTTTAGGAACTTTGCAAAATTTGCTATATATTAAACTGCTTTTTGCCACTTTTCCGACCACTGCATCGCTTTTCGATCATCCTGGAGGCTTAATGCCCTCGTTAAAATGAACTGGTGTCTCGAAAATTTGCTTATTCTCTATTTTTTCCCTCATCATGTGTTTACGAAATTGTGAAAAACAAGGGGGCCAACACAAACCCCGTGGAACCCCGTTCGTGACGTGCCCCCATATAAAGCCTATCCAATATCATATTTTCCCATGATCTACCCCCTCAAATACTTAGTGAAGAAATTAGCAAATTCATAAAACAGGGAACCCCCCCTTTTTAAAAAGTGCCGGGGTTTTATTAATAATTTAGCCTTTTAAGGTGGGGTAAGGTCACGATCTATAACGAAGCAAGGACCTGTACCCTCCTGTAAATAGGTATTTAATTTTCCCTTTTTCCCCATATTGGGACTATTCCAGTTTGTAGTAAAAAATTGAAAAGTTAAATAAAGGTATTTAATTCTCTTTACATTCCTTAATAGGGTATATGTGTCATTTCCCCCCTTTTAACCGTTTGTATAACTTTTTTTTACTTTTTACATAGATACTGGGGGAGAGGCTCTTGGAATCCGAATGCTACTCATTCCCAGAACCTATGGTTTTTTTCCCTTTCCTCTCTTAAAAAATGATTTAATCTTTTTCAAATGTATGAACCACTTTAGGTTTATGATGTATGGCGCAAGTTTTGTTTATTTTGTCACAGAATTTAGATGACTCGGCCACGATTTTAAAATTTCGTGCGATGTGTTTTTTCCCCAAAGAACCTTCGTTTAATTTGGGTTTAGGAACTTTTAATGGCCTTTTTTTATTTAAAAATTTTTTTTTTATTTTTGAAATAACTGGAGAACGTATCTTCTGATCAAAAATCACGTGTCTGACTTTATTGCATTTTCATAAATTTTATGTACAACGTCGCGTATTGCCCTTGTGGTTTAGCGCTTTTTTTTGATTATAATAATAAATAGTACACCGTGTGTGTGAAAAATTGTAAAAAGGTGGTATTACTTAATTCTATTTGCTCATTTTTTTCTTTAAAAGTGGTATTCTTAGATAAAACTTTAGATTTAGTTACTCGCCTTGATCCCAATTCCCCCTTTTCAGGAAGACACTAGGAATATAATATACTTGTTTTTTATTGGAGTTTTGGGGTGCATTAACCAATTAGTTTTAGCCCCCCAAAGCTGAGTGTTTACGCTTTAAGTGTGTGTATTCAGAATATTGATCTCTCACAGCTAAATTAGCCTCTTCGCTTGCTTAAAAACTGATGTTTCTTTGGGGAAACATCAACTTTGAAACCATTTGTTTGAAGAAATTGGGATGTTGGTGACCATAGGATAATTGTGAATACCCTTTTCTTATTCACTTCAAATTGTCAACTTATATTTTCCGCATTAGAAAAATGAAACATATAAATTCCTTTTGCATACAGTGGCGACAGAGGGGGGCTTATCAATACGGAGATAATTCTCTCGGATTTCGAAACGACCCAATAACATTAGTTTATTTGGTACTTTGTAATGTAGGCACCAAATATAGTGTACTATGTAAGTGGTCCTAAGTTATTATATTCTAATGTGACTGTACCGCATACAGTGTACTCAAGTACATATTCGTGAATTTAAAGGGTCACCCCTCACTATCAATATAAATCCTTAGATTGGTAATTCAATGGAACCAATTCAACAAGGTTAAGATGAACTACTGGTTGGGTGTGATACTACACTAAATCGTAGCATGTAAAACACATGTATAATATTAGTTAACTTTTGACATAAGGAAGAGAAGCAGTGCGGAAACGTGAGCTTGGTAGCAGAGAAGAGAGTAATGTGATATACGTCCCCCTCCTGTGTTGTTTATGTTGGCTCTGAGGCAACCCTCTGCACGGGTACAATATCTTCTCTTAGTCAAGAGAGGCCTGAGCTTGCTACCATCTGCAGGCACAATAGACTGCCAATCCACGAAGCCCCTTTGAGGCAGGGTAGATGGCAGACCAGAGGCCTAGCTTCTCCCTACGAGCCCGTGAGGGCGGGGAATGTGGCTAGGCCTGGGGACACTTGGTCCCAAAGATGAGGAGGTACTATACCTCCTCCCATGGGAGACTTAAGTCTCGAGACACTCCCCAGATAGGGAGCCAAGGCCGGGTCACCACTACTTGGGAAAGACCCGGGCCGGGAGAATACCGGCGAATAAAAAAAAAAAAAAAAAAATTCTCTTAGTATCAAATATAAACATGACTCTCTCATTGACTGAAAATTGTTAATTCAGTCATGCAATGATAAGTGTTAAATAAAGCTTTTTTTTAGTATCATTATCATTACAATTAGTAAACTTTTATATAATAACTAAGTTCATTTACAAAAAAAAAATAGATCTAATAATACCAGAGGAAAAATGCCAGCAACTTGAAAAGATAAAGAGATAAGCTCAAGAGACAATACTGTAAACAGTCTTATTATTCTAAGAAAGTTTATGGCTAAACAGAGGCAAATGGGACGATCATTCAAACAAAAGTAAATATGAAACATGCGTAAATTAAACCAAATCTGGATAGAGAAACAAAAGATAAAACGGGGGGAGAACTAAGGTTTTACAGCGATGAAGATCCCCCAAGTCAGTGAAGTAAAAACGGGGGGTTGGGGTCTGTTTTGGTAAATTTTTTTTTGTAAAAAGATGGGGTCTCTTGTGATGTACAGATTACCACCTAGTTGACTCACCTATTTTGAGGTTGCGGGGGTCGTTTCATAGCTCCTGGCCCCCCCTCTTCATGGCCCTACGGGTCACTCTTCTTGCCCCCATTGCCTTATCATACCTCGGGCTAAAGTATGTAGGTCCTGCCTCCCACATCGCTTCCCAAACTTTCCCACTTCCTGACTACTCTGTGACTGAAGAAATATTTCCCAAATCTCTGTGATTCATTTTTCTTCAACTTCAAACGTGTCCTTTTGTTGCTGTTCCCATCTTGAACATTCGTCTCTGTCCCCCTTGTCAATTCTCTCAGTTTTTTTATATGTGTTATATGCCCCCCCCTATCTCTCCTTTTTTCCCATGTCTCAGGCGATTTTCTTTAACCTCTTCTCGTGGACATCCCCCATAGTTTGGGGATAGTCTTGTTGCAAACATTTGAAATTTTTTTTCTAGTTTCTTTACGTGCTTGGCTAGATGGGGGTTTCCCAAAAAGTTGCGCAACTCCAAAGGGGCCCTAAGACACAGTTGGGTTAAAAAAAGGGGGTTTTTTTTTGAGGCGCCCATTGCCAGCAGTTTATGGTTGTGTGCCCCCAGGAGATGTCCCGGGTGTTATACTACCCAAGATTTTTTTTCTTTAGGAGGTTTGTAGTAACTGTAAAACTGACTGTACCCGTCTGCGGTCTTCTTTCCCCCTTCCCCAATCTTCATGACTTTGCACTTGTGGGATTGAACTCCGGAGCCAATTTCTGGCCAGCCCGCACCTTCCAGATCCTTAATGTTTCCTGGTCCCCCCCGATTGAATTCTTCTCTCAACTTCACATCATTCAAAGAGGAACACTGGAGTCTATTCCCTTTCCCTCATGTGTTTAGAATACCAAAAAGCACCGGGCCTAGGACTGACCCCCTGTGGAACCCTACTCATCACGGCACCCCCTCTGACACCCCGCCCCGTACCATGACTCGCTGACAGGGATTCCCTTTACCACTGTAGGCCTTCCCCGTTATCCTTGCCTGTCCCAAATTTTTGCACAAAAACTTTGTGTGGAACTGTGCAAATGCCATTTACAGCAAAAAAATGCAGGGTTCCCCCCCCACCCCTCTCTTGGGTTTACTCTGTCACCCCGTCATAGAACTCCCGTAGTTTGGAACAAGATTTTCCCCTCCAGAAACCCTGTTGGCTGTTGTTGATAAGTTATTTCTTTCTAGGTGTTCCCCCACTCTTCTGATAACTCTCCATACTTTGATACATAAATTCAGTGACACTGTCTTAAATTTTGTGCTTTTTTCTGTCTACTTTTTTTTTTAAAAATTGGGGGGAAAATTTGCTGTTTCCATACCTTAGGTAATCTCCTGGTTCTAGATGCGGAAAAATTTAGATACTTATGAACATAGGGAATCTTTTTTCGGAAACTTTTCGCCACACGTGGGTTTATCAGCTCGTACAAAGCAGGGGGTCTAGGAGTGGGGAGTTAGGGTAATCAGTCCCTCAGCCCCCGGGAGTAATGTTTCCGTCCATCAATCTTGTAGAATGTACAGCATAGGGGCCCTTTAAAATTTGGGTTTTACGGAGTCGGTGAGGTGAAGCAGGAGTAGGGGGGTCAGAGTGGAACCACACTAATTAAAAGGTCTTCATTCAAAGAATGAAAAAATGATAATTCCTTTTAGCAAGATCCCCTATGCTGCAGTGTCTGCAGCATCTTGGGATCTTTGGGGCGACGACCCACTTTGATAGTGTATGGTTCCCTATGACCCCGCCTCTCCTGCTTCACCCCACCTGCCCACAAAATTTTTAAGCCCCCTTACAGCCCCATGTTGCATAATGTCTCAATCTTCAACTTGTCAGTTTTTTTAAACCATTCATCACACACTTCGATAAATGTGTTGAATGTTGTTGTTAAGGATACACATAGTGCCTCTGCACCTTCTCTCAAGATCCATGGAGAGATGTTATCCGGCCCTATCGCCTTTGAGGTGCCTAGCTCACCTCTTCACTTCTTCCTCGGTTTTATGTATTGTGTCCAACACTTGGTGGTATACCCCCACCTCTCCGTATTTCTGGAGTCCCTTCTGTCTCCTCTGTGAACACTTCTTTGAATCTCATGTTGAGTTCCACACATACTTCTCGGTCGTTTCGTGTGATCTCTCCTTCCTTCCTTAGCCTGATTACGTGGTCCTTGAATGTTGCTATCCTCCTGATGTGGCTGTACAACAGCTTCTGGTCAGATTTGGCTTTCGCTGCTATGTCATTTTCATATTGTCGTTGGGCCTCACTTCTTACATGTGCATATTCATTTCTTGCTCTGAGTCCTCTATTCTCCTGAGTCCTTTGCTTTCTACACTTCTTCCATTCCCTAGCACACTTGGTTTTGGCCTCCCTGCACCTTTGGGTGAACCACGGGCTCATCCTGGCTTTTTCATTATTCCTGTTACCCTAGGGTACAAACCTCTCCTCAACTTCCTTGCATATTGTTGTCACATATTCCATCATCTCGATTATTGACGTCCCACTGAACCCCATTCAGGAAGTTGTTCATTTCCATGTACTCCCCCTTCTTGTAGTTTGGCTTCCTTTGTCCAGCTCTTTCTGCTTCCCCCTTCACTTGTAACTCTAGTGTATTCGAATCTTAAAACCACATGATAGCTGTCCCCAAGGGGTCTTTCATATGTGATGTCCTAAATGTCTGCACTACTCAAGGTGAATACTAAGTCCAGTCTCGCTGGTTCATCCTCTCCTCTCTCTCTCTCTCTCTCTCTCTGGTAGTGTCCGTTACGTGTTGGTACATGAAGTTTTCCATTACCACCTCCATCATCTTAGCCCTCCAAGTTTCTTGGCCCCCATGTAGCTCCAAGTTCTCCTAATCGATTTCCTTATGGTTGAAGCCACCCATGATCAGTAGCTTTGCCCTGCTCGCATGAGCCCTTCTTGCCACTGTGTCAACCATCACACTATTACTCTCATCATGCTCTTGCCTTGGCCTCCTGCTGTTCTGTGGTGGGTTATACATCACTGCAATTACCACCTTGGGATCTCCAGACTGAAGCATTCCTATGTAATCCCTTGCTTCTCCACTGTATATCTCTCCACCTCATCAAAATCTCATCGGTTCTTGACCAGGATTGCCACTCCTCCACCCCCTCTGTTCCCTCTGTCTTTCCTCAGGATCTGATATCCCATTGGAAAGATTGCATCTGTGTTCATGCCTGTAAGCCTGGTCTCTGCGAGAGCTATGATGTCCAGTGATACCTCTTTGACTCTTTTGTGCCACTCCTCCCACTTATTTGTTATTCCATCAGCAATGGTGTACCATACCTTCAGTTTCCTCTCCTACACTGTGTTTTAGGGGGCCTGTGAGGGTGGGGGACCTGGCAGTGTACTGTGGGATTCTACAGCTGAGTGTTGGGTGGGAGCTGTGGGTGTGGATTGTGGTTTGTGTTGGGATAGCATGATTGGTTGTGGGGTTCTGGAGATGGTTCTGTGTGTGCTTGCTCTTGTTGCTCTTCCCTGCTCTGGTTGTAATCTGCTGATTCTGTCCTTGTCTCTCCTCCTAGCTCCTTTTGCTTTTGTGTCCTCTCCCTCAGCTGCTGTCATTCTGTTTGTGTTCTGTCTCGGCCTAGGAACACACTGTTTATTCTGCCGAGTACTTCAACTGTGGTTTCTCTTGGAGGATCCTGTTCCACACTGTTTCTGTCCTGAAAATCAGCTTGATCAGTCATTTTTACCCCTTCAAATACCCCCTTATTCTCTGAAAATTTACAATCTCGGACATATCCTCTTCACCTATTTCTGTGATGATGTTATCAATCTCTATTCTTTCTGCCTGCCGCCTTTCAGTGTGTGTCCTTCCCTTGCTCTCCTGAAGCTCATGAATAAACACTGACTTTGCCCTCTTCTCCTCCTATTGCCTTTCCCTCTGTCACTCTGGTTCCTGTCCGTACATGGCCATTTTCTCCCTTGTTTTCTCCTGTAGCTCATGGTGGCATGTTCATGCCACTGCAGTTGACCTATCCCCCTCTCTACCTGCACCCAGTTGCTCTCCCTTTCTCTCCTTGGCCCTGCTTGGTAGGCTGATGTGGCCTTAGCATAAGTTATACCTCCTTCCCATTGGGCCTCCCAGCTTCATATGCTGTGTTGTGTCTGGTCAGTACCCCTGTAACTCGCTTCAGCCTGCTTACCTCATCTTCTATGACCATTACCCTGGCTACTGCAGTTTAATTGGACTCCCCATTTCTTCTTATCCACCAAGCTTTTTTCCAATGTACAGATTGCTCTGTCACATTTTTGCGAAAGCTCTATTATTTCTCTCCCACTCTGTTCCACCCTTTTTTGCAATGCTCTTCTATCCACTGGCCCCCTCCCAGAACCTTTCCCCCGACCCCCGGCCCTTCGGCCCCCCTCGAAAAAAGGGGGAGAGAGATGGGGGGGAAAAGGGAAAGGTAGAGGAGAAAGAGAGATGGGTGTGTGTGTGAGTGTGACTCACCTATTTGTGTGTGGGTGTTTACTCACCAATTGTGTGGGGGTTTTCACCTAATTGTGGTTGGAGGGGTCGAAAATAGCTCCGGGCCCCTCCCTCTTCAAAACTGCACTCAGTCCCCCCCACTCCCAGTCCATGATTTTATCATCCTCATCTTAAAACTATGTAGGTTCATGCCCCCACTACATCACTTGCCGACTTTTTCCACCCCTAACAAACTGGGCTGAAGAAATTTTTCCCAACACCTTTTTGACTCTTGAGTCTTCAATTTCCCAAATTTGTGACCCTTGTTTTTTTTTTCCCCATTTTGGGAAAACATCCTGGGCTGTCCCCCTTATCAATTCATCAGTTTTTTTGTTGTCGTTATCATGTCTCCCCTAACCCCCCCTGTCCTCTGTGTCTTAGCTGTTTTCCCTTGACCTTTCTTGTGGACATTTCCCTTAGCTCTGGAACCGCCTTGTTGCGAACTTTGCATTTTTCTAATTTTTGCGAGCTTACCAGGTGTGGATTCCAAACGGGTGTGCCCCTCCGTCGGGGCCGACTTCACAGTGTATGAGTCTTGAATAATTCCTTATGAGGTTTGGAATGTATTCTCGATTTACCAGGCCCCATATGCTGCACATTATCTGGTTAACGTGTGCTTACGGCGAGGGCCCCACCCCAAGACCTTATATCCCGATAGATCTTTCTCTTGAGTGGGTTTGCAGTTTTTGGCCAACTACCCTTTTACTCTGTGGGCAGATGTCTTTCCCCTTCCCCCAGTCTTCGTGATTTTGATTTGTGTGGTGTGTTGGTTGGGTGTGTGTGTGTGGGGGTTGGGTGTATGTATTGTTGTGTGTGTGAAGGTGCGTGTTTGCTATGGGGGGAAAGGAAGGGAATGGGGGGGGGGGGAAGAAGGATATGAGGGGGAGGGGACATTGGCAGAGGGGAAGAGGATTAGGGGCTGAAAGGGGGTCAAGGGAAGAGAGGGAAGGCGGTCAGGGGGTTTTGGGGGGGTAGTTTCGCGAGCTACTGGCTGTTGCCTAGCTCCTGATTTAATAAGTCACTTGTGGGGACTTTCTGTGTTTACCCTAGGTTTAAAACACTTATCTGGTGTTGTGTGTGTGTGTGTGGTGTGTGTGTGTGTGTTGGTGTTGGGTGGGGGTGTGTGTGGTGTTTTGGGGTGGGGGGTGTTTGTGTCCCCATAAAAATAATTTCCTCACTTAACTGCTCTCACCCTTCAGCCCCACAAATACTGGGTTTACCTATTCAGAATTATCTGAAAAACGCCGTTTTCAAAAAAAGTGTGCTGGGGGAAAAAAATTTTGAAAAAAGTTTTTAACTTTTCCTTTTTAGGGAACTCAGGACTACATATTCCATAAGCCTAAGGAAGAACTTGAGAAAAACCCTTTTTAAATTTTAACATGTCACGACCAAAAATGAAATAAATTTTTTGGTTAATTAAGGCCCTCTCTTTTTTAGACACAAGGAAAGTCTGCCAAAATAAACATAATCAATTCATTGAGAACAGAAATACAAACGAAATTTTTTTTGGGGAGTTTTAAAATCAGCAGTCGAAAATAAAAAAAAATTTGAAAGAGAAATTAGCGATATAGAAAAGTGGGGAAAGTTTATGGAAAAAAAAATAGGTATCCACACAAAAGTCACAAATAGAGAAGAAGACACTGTCGCTTTGTAGGGGATACTTAGGTTGGTTAGATAAGGTTTGCAAAGGGAAACAGGACAAATGCTTCCGACCGGTCTTAGTCAGATGATACCCCCCTTTGGGGCTTTTGGTCTCTGACCGAGGCCTTCCCCGGGGTTACCCGGGCCCCCCCTTTAAAAAAATTTGGTCATTTAAACCCTTGATAGCTGCTTTACTAACCCCTATTATATCTATAAAAACTGCATACTTCGTTAGAGAAAAAACAATGTTAAACCCCAGTAAACTTTGATTTTGCATATTTGCAGTTATTCTGTATCAAAAATTTTTTTTGGGGGTTTTTCCGTGTAATCTTTTTTTTATTTTTTAGTTTTTCTTTAACAACCAAACTGGCCTGGGGCCTGGTGGCTAAAGCTCCGCTTTACTCGGAGGGCCCCGGGTTCGATTCCCCGGGGGTGGAAATTTTGAACGTTTCCCCTTTAAACCGTTGTCCCCGTTTACCTAGCAGCAATAGGTAATGGGGTTATCGATGGTTGGGTCGCATCCCGGGGGGCAAGATTAAGGACCCCAATGGAAATGTTTGACAGTCCTCGATGACGCATGATTTCTTGGGTTATCCGGGTGGCTAACCCCCCGGGGGTTTAAAAAATCCAAAAACAAAATCTTATTTTTTTTCTTATCAACGGGACTACACTCGCCCCCCCTGCACCCTCTTCTGCCAGTCCCCCACTCCTCCCCCGTCCCACCTCTCCTCTCCCCCTCCCCCCCCACCTCTCATTTCTTTGCCCCCTCCCATCTCTAATTCCCCCCCTTTGTTTTTCCCCTTTCCCCTTTTTCTCACCCCCCTCATTCCCCCCCCTTTACCCCTCTCCCATTTAGTCACTGTTTCAGTTTCCTCCTTACCCCCCCCCCCCCCTCACTTGGACAAAATTTTAACTTAAGTTTTTCATTCTATGGCAAAAAAAAAAAAAAAGGGTTGCCAGAGAGCAGAAAGGGGAAAACGAAGGAAAATGGAGGATAAATTTTGGAAAGGAAGCCCTGGGCGGGCGGAGCCCCTAAAAAAAGGAAACCATGTTTGAGGAAAGAAGCTAGAAGAATTTAGCATAAAGAAGGGAAAAGAGAGGATAGATGCAAAAAACTAAAAAGTGAGAGTTTGAAAGGGTCACAACGCGGGAAGCTAGGTTTACAGAGATTAAAGGGGGAACTAAAAAAATCTGAAACGGGCCTAAAGAGTATGGGAACTTTGGGAATGAAAACAGAAACTTTTACCTCATTCAAAAAACAAGGGGACTGTAAAAAACCGAAGGCTAAAATACTGCATGCAGAAGCCTCGGGGGACCATTGGGGGCCCCCGGGGAAAAAGGGGAGAACCCACATCGGGAAAAACAATCGGGGGGGACTTTTAAAAAAGGGTTAAAACTAAGTATATAGGGGAGGCCCCAAAACGACCACAGCGAAACCCAGGGAAAGTGGGGAAGGCAAAAGGGCCAGGCCACTGACCCCAAGGAAAATAAAATATTTGAAGAAACTGAAAAAAGGGAATGCTGCAAAGGAGGAAACTAAACCGAATCAGGGGATACAAAGGGATTTGTAGTGGGGGAAATAAAAGGGAGAGGTAGTCTTTGTGGGCCCCGGGAAAAGTTAAAGGGGAAATTATAAAGCAAGGGAAAACAAGAGGGGAAAAAAGCAATCGAAAAATCATAAAGGGAATACGAGAAAATGATATGACTCAGTTGGCAAATTTTTGGAAAAATGGAGGGGGTTTGGGAAGGAGGAGAACCCCGCCCTTGAAAGTAACTTTCATGGGGAATTTTACTTGGAACAGGATCCCGCAGGAGAAGCAAGATAAGGGGGAAAAGCCGCATACTGAAAAGGTTTTATCTTGACTGTGACAGAACACAAAAAGAAAGGCAAAAAACTGAGAGATGGCACAAAAGATGAAAAGGGGGAAAAGGGCAGGTGAAAAATGGAGAGGGGAAAGGGGAAAACCCCGGGTCGGGAGGAAGATCAATACAGGGCCCCCCACACAAAACCCCCTACCCGAATTCCCCCCCAAAAAAAGGGCAACCCCCAAAGCAACCAAAAATTCTAACTTTAGGGGAAAAAATTTAATAGATAGGAGTAGCGAGGGGGGGGTATTTTAAGGGAAAAAATGTTTCATTGCGGCTACTTGTTTTGGTAGGGTAGTCAAGGGTCCCGCTATTTTGCCTTTTTTCCCCCCTCCCCGAAAAGTGATTTGTTTTCTTGCCGGCTATTGTTAAGGGGAGGGTAAGTCAGCTCCCCCCTATTCCCGCCTTTTCCCTTCCCCCCCCTAAAGTGATAGTTTTATTTCCCCGCTGCTTGTTAAGGTGGGTCAGTTTTGTCCTGCTATCCCTTTCCCCCCCCTTCCCCCCCCCCGAAAGGGGACATTGGGGCTCTGGTCAAACAGTAAATCACTCGACTCCCCAGCTCCCAACCTACTCTTGGAAAGACAGAGAGGGTCCCCCCTGGCAATCAACCCAGAAGAAAAATAATGGCCCCAAAAACTAACGTCCCGAAGGGCGTCAACCCTTTGGATTTTAAAATTTCCGGCCCTGTATGAAAAATTTCAGGAAAGTAACCCCACATCATTGCGCGGTTTAAAAAACCTGGTTTCCTGTCTTTGGGATAGAATTTCTCACGGCGATATCTGTGAAGGAAAATAGCCCGGGGGTGGTCACCCGGTCACCAACTCCTGTGACCCCCCCCCCCCCCCACATCAGCAATGGCTAAGATTTCAAACAACACGAAGTGTCACCAACACCAGACACCCCAATATTATATTTAGCATTTGAGTTCAAATGTTATTCTTATTCATTCATTTTTCCATTTTCTTTCAATAGGATATACCTGTCATGTATTATTGTGTTATTTGTTGCTTTAATAAATAATAAAATGTGTTATCTTTGTGAATCTATTATTTCGTTTTCTATTCATTAATTTTCCTGAAGATGGGAGCCAGCTTTGGTAAATACTGTCCTGAAGTTGTTATCAGAGCTGAGAGTAAGCTTTACAAGTGGCGACCTTGCCAGGAATCTAACTCCTACTGAATCAGATTCAACTCCATCTCGAGTCTACCAATTTGGAACTTCAACGCCGCATACACAGGGACGGTTACTCCAGCATGAGTAATCATTACTTCTATGGTAGGACTACGGTACAGGGAATTTAAAGATTTGGTGATTGTTATATTCAATTTATTGTAAGTCAAGTCAGGCAGGTTATAATTGTTAAGTCTGCCACCTTTCTTGTGAGCTTGAAACACTTGGAGGATTAGTGACTCTAGGGACCCGAGATTTTCCAGTGACAATTTGTTTTCATCTGAGCTCTTTATTATATCAGGGAACTGTCATAGGACACTTTGATTTGTGGTGAGAAGAGATTGGATGGTCAAGTGACCCCCATTCTACTTACTGTTTGTTGGAGCCCAGCATAGAAACCCTCGTTTTAATTTAATACATATTGGTTTATTGAAGCAGGATCGAAGCCCTCTGTTTTATTTACAGTTGAGCGGACGGCAGGAATTGAACCCTCCATTTTCTTTACTACCTCTTTCATTTCCCCTGAATAGTTAGTTATTCTTGCAAGCAATGGAGGAATACCAGTTTTGGAGAATGCTTGGAGTAAGTTAGGAATAACAGGGAAAAATTTTAGGAATCTTTCATTAGTGCTTAAGATCCAGGAAAGACTTGAAAAGAGAGAGAGAATTGGGAGAGAGAAAGACACGAAATGGAAAAGCGAAGAGAATAAGAAGAGAGAGAGAATTGATGAGAGAAATCGAGAAAGACAGAAAGTAAGCGAGAAGACCAAAAGGAGGTGATAGACTTGAATCGTGAGGGAAAGAGCTAGGGGAACGTGAGGAACAAGACTAAGATGCATGAGGAACAGTTAAATTAAGAGAACTTGAAAGAGACAAAGGATAGAGAAGTTGAGGAAAAAGCTAGAGAACATGAGTTAGAGAGAGAAAAGGATCCGCGAGCTCTGAAAAATCATCGCCTCTTGAATTAGTGATAAAAGTTAACTCTTACACAACGACAATTAGAGGGAAGGAGCCGTAAGGAACAAAACCGTCAGTCAGTGTAATATTAACACCAAATTTACCTCACTTCCACAGAGGGGGAAGACATTAACTTCTACATTATAGGTTTGAAAAACGCTACCCTCTGTGAATGGCCTGTGACACCGGAGGCTACCAGTTAGGAATCTGTTATTTTCTGGTACAGCCTTGAATATCTATGAGCTTTGTCGCAGGATATATTGTAATTATATCCTACTGAAGAAGGCCAAGTCCATAAAGCATATCAAAAAACCACTAATTCTACAGGAAAAGATTTTAGGTATGCCACCTTACAGCCCCTGGCCTGAATTTTCGCAGTTACAGGTAACACTCTGTTCGTTTGTCGACTTTAGGATAGAGAGCTTCAGGAATTGATCGTAGTTATGAATCTCTCAGAGACTTCTTGGTGCTGACAGTTCCTGACAGTCTCCCCATCAGATACGAACATTCATCAGAGATAACGTAAACGTGATTAAGGTGAGGAAGTTGCTGAGGTGCTGACCTGTATGCTTGAGGTCACAATTTCCTATAAAAGACTAAAGGGATCGATCCCTAAGGGCAACGGGTTTCATCAGCCTCTTAAGAAATCAAAGCCTCTAGTGGAAAGTAAAATTGACTTCTTTTATTCCTGTTGGTCATTTGTGTGGTGTTAAGGGACATAAACGTCCAGATTGTCCTTCTAAGAAGGTCCAAAAAGTTGGAAGATGTTTTAAAGACTGTAATGACCAAGCACCCTTCTGTTCAGGAACAGTTAATGGACTTAATGTATCTACCATTTTACGAGACACTGGATGCACATGTATAGTCATTTCTGATAAGCTGTTCCCTAACCTTAAAGAAACTCATTCCTCTGCTATACTTTCAGACTACTTGGGCCGTACGGACACTTTTCCTACCATCCGTTGTTACATTAGGTCTAAATGGTTCACAGGTTGGTCTGAAGCCGTACTAGCTCCCATCACTTCTTGCTCCGTACTAATAGGTAATGTAAAAGGTGCCATTCTTCCTTCTGAGGTTGACCTTTCATCACCAAAGATGGACATAAGTGTTTCAGATCCTCTTCCTGTAGAGTCAGAGAAGCCCCTCGAAAGTTCAGATGAGACAATGTCTCGTGAGATTCATGTGGGATTAAAAACCAGTGATGCTACTCTCGAAAGCGAGGTAGTAGGATCACCGGTTCACTTGTTAGATGAAAGTGAAGATATCACCTCCGATACCATAAATGTCTTGACTAGGGCTCAGACCAAAGCCCAGGCTTCTCCTACTGTCCATCCTTTGATTTTCCCTGACTTTAAGCCTTTAGATATATCGAAGGACTCCTTTGTCAATTTACAACGTAATTGCCCTTCTCTTCAGAATTGCCATAATGCCGCTAAACAAAATCAAGTTATCCAAAGGAAAAACTTTTCATATAAATTTGAATATATAAAAGGTATCTTGTACAAGTCAGTATTCAAATTAAATTCAGATGAGATAGACTATTCCATCTTAGTTGTTCCAAGTCAATGCAGAGAGACTGTTCTTAAAATGGCTCATGACCTGCCAGTGGCCGGACATTTCTCGCATCGTAAAACCTTAAATAAAATTAGGGAAACCTATTTTTGGCCAAAAATGTCCTCAGATATCACTACCTATTGTAGATCGTGTAAAGTTTGCCAACTGTCATCCTCCCGAGGTACCAGGCGAGTACCTATGGTCAAAATGCCTATCTTTACGGTACCGTTTGAAAGAGTAGCTATTGACATCGTTGGTCCTTTATCTCCACTTTCATCTGGGGGACATAGATATATATTAACATTAGTTGATTATGCTTCGAGTTTTCCTGAAGCCGTACCCTTAAAGACCATAACTACTACAGAGGTGGCTGAAGCCCTTTTGTCCATCTTCTCCAGAGTGGGCATCCCTAGAGAAATTTTGTCTGACCGTGGGACACAATTCACATCTGACTTAATGCAACATCTATACCAACTTCTGGAGTGAAGCCTCTCTTCACCACACCCTATCATCCCAGCTGTAATGGGAGGATTGAGCGCCAGCATTCGATTCTCAAGTCCATTTTAAGGAAACTTTGCTCCCTTAAACCTAAGGAGTGGCATCGTTACCTACCCTGTGCTTTGTTTGCCATGAGGGAAGTTCCCAGTGACTCTTTGGGGTTTTCACCTTTTGAACTTCTCTATGGTAGACAGGCCAGAGGCCCATTGTCCATCCTTCATGACTTATGGACTAATGAGGAGGTAAATGCTGAGGTTCAGTCTTCTTACCAGTTTCTCCTTGACCTTAGATCCAAACTTGAGGAGACCTCTGACATAGTTTCGAAAAACCTAAGCTTGTCAATGGACCAGTACAAAACCTATTTTGATTCCAAAAGTCAGAGGAGAAGTTTTAAAGTAGGGAGATGAAGTTCTTGTACTTTTGCCTATCAAGTCAAATAAATTATTAGTAGCATGGAAAGGTCCATATAAAGTATTAAAAATTTGTGGGAAAGTTGACTACCTCATAGAAGTCAAGGGGAAACCTAAGCTTTATCATATCAACATCCTTAAGAAATATTACCGAAGAAATTCGGTTAACTGCCTTAATAACTTTGACTTAGTTTTTCCACACGAACTTGATACGACAACTGAAGAATGTAAGGTGTGCGTAATTGACACCTCTAACTTAGACTATGATGAAGAACTACATGACTTGGTGACTCTTGACCACTCGGGCGCAACCAACATTAATATTAATGAATCTTTGGATGACCATAAGAGACATGAACTACTTCAATGTGTGAGTAACTTTTCAGACGTCTTTACTGATATTCCAGGTGTTACCTCCACGGTAGTCCATAAGATTGACTTAGTGACGGACAATCCTATCAAACGAAAATTATACCCAGTTCCAGTTCACCTTAGGGATGCATTTGACCGAGAGGTAGACAAATTATTAAAACTAAAGATCATTGAACCTTCAGTATCTTCATATTGTTCACCAGTAGTCATGGTTAAGAAGGAGGATAATTCATATAGACTTGCTATTGACTTCAGAGGCCTTAATGCTATAACTCGGTGGGATGCTGAGCCTATGCCCTTAATAGATAGCGATCTACACAAATTTTATGACGCTTCCTTCTTTTCAGAGATTGATATTGCGCAGGCATATCATCAAGTAATGTTAGATCCTTCTTCTAAGCAGTACACCGCTTTTCCTACACACCAAGGACTGATGCAATATAGAACTATGCCCTTCGGTTTGGTAACTGCCTGTGCTACCTACGTGAGACTGATGAGAAAGGTCTTGGGTAATATGCCAAATGTTTCAGTTTATTTTGATAACATTTACGTAATGACATCCACGTGGGGCGAACATATCCAAACATTAACATCAGTTTTGCGTAGGTTACGCTCACATGGCCTCACTGCCAAGCCGAAGAAATGCTTCCTTGGGTATAACAAGATTAGATATCTTGGACTGATACTTTCTAATAACTCTCTGCAGCCTCTCCCCAGTAAGATCAAAGCTTTATTAGAATTTAAATTCCCCAAAACCAAGAAGCTCATGCGTAGCTTTCTTGGTTCTGTAAATTTTTATGCACGGTTTATCCCGAACCTTACTGATCTTACAGGCATCTTATCCGACTTCCTTAAAAAGTCTGTGAAGGAACCTCTTGAACTTTCCGACGTAGCTCGGGAAAAGTTTAATGAGATTAAAAGTATCTTTTCGAAAGACCCTATACTTAAGATTCCAGATATTAATAAAACATTTTGTTTAAGAACTGATGCCTCCAATACTGGCTTAGGTGCGTGTTACTACAATACCATGATGGTACTCCCTTCCCTGTATGCTTCCTAAGCCGGAAACTCCTTCCCGCAGAAACGAGATACTCCACCATAGAAAAGGAATGTTTGGCCCTTGTGTGGGGTATCTCCAAAACTTAAATTTTATTTGCTGGGAAAAGAATTCATTTTAGAAACGGACCACAAACCTTTGATATACCTAGAAACTTTTAAGGGAACCAACAGTCGACTCTTGAGGTGGACATTGGCACTCTAGGCTTTTAAGTTCCATATTGTGTATATCAATGGTTCATCAATTATTTTCTGACTGGTTAAGTCGTGACCAGTCAGTAGAAGATTTCTTGCCTTACGCGACTTTCATGTGTTAGAACTTTTTCCTAGCCTCTTCTTCTTATACTCCTTGACTATAAGTCTTGGTAGAGGGAAGTGTGAGGGAAAAGTTCCATAGATGGAGTAGCAAGGGAGTATATAGGACAATCAGTTTTCATTGCCGGCTACTTGTTTAGGGTAGGGATTAGTCAAGCTTCGCTTATCCCGCCTTTTTTCCCCCCTCCCAAAAGCGATAGTTTGCTTGGCGGCTACTTGTTAAGGTACGGTAAGTCCAGCTCCCGCTATTCCCGCCTTTTCTCCCCTACCCCTAAAGTGATAGTTTTGATTGCCGGCTGCTTGGTTAAGGTAGTGTCGTCTAGCTCGCTATCCCTTCCCCTCGTTCCCCCACCCTCCCGAAAAGGTGACGTGTTGGGCTTGGTCAAAACAGTAAATCACTTCGGACTCACAGCTCCCAACATACTCTTGGTATGACAGACGAGGGTACAACTGTAATCAACGAGAAGAATAATGGAGATGGACTAAGTCCTGAAGGCGTCCCCATTTTGGATTTAATTACTGTGCAACTCGTATGAAATTGAAGGGACGTAACCCACATCATTGCAGCTGTAAAGAACCTGCTTTCCTGTCATCGGGATAGAATACTTAACGGGCCGATACTCTGTGAAGAATAGCCGGTGGTGGTCACCAACTCCTGCGACCCCCCCCCACACACAATTCAGAACGGCCTAAGATTTCAACAACACGAAGTGTCCCCAACACCAGACACTCCAATAATATATATTAGCGTTGAGTTCAAAATGTTATTCATTTCATTTTTCATTTTTCTTTCAAATAGGATATACCTGTCATGTTTTATTGTTTTATGTTTGCTTTAATAAATAATAAAGTGTTTATCTTTGTGAATTATTATTTCGTTTTCTATTCATTAATTTTCATGAGGAGGAGCCAGCTTTGATAATACTGTCTGAAAGTTTGTTTTACAGCAGCTGAATAAGCCTTCACACTAACCCAAAACTCACATGCCATATCCAATGCCCGCACCCACCTCATTACAAACTCCACCCCCACAGCAACCACGAAAAGTTCCTTAACAGGTCTCCCACTTCCCCAACCCCAACACACAGCAGGACCACAGTTTTAGAATAGAAGTTGAAGGTGTCGGTATACAAATGCAGATGGAATAATAAATGAGTGTGAGAAGTGGCATGAAAGAATCAAGGAGACATCCCCATTCATGATAGTACTCACAGAAACATAACTCACCAGGATAACAGATGCAATCTTT
This sequence comes from Cherax quadricarinatus, assembly GCF_026875155.1. NCBI lineage: Eukaryota > Metazoa > Arthropoda > Malacostraca > Decapoda > Parastacidae > Cherax > Cherax quadricarinatus. The sequence continues at coordinate 30,506,104 of NC_069445.1, read as the reverse complement.
CCACCCAGATATCAAATCCTCGGTAAAGATAGAGGGAGGAGAGGGGAAGGAGGGAGTTGCACTACTCATTAAAAACCGGTGGGGATAGGAAAAAAGGGACTATTAGTAAGAACAATCCGAGGCCATAAGGTATTTAATTGCAGTAATGTACAACCTGCCACAGAATTGCAGGTGGCCAAGAGAAGAATACGACAAGAGCAACAGAGCAATGGTCACACTAGCTGAGGTGGCCTGAAGAGCTCACATGGGGGGGCAACGCTACTAGTCATGGGTGATTTCAATCACATGGAGAGCCAAGATGATGGATGTGGTACTGGAAAACCTCTTTTGCAGTAATATGTTAAAAGATACTACCAGAGAGAGAGGCGAGGACGATCCAGCATGATTGGACCTTGTATTCACCTTCAGAATTTCGGACATCAAGGATATCATGTACAAAAGACCCCTAGGAACTAGTGATCATGTGGTTCTGTGCCTTGACTACATAGCTGAGCTACAAGTGGAGAGGGTAGCAGGAATAGGATGGGAAAAACGAAACTACAAAAGGGGGGATTATACAGGCATGAGGATCTTCCTGCAAGACATTCAGTGGGAGAAAGAACTGGCAGGAAAACCAGTAAAAGAAGTGATGGACTATGTGACAACAAAATGCAAGGAGGCAGAGGGGGAAGTTTGTTCCCAAGGGAAACAGAAATAATAGGAAGACCAAAACGAGTCCTTGGTTCACCCAAAGGTGTAGGGAGGCAAAAACTAGGTGTACTAGAGAATGGAAAAGGTACAGAAGACAAAGAACCCAAGAAAATAAAGAGATCAGCTGAAGAGCCCGAAACGAATATGCACAGATAAGAAAGTAGGCTCAGCGACAATACGAAAATGACATAGCATCAAAAGTCAAGTCTGACCCAAAGCTGTTGTACAGCCACTTCAGGAGGAAAACAACAGTCAAAGACCAAGTAATCAGACTGAGGAAGGATGATGGGGAGTTCACAAGAAACGACTAAGAGCTATGTGAGGAGCTCAACATGCCATTTAAAAAAGTATTTACAGTGGAAACTGGTAGGACTCCAGGAAATCAAAATAGGGAGGTACACCAAGTGCTGAATGAAGATGTGAAGAAGCTGTTATGTGAACTTGATACCTCAAAGGCGGTGGGACCAGATAACGTCTCACCATGGGTCGTTAGAGAGGAAGCCGAGATGCTATATGTGCCAGTAACAAAGATCAACACATCCACTGAAACTAGGCAACTCCCTAAGGTATGGAAGATGGCAAATGTAGTCCAAATTTTTAAAAAATGAGACAGACACGAGGCATTAAACTACAGACCTGTGTCACTAACGTGTATCGTATGCAAAGTCATGGAGAAGATCAGGAGGAAAGTGGTGGAGCACCTGGAAAGAAACAAGTGTATAATCGACAGCCAGCACGGTCTCAGGGAAGGAAAATCCTGAGTCACAATCTACTAGAGTTTTATGACAAGGTGACAGAAGTAAGACAAGAGAGAGAGGGGTGGATAGACTGCATTTTCTTGGACTGCAAGAAGGCCTTCAAAACAGTTACTCACAAGAGGTTACTGCAAAAGCTAGAGGTTCAGGCACACTTAACAGGAAAGGCACTGCAATGGACTAGAGAATACCTGACAGGGAGGCAACAACGAGTCATGGTACATGACAAGGTGTCAGAGTGGGCTTCTGTGACAAGCAGGGTTCCACAGGGGTCAGTCCTAGGACCTGTGCTGTTTTTGGTATATGCAAATGACATAACGGAAGGGATAGGCACAAAAGTGTCCTTGTTTGCAGATGATGTGAAGTTAATGAGGAGAGTTAAATCAGTCGAGGATCAGGCAGGACTACAAAGAGACCTGGAAAGGCTACAAGCCTGGTCCAGCAACTGGCTCCTTGAATTTAACCCAACCAAATGTAAAGTCATGAAGATCAGGGAAGGGGAAAGAAGACCGCAGACACAATATAGTCTAGGTGGCCAAAGACTGCAAACCTCACTCAGGGAAAAAGATCTTGGCGTGAGTATAACACCGAGCACATCTCCTGAGGCGCACATCAATCAGATAACTGCTGCAGCGTACGGGCGTCTGGGCAAAACCCCAAAGGGTAGCGTTCCGATACCCAGTAAGGAATCGTTCAAGACTGTACACCATTTACGTCAGGCCCATACTGGAGTATGCAGCACCAGTTTGGAATCCATACATGGTCAGGCACGTCAAGAAATTAGAGAAAGTGCAAAGGTTTGCAACAAGACTGGTCCCAGAGCTTTGGGGATTGTCCTATGAAGAAAGGATAAGGGAAATTGAGAAGGGTCAGTCCTAGGACCTGTGCTGTTCTTGGTATATGTGAACGACATAACGGAAGGGATAGACTCAGAAGTGTCCTTGTTTGCAGATTATATGAAGTTAATGAGAAGAATCAAATCGGATGAGGATCAGGCAGGACTACAAAGAGACCTGGACAGGCTACAAGCCTGATCCAGCAACTGGCTCCTTGAGTTTAACCCTGCCAAATGCAAAGTCATGAAGATTGGGGAAGGGCCAAAGAAGACCGCAGACACAATATAGTTTAGATGGCCATAAACTGCAAACCTCACTCAAGTAAAAAGATCTGGGGGTGAGTATAACACCGAGCATATCTCCTGAGGCGCACATCAATCAGATAACTGCTGCAGCATACGGGCGCCTGGCAAAACCTACGGATAGCGTTCCGATACCTCAGTAAGGGATCGTTCAAGGACTCTGTATACCATTTACGTCAGGCCCCTCCTGGAGTATGCAGCACCAGTTTGGAATCCACGCCTAGCAAGCACGTCAAGAAATTAGAGAAAGTGCAAAGGGTTTTCACAAGACTAGTCCAGAGCTACGGGGGTTGTCCTACGAAGAAAGGTGAGGGAAATCGGCCTGAGACACTGGGGGGACAGGAGGGTCAGGGGAGACATGATAACGACATATAAAATACTGCGCGGAATAGACAAGGTGGACAAAGATGGGATGTTCCAGAGAAGGGACACAGACACAAAGAGGTCACAATTGGAGTTGAAGACTCAGATGAATCAAAGGGTGTTAGGAAGTATTTCATCAGTCATAGAGTAGTCAGGCCGTGGAATAGCCCAGAAAGTGAAGCAGTGGAGGCGGGAACCATACATAGTTTTAAGGCGAGGTATGATAAAGCTCATGGGGCAGGGAGAGAGAGAGGACCTAGTAGCAATCAGCGAAGAGGCAGGGCCAGGAGCTATGACTCTACCCCTGCAACCACAAATAGGTGAAATACAAATAGGTGAGTACACACACGCCCCACACACACACACACGCAACACACACACACTCACACGCAACACACACACACACACACACACTCACACGCAACACACACACGCAACACACACAGGAAAAACAAACACGCAAACACACACACACGCGCCACACACACACACACACACACACACACACACACACACACACAACAAAACACACAAACGCCCACACACACACGCCCACACACACACACGCCCACACACACACCCACACACGCACCACACACATACACACGCATCACACACACGCACCACACACACGCACCACACACACGCACCCCACACACGCACCACACACACGCACCACACCAACGCACCACACACACGACACCACACACACGCACCACACGCACCACACACACGCACCACACACACGCACCACACACACGCACCACACACACGCACCACACGCACCACACACACGCACCACACACACCCCCCAAACACACACACCACAACCCCCCCACAAACAACACACCACCAAACAACAACCACTCCCCACAAACCCACACACCCGCCCCAACACACACCACACCAAAAAAACCCCCCAAACACCAACCACCCAAAAACCCCCCACCCCACACACAAAACCCCCCCACACAACAAACACAACCAACACACCAACACAACAACACAACTAAAACCAACAACACACCGCCCAACACACACACCACCCCACAACACCAACACCCCCAACACACACAACGCCCACACACCACACACCACACCACACACCCCAAAACAACAACACACCATCAAAAACAAACCAAAACCCAACCCCCCAATCACACACACACCACCACACAAACAGCCCCCAACACACAACACCCGCACCACACAAAAACACATGCATCACACACACTCACAACACAACACCATCACAACACACTCAAACACACACAGCATCACACACCACCACCACAACAAATCCCCACAACGCACACACACACGCCCAAAACAACCCCCACACACACACACACACACACACACAAAAACCAAACAATGCACCACACACCTCACAACACAACACTCACAACACACACCCCCCACACACACACGCATCCCCAAAAAACGCACCACCCCACACGCACCAACGCACCACAACCGCACCCACTACAGCACCACACAAAAACACATGCCCAACCAACAAACACCAGCATCAACCACACACGGATCACACCACACGACCAAAACCACACGCATCACACCACCGCACCACACACAGCCCCACAAAACCCACCACAACACACACATGACCAAAACACACCAAACACACACACGCATACCCCCACACCCCCCAACACACACACGCATCCACACACACGCACCACACACACGCACCACACAACCAGCACACACACGCAGCACACCACATCCCAAAACCACACACGCCACACACACACCACCAAACACACACCATCACAAAAACACACGCACCCACCACCAAACACGTACCACACACACCACCACACACACACGCACCACACAACACGCACCCCACACACACGCTCACACACACCGCACCCACACACGCACCACACCACGCCCACACACACGCACCACCCCAACCACCACACACACCCCCACACACACGCACCACACACACCAGTACACACACCTCACAACACACACACGCACACAAAACAAAACGCACCAACCCCACAACGCATACACCACCACACCACCACCACACAACGCACCACACCCCCAAACCACACACACCCCCACCACCACGCATCACCACCCACCACACCACGCACCACACACACGCACCACAATCACACACCATACAAAAACCACACACCACGCCCACAAAGAGACCGGACAGGGGGGCCGTGGTCTAGCAAGGCCCCTAGAATTTAACCCCCCCAAAAAGCAAACCCATAAGATAGGAAAGGAAGAGAAGACCGCAGAGTATAAGCTAGGCGGCTAAAGACTAAAAACCCTTTCCCCAATGAGAAAGATCAAGGGGAAGTTAAAAAACCGAGATGTCGCCTGAAGAAACATTTTAAACCCGTAACTGCCGGCCCTGTGGCGCCTTTCAAACCCAAGAATAGCGTTCGATACCTCGTAAAGAATCTTCAAGTTCTAACACTGTTACGTCAGGCCCTAAAGGGGTAGCAGACCAGTTTGGAACCCACCCCTGGTCAAGCACATCAAGAAATTAGAGAAAGTGCAAAGGTTTGCAACAAGGCTGGTTCCAGAGCTAAGGGGAATGTCCTACGAAGAATGGTTAAGGGAAATCGGTCTGACGACACTGGAAAACAGGAGGGTCAGGGGAGACATGATAACGACATACAAAATACTGCGTGGAATATACAAGGTGGAGAGAGACAGGATGTTCAAGAGATGGGACATAGAAACAAGGGGTCTCAATTGGAAGCTGAAGACTCAGATGAGTCGAAGTGATGTTAGGAAGTATTTCTTCAGCCACAGAGTTGCTAGGAAGTCGAATAGTCTGGCAAGCTATGTAGTGGAGGTAGGAACCATACATAGTTTTAAGACGAGGTATGATAAAGCTAATGGAGCAGGGAGAGGGAGGACCCAGAAGCGGTCAGTGAAGAGGCGAGGCAGGAGCTGAGTCTCGACCCCTGCAACTACAATTAGGCGAGTGCAATTAGGCGAGTATACACAACACACACACACACACACACACACACACACACACACACACACACACACACACACACACACACACACACACACAGCACCGGTCCTAGGACCGGTGCTGTTTCTGGTATTTGTGAACCACATGACGGAAGGAATAGACTCCGAAGTTTTCCTCTTTGCAGGTGATGTGAAGTTGAGAAGAATCCAGTCGGACGAGGACCAGGCAGAACTACAAAGGGATCTGGATAGGCTGTAGGCCTGGTCCAGCAACTGGCTCCTGGAGATCAACCTCACGAAGTGCAAAGTCATAAAGATTGGTCATGTGCAAAGAAGACCGCAGACGGCGTACAGTCTAGGAGGCCAGAGACTACAAACCTCACTGAAGGAAAGAGATCTTGGGGTAAGTATAACACCAGGCACATCTCCTGAGGCGCACATCAACCAAATAACTGCTGCAGCACATGGGTGCCTAGCCAACCTGAAAACAGCATTCCGACTTCTCAATAAGGAATCATCCAGTATCCTGTACACTGTGTACGTTAAGCCCATATTGGAGTATGCAGCGCCAGTTTGGAACCCTCACCTAGCCAAGCAAGTTAGGAAACTAGATAAAGTGCAAAGGTTTGCATCAAGACTAGTCCCGGAGCTAAGGGGTATGTCCTACCAGGAGAAGTTAAGGGAAATCGACCTGACGACACTGGAGGACAGAAGAGATCGCGGGGGGGGGGGGGAGGGGGCGTGATAACGACAAAAAATAGTGAGAGGAATCGACATGGTGGACAGAGATAGAACGTTCTAGAGATGGGACACAGCAACGAGGGGTCACAGTTGGAAGCTGAAGACCCAGATGAATCACAGGGATGTTAAGAAGTATTTCTTCAAGTCACAGAGTAATCAGGAAGTGGAATTGTTTGGGAAGTGATGTAGTGGAGGCAGGATCCATACATAGCTTTACGATGAGGTATGATAAAGCTCATGGAGCAGGAAAAGTGACCCAGTAGCTGCCAGTGAAGAGGCGGGGCCAGAAGCTGTGACTCAACCCCTGCAACCACAACTAGGTGAGTATACACAAATAACCCGCACATAAAAGAGAGAAGCTTACGACGACGTTTCGGTCCGACTTGGACCATTGACAAAGTCAATGGTGTGACTTTGTCAATGGTCCAAGTCGGACCGAAACGTCGTCGTAAGCTTCTCTCTTTTATGTGCGGGTTATTTGTGAATCGTTCCAGTCACGGTATTGTGCCTTTTTGTTATTTATAGGTGAGTATACTCACACAACAGACCTAGTGTCACGTACCTTGGACATAATGGGAACTAACACACGCACCAAACAAAACTACTGTAATGCTCGAGACTGCTGCAACCATCATACCATTAGCACCATGTCGAAACATTGGTACCATTTGCACCAAGTGGAACTATTGGCACCATTAGTACTATGCCGAACCTTTGGAACCCTGCAGAACCATTGATGTCAGTGCACAAAGTGGAATAAATGGTACCATTAGCACAAAGCAGAGCCACCAGTACCATTAGTACCATGTGGAAACATTAATACCATATAGAACCATTAGTACCATGTGGAACCAATAGTACCATGTTATTAGTACAGTTATTCAGGCTACAACGTTGTGTAGTTTTAAAAATAGGTTAGATAAATACATGAGTAGGTGTGGGTGGGTGTGAGTTGGACCTGACTAGCTTGTGCTGCTGGGTCTGGTGCAGTGCTCCTTCCTTGAGTGGAGATGATCAGACTTTGTGGGTCATTGGGCTAATCCGGGAGGGGGGGGACATGGACCTGCTCCGCATGGGTCAGTAGGCCTGTTGCAGTGTTCCTTCTTTCTTATGTTCTCATGTAAAACCATCGGCACCATTAGCACCGTGTGCTTTCAAGCCTATGGTGAGAAAATATTATGGCATAAAGCACACATCTGTACATATGTCATTCATTTATAGCTGGATATTATCTACTTAGCTTATACGGCAAACGTTATTTTGATAAGACGAATTTATGAATTAATTTTTAATTCACGATATTGACATATTTAGTTTGTCAAACAATAGTAACCAAAGGTAGGTAGGCCGGCGCTAGCTAGACTGGCACTAGCTAGGCTGGCATTAACTAGGCTGGCACTAGCTAGGCTGGCACTAGCTAGATTTGATGCAAGTTTCTGCTGGTATATATCGACAAGTTGAAAATTAAGATACATGTGCAACAGTTGGGTATCTTTATTGAGATTTACATGTTTCACCTACTTGAGCAAGATACAAAGGTATCAGACATAATAGCAAAGACAATGTAATCTGTCAATCAACCTTAGAGAAAAAGTATTTTAGGCGGTCATTCCCTAACCTACTTCGCCTGCTGTCTCTGGAGTTGACTGAGGAAGCCTATTATGTAGGCAGAACTTGTCAATCACAATAAAGATTACTAGATTAGATTCTTCTTCTTCTTATGACCAGAGCTTTGCTAAGATGGGTAAGGAAGGAGGATAGGAAAGGATAGAAATATTGGAAAAGGGTGGGAGGGGGGGAGGGGGGGAGAGGTAGGTAAGCCGATTTTTTGCATGCATTTTAGTCTTCTATAAGTATTCTCAATATAACAGTAGTTGAAGCTCTGATGAAAATAAACGTTTAAAACTGTTGTAAATATTGAGCTCAGTGGAATATTTAAAGATATCCTCGTCGCCTGACTGAAGCTTCCCAGCTCAGACTGACACACTGAAGCTTCCCAGCTCAGAGTGACACACTGAAGCTTCCCAGCTCAGACTGACACACTGAAGCTTCCCAACTCTGACTGACACACTGAAGCTTCCCAGCTCAGACTGACACACTGAAGCTTCCCAGCTCAGAGTGACACACTGAAGCTTCCCAGCTCAGACTGACACACTGACGCTTCCCAGCTCAGACTGACACACTGACGCTTCCCAGCTCAGACTGACACACTGACGCTTCCCAGCTCAGACTGACACACTGAAGCTTCCCAGCTCAGACTGACACACTGACGCTTCCCAGCTGAGACTGACACACTGAAGCTTCCCAGCTCACACTGACACACTGAAGCTTCCCAGCTCAGACTGACACACTGAAGCTTCCCAGCTCAGACTGACACACTGACGCTTCCCAGCTCAGACTGACACACTGAAGCTTCCCAGCTCAGACTGACACACTGACGCTTCCCAGCTCAGACTGACACAATGACGCTTCCCGGCTCAGACTGACACACTGACGCTTCCCGGTTCAGACTGACACACTGACGCTTCCCGGCTCAGACTGACACACTGAAGCTTCCCAGCTCTGACTGACACTCTGACGTTTCCCAGCTCTGACACACTGAAGCTTCCCAGCTCAGACTGACACACTGACGCTTCCCGGCTCAGACTGATACACTGATGCTTCCCAGCTCAGACTGACACACTGACGCTTCCTGGCTCAGACTGACACACTGACGCTTCCCAGCTCAGACTGACACACTGAAGCTTCCCAGATCAGACTGACACACTGAAGCTTCCCAGCTCAGACTGACACACTGAAGCTTCCCAGCTCAGACTGACACACTGAAGCTTCCCAGCTCAGACTGACACACTGAAGCTTCCCAGCTCAGACTGACACACTGAAGCTTCCCAGCTCAGACTGACACACTGAAGCTTCCCAGCTCAGACTGACACACTGACGCTTCCCAGCTCAGACTGACACACTGACGCTTCCCAGCTCAGACTGACACACTGAAGCTTCCCAGCTCAGACTGACACACTGACGCTTCCCAGCTCAGACTGACACACTGACGCTTCCCAGCTCAGACTGACACACTGAAGCTTCCCAGCTCAGACTGACACACTGATGCTTCCCAGCTCAGACTGACACACTGACGCTTCCCAGCTCAGACTGACACACTGACGCTTCCCATCTCAGACTGACACACTGACGCTTCCCAGCTCAGACTGACACACTGAAGCTTCCCAGCTCAGACTGACACACTGAAGCTTCCCAGCTCAGACTGACACACTGAAGCTTCCCAGCTCAGACTGACACACTGAAGCTTGCCAGCCCTGACTGACACACTGACGCTTGCCAGCCCAGACTGACACACTGAAGCTTCCCAGCTCTGACACACTGAAGCTTCCCAGCTCTGACACACTGAAGCTTCCCAGCTCTGACACACGGAAACTTCCCAGCTCTGACACACTGAAGCTTCCCAGCTCAGACTGGCACACTGAAGCTTCCCAGCTCAGATTGACACACTGACGCTTCCCAGCTCAGACTGACACACTGAAGCTTCCCATCTCTGACACACTGAAGCTTCCCAGCTCTGACTGACACACTGACGCTTCCCAGCTCAGACTGACACACTGACGCTTCCCAGCTCATACTGACACACTGAAGCTTCCCAGCTCAGACTGACACACTGAAGCTTCCCAGCTCAGACTGGCACACTGAAGCTTCCCAGCTCAGACTGGCACACCGACGCTTCCTTATTTGAAGACCCATCCTGTGTGACGGACCATGATTATGTTAATAAGGAAGGGTTATACAGCACCTAGGGGAGTAGGAGTGGAAGGTAAGCAAACTTGTTCCAAGGAAGAGGAGACTAGCCCCAATTCCTTGGACCAGGAACCATTCACCAGCATCAAGGCACTTCTGGGAGTATCTGTTGCTGCGACCTTGTGACACTCAACACAGACCAGACTCGCCAAACTTTGTTTTCTAACACATTGTGATCCTTTTTAGCGATTTTAAGTTGATGGTTAAGTTAGTTACAGAGCAAAATTCCAATTTTGCACATTATATTAATTCACGTGAATATATCTGTTAATTCACAAGATAAAATCTACTTTTTCTTAGAAGAAAATTCGACATTTTATACCACTGGCAAAAGAAAAATGCCCGAAATATATACCCTATTCTATTACAGATCAGTAATTAAAATATTTGTGCCACTTACAGGAGAGAAGATAATGAGGCGAGCTGCGTGTATGTGGCCACCTCCAGTGTTGTATGTTGACTGATAACACGAGAGTGAGTGCCAAGCCAGCCTGTCCACCTCAGCACTACAGTGCCACATGTTTCACCCAGTGCCAGCGGCTATCACTCCAGGGAACTTATCGTATATAACTTGGCTCCAGGAGCAACACTGCTTCATTTTTCGTCTCTCATGAAAACATTATCCTGAGAATAGAGAGATTCATTCAGGCGAGAGTAGCCGAGAAGCCTAATCGAATCATACGTTTAACAAAATTCGACTTTTTTAACGATTTACCTTTGCATTTGGTCGCTGATAATTTATTAAATGTGACTTTTGGTATTTGTGGACGACGGCTTTCAAGTTTACTTAAATGAAATAATGTGTTGTGCCATTAACAAGAAAGATCACGAGACATGTACTGTCTCTACGTCTTCTAGAACTTGTTTGAAAAATACATCTCTCCAATAACCTCTACCTCAACTTAACCCTCTACTTCAACCTTAACCCTCTACTTCACCATCTACCTCAACCTTAACCCTCTACTTCACCCTCTACCTCAACCTTAACCCTCTACTTCAACCTCTACCTCAACTTAACCCTCTACTTCACCTCTACCTCAACTTAATCCTCTACTTCACCCTCTACCTCAACTTTAACCTCTACTTCACCCTCTACCTCAAACTTTAACCTACTTACCTTACCGCTCAACCTTAACCTCTACTACCCATTGTCCTAAACCATCAAGCTCACAGCTTACGTCCAATCTCAAACCAGGCCTAAACAGTAGTTCTATCTTTTCACAAAACAACTAAGCCTCGTCGCTAAATCTCAAACTTCACCATACGAGCCACAAATACTTTCTTCCAGCCAAACTAAAAGCTCTATAGGTTACTCTTTACCAACAACAAAGTATTGCTTTTCACCTAACAGAAGCCTGGTAGCTTCTCACGTCACTAAACTTAAAAGCCTGTAGCTGTCCTCAACCAATCCTAATTAACAATTGACTAATACTAGCACCCTTTCATGCAATCTGCTCACCAGGACTATACTAGTAGTGGCAGCTTTATCCACAAATCATAAAGCTGGTCAGGCTGACACTCAGGATCATAAGAACGTGGCAGTCTATCATCAGCAATCATAAGAGTCTGTGCAGTCCTATCTTTACCAGGACATACAGAGTGGCTAGGCTTTTCACCAGGATCATAAGCTGACAGCTCTGACTCACCAGATCATAAAGTGGCAAGGCTGTTCACCAGGATCATATAGTGCAGTCTGATATAGGACATAGATGGCTCTATCTCGATCAAGATGCAGCTGACACCAGGATCATAAGAGTGACAGCTGATCACCAGGATCAAAGAGGGCAGTCTGATCTCAGGATCATAAGAGTGGCAGCTGATCACCAGGATCATAGAAGTGGCAGCTGGATCACAGATCATAAAGTGCAGTCTGATCACCAGGATCATAAGAGTGACAGTCTGATCACCAGGATCATAAGAGTGCAGGCTGATCACCAGGATCTAAGAGTGGCAGTCTGATCACCAGATCATAAGAGTGACAGTCTGATCACCAGGATCATAAGAGTGGCAGCTGATCACCAGGATCATAAGAGTGACAGTCTGATCACCAGGATCATAAGAGTGGCAGTCTGATCACCAGGATCATAAGAGTGACAGTCTGATCACCAGGATCATAAGAGTGACAGTCTGATCACCAGGATCATAAGAGTGACAGTCTGATCACCAGGATCATAAGAGTGTGCAGTCTGATCACCAGGATCATAAGAGTGGCAGTCTGATCATCAGGATCATAAGAGTGACAGTCTGATCACCAGGATCTAAGAGTGGCAGTCTGATCACCAGGATCATAAGAGTGGCAGGCTGATCACCAGGATCATAAGAGTGACAGTCTGATCACCAGGATCATAAGAGTGACAGTCTGATCACCAGGATCATAAGAGTGCAGTCTGATCACCAGGATCATAAGAGTGGCAGTCTGATCACCAGGATCATAAGAGTGGCAGTCTGATCATCAGGATCATAAGAGTGACAGTCTGATCACCAGGATCATAAGAGTGACAGTCTGATCACCAGGATCATAAGAGTGGCAGGCTGATCACCAGGATCATAAGAGTGGCAGGCTGATCACCAGGATCATAAGAGTGGCAGTCTGATCACCAGGATCATAAGAGTGACAGTCTGATCATCAGGATCATAAGAGTGACAGTCTGATCACCAGGATCATAAGAGTGGCAGTCTGATCACCAGGATCATAAGAGTGGCAGTCTGATCACCAGGATCATAAGAGTGACAGTCTGATCACCAGGATCATAAGAGTGACAGTCTGATCACCAGGATCATAAGAGTGGCAGGCTGATCACCAGGATCATAAGAGTGGCAGTCTGATCACCAGGATCATAAGAGTGGCAGTCTGATCACCAGGATCATAAGAGTGGCAGTCTGATCACCAGGATCATAAGAGTGGCAGTCTGATCACCAGGATCATAAGAGTGGCAGTCTGATCACCAGGATCATAAGAGTGGCAGTCTGATCATCAGGATCATAAGAGTGACAGTCTGATCACCAGGATCATAAGAGTGACAGTCTGATCACCAGGATCATAAGAGTGGCAGGCTGATCACCAGGATCATAAGAGTGGCAGGCTGATCACCAGGATCATAAGAGTGGCAGTCTGATCACCAGGATCATAAGAGTGACAGTCTGATCATCAGGATCATAAGAGTGACAGTCTGATCATCAGGACCATAAGAGTGGCAGTCTGATCACCAGGATCATAAGAGTGGCAGGCTGATCACCAGGATCATAAGAGTGGCAGTCTGATCACCAGGATCATAAGAGTGGCAGGCTGATCACCAGGATCATAAGAGTGGCAGTCTGATCACCAGGATCATAAGAGTGACAGTCTGATCATCAGGATCATAAGAGTGACAGTCTGATCACCAGGATCATAAGAGTGGCAGGCTGATCACCAGGATCATAAGAGTGGCAGGCTGATCACCAGGATCATAAGAGTGGCAGTCTGATCACCAGGATCATAAGAGTGACAGTCTGATCATCAGGATCATAAGAGTGACAGGCTGATCACCAGGATCATAAGAGTGGCAGTCTGATCACCAGGATCATAAGAGTGGCAGTCTGATCACCAGGATCATAAGAGTGGCAGGCTGATCACCAGGATCATAAGAGTGACAGTCTGATCACCAGGATCATAATGTGTTGAACCACTAAATAAATACAACAACAGTCTTGGCAGTGTGGAACCACTGAGTGCACCAACAGTCTGGGCAGTGTGGAACCACTGAGTGCACCAACAGTCTGGGCAGTGTGGAACCACTGAGTGCAACAACAGTCTGGGCAGTGTGTGAAACCACTGAGTGCAACAACAGTCTGGGCAGTGTGGAACCACTGAGTGCAACTACAGTCTGGGCAGTGTGAAACCACTGAGTGCAACAACAGTCTGGGCAGTGTGAAACCACTGAGTGCAACAACAGTCTGGGCAGTGTGGAACCACTGAGTGCAACTACAGTCTGGGCAGTGTGAAACCACTGAGTGCAACAACAGTCTGGGCAGTGTGAAACCACTGAGTGCAACAACAGTCTGGGCAGTGTGAAACCACTGAGTGCACCAACAGTCTGGGCAGTGTGGAACCACTGAGTGCAACAACATTCTGGGCAGTGTGAAACCACTGAGTGCAACAACAGAGCCTAATTACCCAGGTTGTTACTGCTGGCCCCAAGAAATAACCATACGAACCACAGCCTGGCTGGTCAGGCACTTTAGGGGGAAGAGAAGGATTCAACGTGACAATTTTCAATAACAGTCCAATATAAATTAATTTTTTTACTGCGAATTAAGAAGTTAATAAGAAGTGTATCCCAGATGTTTCATAAAGTTTTCCCAAAAATAGTAAAAATTATTTTTGATATGGCATCACCTTGGCAAACTTTGTCCCAAGTGAAAATTTGTGTATGCAATAATTTCGCCAAAATCATTCTGAACCTAACGAAAAAAAATATATTTCACTGTGTTTGTTTAGTATTAAATTATTGTAAACAAATCTAAAATATATTTAGTTGGGTTAGGCTAAAATAAATTACGCTTGTTATAATAAGGTTAGATTAAATAACAAAAAGGCACAATACTGTGACTGGAACGATACACAAATAACTCGCACGTAGAAGAGAGGAGCTAACGACGACGTTTCGGTCCGACTTGGACCATTTACAAAGTCATGCTGACTTTGAAATAGTCCAAGTCGGACCGAAACGTCGTTGTTAGCTCCTCTCTTCTATGTGCGGGTTGTATGTGTAAGGTTAGGTAAGTTTTCTAAGTTCCTTTTGGTGCAAAATTATAAATTTTTACATCAACATTAATGTAAAAAATAGATCTTTAAACGTATAAGAGAAAATTTTAGCAAGGACTTAATTTTAAAAAAGTTCTTGCTAATTGACCAGTTTTACATGGTAGGGTGTGCAAAAGAAGAAAATTAAAGGTGAATACAGGAAAGAGTAAGGTTATGAGGATAACAAAAAGATTAGGTGATGAAAGATTGGATATCAGATTGGAGGGAGAGAGTATGGAGGAGGTGAATGTATTCAGATATTTGGGAGTGGACGTGTCAACGGATGGGTCTATGAAAGATGAGGTGAATCATAGAATTGATGAGGGAAAAAGAGTGAGTGGTGCACTTAGGAGTCTGTGGAGACAAAGAACTTTGTCCTTGGAGGCAAAGAGGGGAATGTATGAGAGTATAGTTTTACCAACGTCTTATATGGGTGTGAAGCATGGGTGATGAATGTTGCAGCGAGGAGAAGGCTGGAGGCAGTGGAGATGTCATGTCTGAGGGCAATGTGTGGTGTGAATATAATGCAGAGAATTCGTAGTTTGGAAGTTAGGAGGAGGTGCGGGATTACCAAAACTGTTGTCCAGAGGCTGAGGAAGGGTTGTTGAGGTGGTTCGGACATGTAGAGAGAATGGAGCGAAACAGAATGACTTCAAGAGTGTATCAGTCTGTAGTGGAAGGAAGGCGGGGTAGGGGTCGGCCTAGGAAAGGTTGGAGAGAGGGGGTAAAGGAGGTTTTGTGTGCGAGGGGCTTGGACTTCCAGCAGGTATGCATGAGCGTTGGTTTAGAAAGACACGTAAGCAAACACTATAACATATTTATTAGAAAACGTTTCGGTCCTGGGACCTTGAGAAGTGATCAAGGTCCCAGGACCGAAACGTTTTCTAATAAATATGTTATAGTGTTTGCTTAGTGTCTTTCTAAACCAACTTGTCGGTATTTATTACCAAGGTTTATACCATGCATGAGCGTGTTTGATAGGAGTGAATGGAGACAAATGGTTTTTAATACTTGACGTGCTGTTGGAGTGTGAGCAAAGTAACATTTATGAAGGGGTTCAGGGAAACCGGCAGGCTGGACTTGAGTCCTGGAGATGGGAAGTACAGTGCCTGCACTCTGAAGGAGGGGTGTTAATGTTGCAGTTTTAAAACTGTAGTGTAAAGCACCCTTCTGGCAAGACAGTGATGGAGTGAATGATGGTGAAAGTTTTTCTTTTTCGGGCCACCCTGCCTTGGTGGGAATCGGCCAGTGTGATAATAAAATAATAAAATATATATATATATATATATATTATATATATATATATATATATATATATATATATATATATATATATATATATATATATTATATAATCTCCCAAGGTGATGTTAATAAGGTCTTGAGGATATCTTCCAAGAGAGAACCCGCAATAATGGATTCAAATTAGACAAGTTTAGATTTCGAATAGGCCTGTTGCAGTGTTCCTCCTTTCTTATGTTCTTGCAACAAAAAAATCGTTTTTTTTGGGGGGGGGGGATATTTTAAAACAGATAAAACATAAACAGTAAAGGCTATTACAAATTCCTACTAAAGAATTGTAAAAACATCATTCATAAATAACGGTTGTAAAAATCGTAAGAATCTATTCATAACGTAGAAAATTTTACCAATATGTGAAACTTTTTTTTTTTAAGAAAAATAGTAAAATAGTATTAATGGATATGTTATGTCATGAGAAAGTAATTGTTCCTTTCTTCAGTCTCTCCCCAGGATAAAACACAGATTTTCCACTAATTCTAATTCTAATCCTCTTTGCATTCCTTCCTCACCTGTGATATGATTTCGGCTGAAAAATGCCTAAATCAATGTTTTTAACAGGAGCATTAAGCGTCGCTCAATTACATTGTGATTACATTGGTAACTAAGTTCCTCACTGTAGTAGCTTCAGAAGATGATGTGTTGTGATTACATTGGTAACTAAGCTCCTCACTGCAGTAGCTTCAGAAGATGATGTGTTGTGACTACATTGGTAACTAAGCTCCTCACTGTAGTAGCTTTAGAAGATGACGTTGTGTATATTAAAAAAAAAACTGTCATGAAAATATGTGGAAAAAATACAAATATAGCTTCGTGTCAATGCTTCGTTTTCATAATGTCATCGAATATAATGATAAAATATGTATGAAAATAGTTAGAAAAATGGTATGAATAAACTGATTGCATCAAATTGTTGCCAGATTTATGCATTATTTTTTCAGTTAGAATTTTTATTTTTCGTATTTTTTACTATTTTTTTAACACAATTTTCCACATTACACCTTACCTCTTTAGGTGTCTGACCAGCTCGCTCCTGAAGAGGGTCCGTTGGTAAATCACCTTATTCATAGTGGGGAAACTGTTGAAACAGTCTTGGGCCCAGGACACTTATTGTGTTTTCTCATGCTGTACTCACGGCTTCCCTGCTTTTCATATGGGGTATGTTGTACCGTCCTCCTAATATTTTACTCTCGTCGGGACTGATTTCTGTGTACAGATTTGGGACCAGTCCCTCAAGGAATTTCCAGATTATGATGCATTTCTCCTGTGTTTCAGGATGTACATAAAGGTCAAAAGACTCCAGCCGGGTGTCACAAAATAAATTTTGTATAATACAGAAAATGATTAAACGGCTTTGTTAACATTCTAATATTATATTTATTTATTGTTCATATTGGGGCATGCAAGTGATCTGTCATTCTTGTAACAATGCAATAATAAGACGAAATTTATCTTTTTTAAATACAAGTGTGTGTTATTTTTCTTGTTACTCAGCTGGAAAGCAGCTAAATCTATCTATAAGGAGTTTCTAACAAATGTCATACATAGACGATCCTATAAGCTAACAGGAAGAGAGAAAGACATTGTGTTTGCAGACATATTGTTATTACGACGGTTCGTCCAAGACTAAACTTCAAGAAACTCGATAAAAATTTAGTTCTGGAAGAAGAGTTGTTACATAGATTTACCTGAAAACTTATTTTGACTACATAATACATTATTCATCTACTTTGAACAAATCCATCGCAGGTGAATGTTGTTCATTAAATTATTACAGTATTAATAAGTCATCGTAAATCAACACAAACTCAGAAACTAGTACCACCTGAGGTGGCCAGAGCAGACACTAGTACCACCTGAGGTGGCCAGAGCAGACACTAGTACCACCTGAGGTGGCCAGAGCAGACACTAGTACCACCTGAGGTGGCCAGAGGAGCCACTAGTACCACCTGAGGTGGCCAGAGGAGCCACTAGTACCACCTGAGGTGGCCAGAGGAGCCACTAGTACCACCTGAGGTAACCAGAGGAGCCACTAGTACCACCTGAGGTGGCCAGAGCAGACAATAGTACCACCTGAGGTGGCCAGAGCAGACACTAGTACCACCTGAGGTAGCCGGAGCAGACACTAGTGCCACCTGAGGTGGACAGAGCAGACACTAGCACCACCTGAGGTGGCCAGAGCAGACACTAGCACCACCTGAGGTGGCCAGAGCAGACACTAGTACCACCTGAGGTGGCTAGAGCAGACACTAGTACCACCTGAGGTGGCCAGAGGAGACATTAGTACCACCTGAGGTGGCCAGAGGAGACACTAGTACCACCTGAGGTGGCTAGAGCAGACACTAGTACCACCTGAGGTGGCCAGAGGAGACATTAGTACCACCTGAGGTGGCCAGAGCAGACACTAGTACCACCTGAGATGGCTAGAGCAGACACTAGTACCACCTGAGGTGGCCAGAGGAGACATTAGTACCACCTGAGGAGGCAAACACCTCTCAGATACAAGTTCGTGTGTATGGCCCTTGTAGCCAGTGGCCACCCATGGCCCTCAAGAACTACAACTACTGATGCCAATAACAAAGTCCCCCCAACAGAATACAACCTCGTTCGTATTTGCTAATATACAGTGCCTTAAGCCATCCACCAACAACAAAATACCTTTTATCAGTGGATTTCTAGAGAAGTCTAATGCAATGTTTCCAGCCTTCACAGAGACTCACACAAAAGATCACTTTGACAGTGAAATATGGATAAGTGGTTACAACCTTTATAGATGCGGCAGAAAGAACAGGCAACAAGGGGGGGGGGGAGGGTTGGCCTGTATGTCAAAGAGTCCCTCATCTGCACAGAGTTGCTGAACACCACAAATGAGGTAGTTGAAGTTCTATCAATAAAGATCGAGAACCAAAACCTAGTCATTGTGGTTGCATATAAGCCACCAGATGCAACCTCCCAACAGTTCAAGGAACAGCTACTGAAAATTGATTACTGTATGGAAAGCCTTCCAGCTCCATCCCCAAACATCTTACTGCTTGGTGATTTCAACCTAAGACATACAAAATGGAAGAATGTAGCGAATAATGTTGTAGCTGAAACGATCCCCGGAGGTAGCGCAGATGAAAGGTAACACACACATGAGCTACTAAGTCTATGCGAAAAACACACCTTAAGCCAGCAGATAGTGGAGCCAACAAGACTACAAAACACACTTGACCTTATCTTCACAAATAATGAGGACCTGATAAGAGACATAAGAATATCAAAAACAACTAACTCCGATCACAACCTAATCGAAGTCCAGACGTACATGCATAGGGGTCCTGATCAGCAGAATGCATGTACCTGTGAAGGTGTCTTCACAAAATACAACGTCAACAACAAGAACATCAACTGGGACCAGGTAAACCATATCTTAAACATGTTGGGAAGATATCTTAAATGACATAGATCCAAACCAGTGCCTTGAAAGGATCAACTTCCTGGCAGCTGAAGCATGTTCTAGGCATATTCCCCTAAGAAAGAAGAAGAGCAGGAGTAAACTGGAGAGAGAGAGATGCTCCCTCTACAGAAGACGAAGAGTCACTGAGCTCCTCAGGAAAGCTAGAATATCTGATACACGAAAGGAGGCGCTGACCAGGGAAGTGGAAACTATCGAACTTAAGTTAAATGACTCTTACAGGAACCAGGAGAGACAGGAGGAGCTTAAAGCTATAAGTGAAATTGAAAGAAATTCGAAATATTTCTTTTCATATGCCAAAAACAAGGGAAATACCACATCTAGTATCGGGCCCTTACTCAGACAGGATGGAACTTATACAGATGACAACAAGGAAATGAGTGAAATACTGAAATCCCAGTACGATTCTGTGTTTAGTGAGCCAACAATCAGTCTGAGGATCGACGACCCAAATGAATTCTTCATGAATGAGCCTCAAAACTCCATAAATGTATGCCAGATTTCCGACATTACTCTAACTCCGATGGACTTCGAGAAAGCCATTGACAACATGCCCATGCACTCAGCCCCGGGCCCAGACTCGTGGAACACTGTATTCATTAAGAACTGCAAGAAACCCCTCTCACGTGCCCTAAGTACACTATGGAGGAGGAGCTTGGACATGGGTGAAATTCCAGTCACTTAAAACAACGGAAATAGCCCCAGTTCATAAAGGTGGCAGCAAAGCATTAGTTAAGAACAATAGACCAATAGCTCTGACGTCCCACAACATAAAAATCTTTGAAAGAGTGCTAAGAAGCAGGATTGCAAATCACCTGGATTCCCCAAATCTGCACAATCCAGGGCAACATGGGTTCAGGGCAGGTTGTTCCTGCCTCTCACAACTTCTGGATCACTATGATATGGCCTTGGATGCACTGAAAGAAAATCAGAATGCAGATGTAATATACACAGACTGCAAAAGCGTTTGACAAATGCGATCATGGCAAAATAGCGCACACAGTACATGCTAAAGGAATAATTAGGAAAGTGGGGAGATGGATCTTCAACTTCCTAACAAATCGAACACAAAAAGTAGTGGTCAACAGAGTTAAATTGCTGGCTGCTATAGTGAAGAGCTCTGTTCCACAAGGCACAGTACTCGCCCCCATCTTATTCCTCATCCTCATATCAGACATAGAGATATATACACCACAGCACCGTATCATCCTTTGCGGATGATACTAGGATCTGCACGAGGCTGTCATCTGCTGAGGACGCGGTTAACCTCCAAGAAGATATAAACAAAGTTTTCCAGTGTGGAACGGAAATCAATATGATGTTCAATGAGGACAAATTCCAACTACTCCGTTATGGAAAACTGGAGGAGATAATAACTAGAAACAGAGTATACTACAAACTCTGGCCATACAATAGAGCGGAAAAATAATGTAAGGGACCTGGGAGTAGTAATGTCTGAGGGTCTCACTTTCAAGGATCACAACAGTGCCACGATCGCACGTGCAAAGAAAATGATAGGATGGATAACGAGAACTTTCAAAACGAGAGATGCCAAGCCATTGATGATCCTTTTCAAATCACTTGTTCTCTCTAGGCTGGAATACTGCTGTACATTAACATCTCCATTCAAAGCTGGTGAAATTGCAGATCTAGAGAGTGTACAGAGATCCTTTAATGCACGTATAAGTTCTGTCAAGCACCTTAACTACTGGGAACGCTTGGAAGCACTTGACTTGTACTCGCTGGAACGCAGGAGGGAGAGATATCTCATAATCTCCACTTGGGAAATCCTGCAAGGAATGGTGCCGAATTTGCACACAGAAATCACTCCCTACAAAAGTAAAAGACTGGGCAGGCGATGCAAAATACCCTCAATTAAAAGTAGGGGCGCCATTGGTACACTAAGAGAAAACACCATAAGTGTCCGGGGCCCAAGACTATTCAACAGTCTCCCATCAAGCATTAGGGGAATTACCAATAAACCCCTGGCTGCCTTCAAGAGAGAGCTGGACAGATACCTAAAGTCAGTGCCGGATCACCCGGGCTGTGGCTCGTACGGTGGACTGCGTGCGGCCAGTAGTAACAGCCTGGTTAATCAGGCTCTGATCCACCGGGAGGCCTGGTCATGGACCGGGCCGCGGGGGCGTTGATCCCCGGAATAACCTCCAGGTAACTGTATTAAAGATATTAACTCTTGCCACGGAGCAGCTTAGGTGGGCATTATCAACTTACATTATTTTTATTATTTACCGTCCGATTTCATTATTTTTCTTTTTAAATATGAGCTTCAGACAAAGTTTTCAAGGAAAAAAGTTTTTTTTAGAAAACAGAAGTCAATCAAATTAATGAAAAAGTTTTTTTTTTTTTTTTTTTTAGTCAGAAAGTGCCCTAATATGCGCACTGCAAAATTTTTCTGGGTAGTCTCTACCAATAAAGTACCGCATAATCGAATTTTTTCACTATTCATTATTATGTTATAAAAGTTATTTTCATCTCCCCAAAAAAATAAATTGGAAGTTTTTTTGACAGTATATTATCTACCCTTTATCGTCTCCCATAAATGTAAAAATATTTAGAAAGGACTATAGTAGAATTATAAAACATACATTGATGAATACTTCTGTGGAAATAGTTTCATTTCATTCATTATTTATACATATATTAAAGTAAATACTTCAATAACTTACTTTCAAGATATCAAAAACAGCGGCGTCATCCCCTCGCAGGAAAAACAGTTTAATTTTCATATTTTTGAGAGATTGGCGCTATTTACGTGTAAAAAATATATGAAAGGTAGTGTTCAACACATCTGGCATAGTATTCCCCTAGTCATAAATGCATTTTCTCTAGTTGCAGTCAGAGAAAACGTAATATTTCATCTCTCAACTCTGCAAGACGTAAACTAGTCTGCGCAACCATCCCCCAATATTATGTCAGTTTTGCTTTAAGTGGCAAGTGGTTCACAGTTCAGGAAGAAGGAAGATAAGGAGGGTTAATGAAGAAGATGTGAAGGTAGGAAATCGATTCTCTGTTTTCCAAGACGAATGAACTTAAGTGGTTAGTGATGTTAAAGGTACCTCTGACTCCCCTGCTAATCAAGGTAAGAATATTCTGATTGTGGGAGACTCTCAGGCAAGATATATGGACCATGCTTTTTGTAACAAAGATAGAAAAGTCAGAGAGAGGGTGTGCCTCCCAGGAGCTGGTGTTGGTGATATAGTCAGCAGGTTGAATAATAATTTGTCAGGTAATGGGAAGCCCATTATCTAAGTGCTGGTGGAAATGACATTGAGAAGGGAAGGAGACAGGAGCTACTGGATAAGTACAGGTCAGCCATAGAAGTAGTCAGGTATAAGGGAGGGATCCCTATCATACATAGCATCTTGCCTAGAAGGGGAGTGGGCAATGAATGGATGTCTAGGCCAATTGGTATAAATTGCTAGCTAGACAGGTACTGCAAGGCACTTGCAATCCCACTCAATGATAACTGGGACAAATTCTATGACAAACATGATATGTATGCAAGGGATGGGGTTCATCTCTCTGGGGCTGGAGTGGTTGCATTAGCCAGTTCGATTGAGTGGGTAATTGACGACTTGTCTAGGACTTTAAACTGATTGATTATAGAGGTATGGGTGTATGTGGGAAACAATCTGGCTGCAGTATTATTGTTGGAAACGGTAGATATTACTGGGATACCTCAGGGATATATTTAAAAGACAATATTCAAAATAAAGTTCCTAGTAAAGACAAATCAATTGATCAACAAACAAAAAGAGATAGTAGAGGACAACGAGTGACTAGCTCCCTTAAGGTTTACTATACAAATAGTAGGAGTCTAAGAAATAAGATAGATGAGCTAAGATTACTCGAAAGTGCAGGTAATATAGATATTGCTATAACTGAGACCTGGTTCAACTTGAAGGATAGAGAAATGCATTCTAAATGCAGCATAAAGGGTTATAAACTATTCTATACTAAGAGGGTCAACAGAAAGGGTGGTGGAGTGGCGATGTACTTCAGAGATAATTTAAATTGTTGTGTTAGACGTGATATAAGATTAGAAACATCGGTCACAGAATCTGTTTGGCTACAGTTTCTTGAATGGCATGAAAGATTTATTTTGGGTGTGATATATATGCCCCCTAACCTTGGTAGGGAGTGCAGTAAGCTGATATGGAATGAAATTCATAAGGCGTCTAGATACGAAAATGTTGTGTTAGTAGGGGATTTTAACTTTAGACAGATTGATTGGAACAGTGTGACAGGAAATCTTGAGTCTGGTGAATTTCTTGACACAGTTCACGATTGCTTTTTAAAACAGTTTGTGAAAGAACCAACTAGAGGAAACAATCTGCTTGACTTGGTTCTTGCCAACAAAGATTCACTAATTAATAATCTTGGGGTTAATGATGAGCTAGGGGAAAGTGATCACAAATCATTTAGTTTCAATATATTATGGAATTACCCAGTAAACTGTAATCAAGTCTCTGTCTCAGACTTACGCTTGGCTGATCTCATGGGATTGAAAAATTACCTGGGTGGGCTAAATTGGGATGATCTGACTATGGGTTAGGTAGCTGGTGTTGGTTGCCAATATGACATTTTTCAGAGCATAGTTCTAGCTGCCAAGACAACTTCTGTTCCGAGTAGGGAAATTAGATCCAACAAAAATGATCCCAAACGGATGAACAATAGATTAAAACATCTCATTGGTCAAAAGAGAGGTATTTTTAGACGTATCAAAAGAGGGGATGTGCAGTTAAGAAATCAAAATATTCAATTAAAGAGAGAAATAAAAAAAAAGGAATAGGAAAAGAAACAAGGGATTATGAGGCTAAGGTCGCAAGGGACTCGAAGACAACCCAAAAGGTTCTTTCAGGTACGAAGTAAATTAGCACAAAATGGGCCCACTTAAAAGGGACTCATTTCGATCACTTTCAGTGACAGGGGTGG
>NC_069445.1:30463406-30480636 GCF_026875155.1 Cherax quadricarinatus | reverse complement strand
GACATAGCCAATAAAAAGCCATACACGCAAAACTACCTGCACTGAACATGACAACACCCTGGTCTCCTTGGTCATTTCCCTCTAAACTGATGCTAACCAGACTTATTCAAAGGGAGAGAGGTGGGGGGCACCCTTTCTTTCTGTTTTCTGATGCCCCCCAACACACTTTTTTTATTAAATCCTTTTATTAATTAAACTAATTTTTTATTATTATATTTTGTTATAAAGGAAGTCCTTCGTCTGGGGGCCTTTCTGGCAGGGAAGCCCGGGGCAGTTGCCCCCTTTGATCCCTTATAAATCCGGCCCAGCTCCTGGTCCAAGGATTTTGAGCTACTTTCCCTTTCCTTGGACCAAGTTTACTTACCTTCCACTCCTACTCCCTTAGGTTTTGTAAAACCCTTACGTGTTAAGGTCTTCCTCATTACCATAATAATCATGGTCCATCACACAGGATGGGCCTTTAAATGAGGAAGTTGAGTGTGTAAGTCTGAGCTGGGAAGCTTCAGTGTGTCAGTGTGAGCTGGGAAGCTTCAGTGTGTCAGTGTGAGCTGGGAAGCTTCAGTGTGTCAGTGTGAGCTGGGAAGCTTCAGTGTGTCAGTCTGAGCTGGGAAGCTTCAGTGTGTCAGTGTGAGCTGGGAAGCTTCAGTGTGTCAGTGTGAGCTGGGAAGCTTCAGTGTGTCAGTGTGAGCTGCGAAGCTTCAGTGTGTCAGTGTGAGCTGGGAAGCTTCAGTGTGTCAGTGTGAGCTGGGAAGCTTCAGTGAGTCAGTGTGAGCTGGGAAGCTTCAGTGTGAGCTGGGAAGCTTCACTGAGAATATCTTCAAATATTCCACTGACCTCAGTAGCTACAATAATAAAATAAGAAATGGTTATATATATGATCATAATTTTTAAAGAGATGGACCGGTAAGCCAGCGGAAGGCCTCGATCAGATGATCAAAAGCTCCAACGGTGGGTCATCAGCTAAGACCCGCGTCAGGAAACACCTGTCCTGTTTCCTGACGAACCTTACCTAACTTAATAGTTACAATAGTTTAAAAGACTGGAGCAGAACTGGAGTTACTATTATATGCAGATGACAATTATGGAAGACTAAAATGTATGAAATAAAATTCAGTTTACTTGAATTTAATCTAGTAATAAAATTTTAGAGGATTAAGACACATGTGCAACAGTTATGTATCTTTATTGTGACTGAAACGTTCCGCCTTCACAGTAGGCTTCTTCAGTCAGATACAGAGGCAAGAGTCGACGTAGCTGAGGGACTGACCACCTCATACACTACTACAAGGGTGACTGACTCCTTACATCATCTTGACTTCTGTATTACTCCTGCTGTCTGTGTAGTTGACTGAAGAAGTCTTCTGTGTAGGTGAAATGTTTAAATCACAATAAAGATACATAACTGTTGCACATGTGTCTTAAATCTTCATCTATATCATACAACATTTCCAAAATATAATGATAAACATTGCCGACAACATGTAAGTTAAACACAAGATGCATTTTATAACATTTTATTGTGACGATTTTTCCACCAGGAACATGAACCAAACATTTTATTTCCTTGTGAAGTATAAAGAAAAAGTAGTTTATATGTAATGTAATATTCTTAAGCACAAAGAAAACCACTAACATGTATATGCATTTCCGACAGAAAAATCTCAATGTTTACAGACTACTTAAGACCATACATACATACTGAGTGGTACAATTATAAGTATTCTTTATTAAAAGTGAGTGAAGTTGTGAAAATAGTATAAATTAAAGTATGTATTAATGCTTTAAAATTATTAAGTAGTTTCTAACAGGTTCTATGATTTCAGTTGATAGTTAGTTAAGTTGGTTTTGTTAGAGATGAAGTGGTTTTGTTTGGTATAACACACTGTTTTGAGTGCACTGCATTTTAGCATAGTGTGACGCTGACACGGGGGATGTCGAAGAGAGTTTTATACCTTGTGTTGTGGCTGTGTGTTCTGTTGCAGCTATCCAGGAGAAGTTTGAGAGGAGGATAGAATATAAAAGTATAATATTCTATAGATATATAATAGGCAGAGAAATATGAGTGGATATTTTGTATATTTAGTAAGTTCAAACTCTTGAAGAGTGGTGTGGAAAATTGCATTTATCTGAATGTATCACTACATACATAACAGTAAATGAACAAAGATAATTATTATTTATCAGTTAGACAAGTAGGAATTTGGGACACCTAGGTCGCAAAAAATGTCCCCCTTCGATACCTACAACTGTCATATCCACAAGTTGCTCTGGACCTATTAATTATAAATGAAAAATACATCACCAGGAATGCTGGTAAATATATAAATTTGTGGACTGTATATTAAATTAAAAATGATTATATATAAACACATATACATAACAGAAAGAGAATATCTTAATATCACTCACCAATTTGACTGGAGATTAATGTGTCATGTACAGGACCCCCCCCCCCGTTTTGCCTCATTTATAAAAAAATTTACGGGCCAGAATTTAAACATAAATTAGACAGCTTATCTGAGGTTCTTGGAGTTGTCCTGTCCTGTCGCCTGATACTCAAGTTATGCAGGAATGCACATCCAACAATTTTGCCTCATATTTGAGAGGTGTCAGCCCAATTTTAACCTCTAGAGCACGAAAAATTCTTCCCATTATTCACAACGTCTGTTCATTTCAAACAATAATGGCGACTCTCCTTCTGCGCAGCCGCGGCTTCCCGTTTTCTATGACATAAATATTATTAAATACAGTTTGGCCATCTATTTACATATAACTACTGTATTTCTGGAAAATATATACAATATTTTCCACACTGCGGCCAGGCGGACTTCATTGCTAAACAACTCAAATTGCTCATTTGGCAATGCGGAGGACCTGGGTACATATAGGATCTGGCATCCACACGGCGACATATTACACAAGATTTAATCACCCTTTTTACACTTTGCCGTCCTTGTGGAATCCAGAAAGTTTCCCTAATACAATTTAAGGTATCTTGTACCCCACCATGCATTACATTTTTATGGGCATTTACCGCAATTAAATTTGTTAGATGATAAGTTTTGGGCAGTAAGATAGGGTGTTTAGCATAATCACCCAATTCAGCATTTTGTAACCTACCTCTGCATCTAATTTCACTGTTCTCTAAATACAGCCCCAATTTTTCTATTATGGAACTTTTCACAATTTTTCTTTCCATCATCAATTTAATCTCATTTCCATAGATTTCCTCCTGTACCGTCTTTATCCAATATTCAAGAGGGTGTGAAAACTTACATGAAATATTCATCTTGTTCAGAAATTTAAAAACCAACTTTGTTACATTGATTAGTTCGGGTAAAGAAGAATACCTATTTATATCAATGACTAAGGAAGGACAAACTACTGGAGCGGTGGTCACAGTAATTTCAACAGGAGCAATACACGCCTTTTGAACAGGCCAATTAGCTTTGTTTACCAACCAGCTCGGTCCTTTAAACCATGATACAGCATTTACAAATTTAGCATAAGGTAAACCTCAAGACAAGAAATCAGCTGGATTCTCTTCACCAGGTATATGATTAAATGTTAACATTTGCTGACCCAAACTGTTATACTTCTCTTGCATCTGATTAATTTCAGTGACACTGTTTTGTACGTACACAATTTTACTGTTTCCATTACGAATCCATTGTAAGGATACCTCATTATCAGACCAAATTACAGTGTCACTAATATTTATCTCCTGCAACTTATTTCTTATATAATTAGCTAATTTGACACCTACATAAATGGCTGTTAATTCCAACGAGGTAAATTTACTTGATTTAATTGGGACACTTTAAGCCTTAGACCATAACAAGAAAATAACACTATTACATTGAAGGTAAGCAACTGCTCCATATCCCAAAATTTTGAAGCATCACAAAAAAATGTGGAGTATATTTTTCCCATTTGGTTTGGGGGCCCCCGGGCTTTGGGAACTCCAACTTGGAATTTTTTCATAATCACCAATTAATTCATCCCACCTCTTAATGAATTCCTCAGGTAGTATATTATCCCAAGCACATTTAAGTTTCCATGCTTCCTGTATTAATAATTTCCATCTTATGGTAAGGGGTGACACTAAACCTAGTGGATCAAAACATTTGGAAACTTCAGCAAGCAAAACTCTCTTAGTTAATTTATTGGGCATACTGTAAAATTTTTAGGTTTTAACATTAACCAAAACTGTCTCAGTATCCCAAGTTAAACCCAAATACTTACACATTTTGGCATTTCATCTCCAGGGAAATCTTTACTTATTTTGTCCTTTAATTTGGATGAATTACTATTCCATTCCCTCAGAGGCATATTTGCACTTCGCATTATTTCAATAGCCTCTCTATAAGTCATTAACAGCTCCTCTTCAGTTGACGTCACACCCAGGAAATTGTCCACATAAAATTGTTTGCTCATTACTTTACCCAGTGGACTTCCCATACGTTTAAGGTGTGCATTTATCGTCACTTGAAGTAGGAACGGACTGGATGCAGCACCAAATAATACACTCCTAAAGCGAAAGGTTTCCAGAGGACTAAGTGGGTCAATAGGATTCTCAGGCCATAAGAAGCGGGTACAATCCCGGTCAGCCTCTTGTAAACCCACTCTTAGGAAGGCTTTACTTATGTCAGCCATAAAGGCATAGTGCTTCACTCTGAAATTTAATAAGATATCCCCCTAATTTTTCCGTCAACGACGGACCTGTCATCAAACAGTCATTTAAACTAGGTACATTTTTGTTACTCCTGGCAATACAATTAAACACAATCCTCAAAGGAATGGGCTTAGAACCTTCACTCCGTTAAAGTGGCAAATATTGACCATAAATTTTGGCTTGCTCAGGAGGTACCTCTTCTATAAATTTATCAGTTAACTGCTCAGCAATTATATCATTATAGGCAGTTAACAATTCTGGTGTCTTACTCAGTTCGCGGAGCTGAGCCTTTAACTCCCCATATGCCATTCTGTAATTAGTGGGGAATTCGGATGGTTCAGTCTCCACGGAAGTCGTACCCAGTATTGTCCAGATTCAAATTTTACATCTTTCAGGTACTGTTCCTGAGTAAAAGAATCGTCTGGACTTTCTTCATTTACATGTATTCCAATGCTGTCTAATTCCCACAATTTATGCGCTGGCTCAACACCATCCTCTATGGAAGAATTATACTGGGGTACAACTTCATGAGTAAGACACACAGTTATGGTATTGTAGTTTTTCCCCTAGTCATGAATTATTATTACGAGGAATCCTACCATTCATTACATGGCCTCCAGCAGTCTTGAAAAGGGTGACACCACATTTCTTTACCATACCCTTTACAAAGGAGGCATAATAGTCACTACCTATCAAAATGTTTATTGGGCCTAGAGAATCATCACTTACACCAGAAGGTGCTAAATTTACATTATGTGAGAGTCTTTCTGTAGCTTTACTAAGCCCTACTGTAGATAAAATTTTTCTGGAAGCTATCTACAATTACTGCATTAACACGTTTTTTCTCATTGCCCAACCTGACAGTTACATAAATTGTGTCATACAATTGAGCCCTTTTATCTTAGAGAAAACCAGATAATTTTAGAGTTGTAGGATCTCCCATCTGTACTTTCATACCATCAAGACATTTACGTTTAATGAAAGTACGTTGGGATCCCTGGTCTAATAATGCAGTTACATTTTTTTATTTATGCCTTTTATCATCAACTTTTACCTGTAACACAGGTAAGGCTACTTCGCAAAAATCATTATTAACATTTTGCAGCAGTTATTATGTTAGCTACTGTTGTGTCTGGATTGTCAACATTATCATTATTATCAACATTATCATATAGACCCTTACACATGACTATATGGTGTCTTCCTTTTTGACATTGATAACAGTTTTTAATTTGGCATGACAATCCTTTACATTGTGTTTACCTAAACATCTATACATCTGTCAAGTCTTCCAATCTTTAAAACTTTATCATTCCCATGAATTGATGCATTGCAATTCTTAGAAAAATGAGTACCCTTGCGAAGAACAATCTCTCTTCTTTTCTTTTTAACGGGGCTACTCTAGGGGGGTATTTATTTTTCTTACCTTGTAAAATCATTATTTCTGTTTCCTTTTTTTTTGATATGCACCTATCAACAATTTTAGGAAATGAATTTTGATTTTTACCATTGGGAAAATTTTTTTTTCCTTTGTGAACTTGACAGATACCTCAAGTTTATGTGTTGCACTTTAATGATTTAGTTGGCGGGTCTCAACGCACAATTAATTCTTGTAGACATATCTTATTTCCTCCATTCCAAAATAACCTTTGTGATATTTTTTGAAGCCATTCAAGTGTTTTACGTTTAAATTTATTCTGTACCAGGCCCCAAATAACCAGTCTGTTCCCTTCAGATTATTTTTTTACTTAAATTTTGAGATGCTCTCCCAGTTTAATTCAAAACGCGTAAACCTTTGTAAGTGTGTTTTTCTCGAGATTTTAAATTCAATGATATTCACAGACCAACTTCTTTGTTCTATTTTACCATAATGACCTTAAACAAGTCAACTTTTCCTTGTAAGTCATCTACATTGGAAAGTTTTAAATGATATGTGAGCATCTCCCTTACCGCCCTTTGAGGAAAAAAAATTTTATTACTCGGGTTTGGGTCCTTTCTGTCATGCACAGCGCTTTAAAAATTGAAAAAAATTCCCCCCAAATTTTTTCCAGGATTAAATACGGGAAACAAAAATTCGGGATTTTTTGGAAAAGCATCTTATTTTTTTGGGAGCAAACTGTTTAAACTGCTTGTTTACACATTTAATTTATTCAAGCCTGACTTTTAAAAGAAAGAATTTTTTCTTCAATTCATAAAACTGATTAATCAAAGATCTACTTCATCTCATCTACACATTTACTAACAAATCTCCTTCATATTGTTGTAATAAAATTTTTGTATAATCAAACTTTTCCCCAAAGCTCTAAATACAATTTTAAATCCAGTATTCACAGTTTCTTGATTCATTAATTCCAAACATTATTTATCCTTGGGTTCATACCCTTTCTAGCTTGCAGTGAGCTTTCTTTGCTCTATTTCCCATATTTTGTCTTCAAATTTTAAATTTCCTCTTTTCACCATAAATAATGTATACATTCAATTTAAATAACACTGTTTATGTACTAAATTATCACTTTAAAAAGGTTTTAATAACAATTTACCTTTGAAAATTCCTAGCTACTTGACTAGCAATTACAAAAAGGAAATATAAAAATTTTTAAATGACTTTAATCAAACCTTTAGCCACCTTTTGCTTAAAAATTATTAAAAAATTTAATATAAACCTTGCCAAAATTTGGCAAGCAAAATTAAATTATACACATTAAAAAAATTAGCAACAGTTGGTTTTCAATTACACACACACGATAAAATTTTGGCCAGAATTGTCTTACAAATTAATATACAAATTAATAAAACTTAGCCAAATTTGACTTATAAAAAATTAATTTTTATACTTTAATTAAACCTGCCAAAATTTGGCATAGCAAAAAAAAATTTTTATACACTTAAATATAATTTTTAGCCACCCCTTTAGCTTAGCTTATTTAAAATAATATTTCAATAAAATTTTAATCCCCACTCATTAAGTAAATTTGGAACTTATCATCCACCTCCTCCCGTCTTTCACATAAATTATTAAGTAATTATAATTTTAAAGACTTTACAATTACCTCCTTTCACGAAAGGACCAACAGGCAAATTAAATGTGGGAAAATTGCATTTACTGAATTTTCACTACATACAAAACAGTAAAGAAAAAAGAAATTATTTTATCAGTTAGACAAGTAGAATTTGGGACACCAGGTCGCAAAAAATGCCCCCTTTGATACCTATAACTGTCAATCCCCAATTTCTCTGGACCTATTAAAAAATAAATGAAAAATACATCACCAGGAATGCTGGTAAATAATTTAAAATTTTTTGGGCTTAATTAAATTAAAAATGACATAATAAACCAATACATAACGAAAGGAATACTTAATACACTCACCAATTTGACTGGAGATTTTGTGCATGTACGGGCCCCCCCCCCCCCCCTTTTGCCACATTTTGAAAACTTTACTGGCCAGAATTTAAACATGAATTAGACAGCTTTTCGGGGTTTTTGGAGTTGTCCTGTCCTGTCCCTGAAACCAAATTATGCAGGAAAGCACACCAACAATTTCGCCTTTTGTTTGAGAGGTGCAGCCCAATTTTAACCTCTAAGCCCCCGAAAAATTCTTCCCATTATTCACAAAGCTGTTCAATTTTAATCAAAAATGGGGACTCTCCCTTTCCCCATCCAGCTTCCCGTTTTTTTATGCATAAATATTATTAAATACAGTATGGCCATCTATTTACATATAACTACTGTATTTCTGGAAAATATATACAGTATTTTCCACAAGTGGCAGTGTGTGTTGTCTAGCACAGGAATGGGTGATAATCTGCACAGTAGCTTTCTGGGGGATTATTAATGTTTAAGATGATTAGCCGTTGCAGATCCCCAGACACAAATACGACAGGTGAAGTAAGGGTAGATTAGGGAGTGTTAGTAGTGTCTGGGATACGTAGTACCTTATCTTGGAGAAGATGCCTATTATTTTGGAGACGTTCTGTGTGTTGGATGTGAGTATGGAATTTCAGGATGCAGCCAAGGTGAAGTCCTAAGAATTTGCCCTCATTGTCTTGTAATAGGGGAAACTATTTATTAATATGTTAAGCTGAATATTTAAAAATATGTTTCCAAATAGCATGTAGCAAGTTTTGTCTACATTCTGGATGGTTTCTTTGGTCGTCATCCACGTAGATATTTTTAGGAGCTTATCGTTGTCACTGAGCCTAGTCGGATTTTAGCAGGAGAAAACATAAATAGTGCCGTCTGCGAATAAAACAGGTTTAAGGAGATGAGATGCGTTTGGGAGATCACTGATGTAAATGAGAAGAGCAGAGGGCCAAGGACACTCACTGCCTTGGGCACTCTTATGGCTACAGGCTGAGTTGACGAGGTTACACCGTTTGTGGAGACATGCTGGTGTGTATTGCTAGTTTATGAAGCAATAATGTGGTCCACTGTGTCGAGCGCTTTCCACAGGTCTATGCAGAGTTCAGTTCGAATATTTGTATAATTGCATTATTCGTACTTTTTATCCTCCTAAACTCAAACTGGCAGCGGTTAATTATAGTGTGAGATACTAGATAGGAGTAAACTAGCTTATGTATTATTTTTTCTAAGATTATAGATAGTAGAAGCAAGTTTGATATAGGCCTATTTTTATTCATTTCGGTTGGATCGTCTCCTTTAAGGATCGGAGTAACCAGTGCTAACTTGAGTTGAAGATTCCATTGATTTGTAAAGTAAAAGGACAAAATTGCAAAAAAATTGGACTTTTTAAATTGTGGAAAAACTTTTCGCTCTCCAAGTTTTATAAAGGGCCCTTGATAAAGCTCCTGGAGAGCAAAACGTTGCCACAAAAAAATGCACTTTATTGCACTTGGCCTTTTTACTTTACATATTGTCGGTAATTCTACCAACTTTTTACATTCCTTGATTTGTTAAAAGAGTTGCAATACGAGTGTCAGCACTTGAGATGCTTTTTTGTCCATGGGGGAGGCTAATTATTTAGGTTTCCGGTTTGCAATTCATACTTTATATGAGGGGATTTCGTAGATTAAAAAGGTTTAAATTTTAAGTTTTGGATAATTTTTTAGTAAGATGTCCCTTTCGTCGAGTACGGGTCGGGTTTTGCCTCTGGTTTCTATCCTATATAAGAAAAAACATTCGCGTTCAGGCTGGGAAATTATGTTCCTCATTCAGTAAAGTTTATATCTCTGTTCCTGGACAGTTTTTGAGGGCTCAGGATCTCAGAGGTTTTCCAGATCTTTCTCATATCCACTTTTAATTCATTAAATCTTCTTTCATAATAAAGTTGTTTGGATTTCCCTAATACATTATTAAGTATTGATGTATATTATTTTGTCTTTTCTTTTGATAATTCCAATCGGAACAGTTTTTCATTCTGATGTTTATTATAAGTGGATATGAAAATGCCATTTGTAAGCCATAAGCTGTTTAATCTCTTTGTTGTGATCTGAGTAGTTTTAACTGGACAATTTCTGTTATAGAGGGTTATTTTTTCTTTAAGAATTGTTTTGACACATTCGTCAATTTCATCAACATCGCTACTGCCAGTTAGTGTTACTTAATGCTGAAATATTAATATATTAATATATGTACCTGCTTATGTATATCTGTACATGAAGTTTTAAATAAAATATAAAAAAATTGCTGAAATAAAGTTATTTATTGATGATTCATCATGGAGACGAAATGAGATTTTACTAATGTATTGTAGCAATTTACAAATGAGAAAGGTTGGGTAGTTATTTGTGGTGATATCTGTGATTATTCTTGCTTTGGTCCAGAAATGGTCAAGTACTGAGGCACTGGCCTCAGAGATTCTTGTTGGCTTAGAGTTGGTAGTAGCAAGCAGTTGTTCATTGTTTATGACGTCAGCTACTTGAGGGTCAGCTGCTTGGATGAGCTTTATGTTGAAGTCAACAGCAAGTATAAGGTGGTGATTATTCATCCCTGCGTCAATTATTAAGTTTTGCAGTTTCGTAACTAAATATGTATTTGTGTGAGGCAACTTACAGACTGCTCCAAGTGTAATTGGGGTTTATAGGTTTTTATTTGAAAATTTTGAAAATATATATTCACCATTCTCGTCCCTGGTGTATGTAGATTTAATACATTCCAGTTCATCCGAGTAGTAGACAGCAGTACCACCTCCTAATTGATCAGGCCTACAGTTAGCTATACCTGTGTAAACAGGTAAGGAAAAGATGTCAGTAGAATCAAGTTTCAGTAATAACTGATATGTTAACATTTAAAGAGTTTAGAAGTGCTAAGAGGTCATCGTAGTGTTTGCTCAGGGATTTAACATTATAACTGAAAACCGTTATGTTCTTCGTGGTAAAGGATATGTATGGTATGATGTAAGTAAATTTGTAAGTAAATGTAATGTAAATGTAAGTAAATTTGTAGAATAAAGTAACTTTGTATCAACAATGAGGATACTTAGCTTTGTCGCTGTCTCTGCCGATCGCAGCTTCTCCCACTAGGTATCTTCGATGTGTAACAGTTGTTCTACAACCACGAAGCTGTAAGGGATAATTAATTATAAATATAATTTCCTCTAGGGGGTGTTACTCAGGCGTATTCGGAAACTGATTTGCTGATTTAATACGTATGATTTGGGCTCAAAAGCCGCAAGGTAACGGTGTTATGGTACCGTAAAATTACGACAATGAATTACGTAGTATAGCACTGCACTGTCGACATAACAATATCATTGATTATCAGACATACCTGAGTATTTGTCAGCTGACCAGTAATATGTGGAAAATACCGCTCTCTTGAATTGAAGGAAGATGTGCTCTTGAAGAATGTCGCACTGATCTTCCACTCCGTTGGGGAAATTCACAACACTTACTAGTTTACACATGTTCATTCAAGATTTTTGTTGTTCTTTATTCTGCATTAATGTTTCCCTGGCTGAGTTTAAAGTATGGAAGGCGCTACAGCGCCCCGAGCCTGCTTCCCAATACACAAAAGAAGTGCGACAAAGCACATTTTCCCTGCTTGCCAAACTTCCAACATGAAGCAATGCAGAATGCTCGATTCTTGCTGTCTGGGCACAGACGACAATTCATTTTATCTTTAACATGATAACAAAGTGGGACCAGGATTTTCCTTAATTGTCCTACTCTATTTGCAACACTAGTCTCTTTCAAAGAAGTGGCATGTCTATGACATGCTGGGACTGCATCTGGAATCAATTAAGGTGTTGATGTGAAAACAAGACGCCATTGCCATTTCTGAGAGGCTCGGACCCCTCCGGACTGAAAGGGCTGAAAAGGGCTGAAAGGGGCTGATATCCCCCCCCTCCTGGAGAAAATTTTCCACAGGATACAGTTTTTACCTGACTTGTTGTATAGTGTTGACAATTATTTTCAGAGTCGTTATTGTAGTTTAACAAAAGATTAATACCAGGACCGATATCTGCATCCATAAGATTAATTTAGGAATTAGGAGAATTTAAGTATTTGCTATTAATGGTATGTATAAGAGTATGTATGAGAGTATAGTTTTACCAACGCTCTTATATGGGTGTGAAGCATGGGTGATGAATGTTGCAGCGAGGAGAAGGCTGGAGGCAGTGGAGATGTCATGTCTGAGGGCAATGTGTGGTGTGAATATAATGCAGAGAATTCGTAGTTTGGAAGTAGAGAGAATGGAGAGGAACAGAATGTTGACTTCAAGAGTGTATCAGTCTGTAGTGGAAGGAAGGCGGGGTAGGGGTCGGCCTAGGAAAGGTTGGAGGGAGGGGGTAAAGGAGGTTTTGTGTGCGAGGGGCTTGGACTTCCAGCAGGCATGCGTGAGCGTGTTTGATAGGAGTGAATGGAGACAAATGGTTTTTAATACTTGACGTGCTGTTGGAGTGTGAGCAAAGTAACATTTATGAAGGGGTTCAGGGAAACCGGCAGGCCGGACTTGAGTCCTGGAGATGGGAAGTACAGTGTCTGCACTCTGAAGGAGGGGTGTTAATGTTGCAGTTTAAAAACTAGTGTAAAGCACCCTTCTGGCAAGACAGTGATGGAGTGAATGATGGTGAAAGTTTTTCTTTTTTGGGCTACCCTGCCTTGGTGGGAATCGGCCAGTGTGATAATAATAATTACTAAAAGTATTAACTGATAAATTAGACACATGTGCAACTCTTGGGTATCTTTATTGAGAAAACGTATCGCCACACAGTGGTTTCATCAGTCCATACAAAGGAAAAATGTAAAGAACAGGAGGAGAATGAGGTAATCAGTCCCTCAACCTTGAGCCGATGTGGTCAGTCCATCAATCCTGAATAGAATACAACATATCTGCAGAGAAGTAGCTTGTATACCGTAGGCAGGAGAGGTGCAGCAGCTGTAGGTGGTGTCACATTTGTCCAAGGTAGAAGTAGGTCGTGCCCAAGGGTTAAGCAAGCGAAGAATTCCCAAGTATTATGATCACAAGAAGTTGCAGTGTCTGACAAGATTGTAGATGAATGGTTCAGAGAACCGACACGTCCTTTGTATGGACTGATGAAGCTACTGTGTGCCGAAACGTTTCCTCAATAAAGATACCCAAGAGTTGCACATGTGTCTAATTTATCATCGTGTCGGTTCTCTGAACCATTCATCTACAATCTTGTCAGACATTGCAATTTCTTGGGATCTTAATACTTGGGAATTCTTCGCTTGCCTAACCCTTGGGCACGACCTCCTTCCACATTGGACAAATGTGACACCACCTACGACTGCTGCTCCTCTCATGCTAGTAATAGTACCATTAGTTCCACATATCTCCACGTGGTACAAATAGTGCCAATGTTACAACATAATACTAATGGTTCTAATGATTGCAGAAGACTTGAACTATATTGTAGTTTTCTTTGGTGTGTGTGAGTGTATGTATATATACTCACCTATCTGTGATTGCAGGGGTCGATTCATAGCTTCCGTCCCGCCTCTTTAATGATTGCTACTGGGTCCTCTCTCTCCCTGCTCCATGAACTTTATCATACCTCGTCTTAAAACTATGTATGGTTCCTATTTCCACTACGTCACTTGCCAGACTATTTCACTTCCTGACAACTCTGTGACTAAAGAAATACTTCCTAACATTTTTGACTCATCTGAGTCCTCAACTTCCAATTGTGACCCTTTATTTCTGTGTCCCATCTCTGGAACATTCTGTCTCTGTCCATCTTGTCAACTCCTCGTAGTATTTTGTATGCCGTTATTATGTCTCTCCTAACCCTCTTGTCCTCCAGTGTCGTCAGGCCGATTTTCCTTGCTCTTTCTTCTTCTTCTCAGGTTTGTCAGGCGCCCATATGCTGCAGCAATTATATGGTTGATGTGCACCTATGGAGATGTGCTCGGTATTATACTCACACCAAGATGCTTTTCCTTGAGCGAGGGTTGCAGTCTTTGGAAAAGTAGCCTATACTTTGTCTGCAGTCTTCTTTGCCCTTCCCCGATCTTCATAACTTTTCATTTGGCAAGGTTAAATTTAAGGAGCCATTTGACGGACCAGGCTTCCAGCCTGTCCAGGTCTCTTTGTAGTCCTGCCTGATCCTCATCCGATTTAATTCTCCTCATTAACTTCACATCATCTACAAGCAGGGACACTTCTGTGTCTATCCCTTCTGTCATGTCATTCACATATACCAAAAACAGCACTGCTCCTAGGGCTGACCCCTATGGATTCCCATTCGTCAGAGGCGCCCACTCTGACACATCATCACTTACCATGACTCGTTGTTCCCTCCTGTCAGATATTCCTGTTTCAAATTGCAGTGTTTTTCCCTTTTTATGATGTTTGGTCCTCCAGTTTTTGACTAATAAATTTGGTGGGAAAATGTGTGCGGCCTTTTTGAAAGTCCAAAAAAATGTAATTTCCCACCTCTTTCTCGGGTCTTTGTTACCTTGTCAAAAAACTCAAGTAGGTTTTGCCCAAAGGTTTTTCCCTTTCCCTGATCTGTGTTGGTTGTGGGTTTATAACCCTTTTTCCATTCTCTGTGCTCCCCCAAATTTTCCTCCTGGTAATTTTTTCATTTTTTTGGAAAATATGCACGTCAGTGCCCACTGGCCTGTGGTTTAATGTCTGTGTCTGTCTCCTTTCATAAAAATGGGGGCTACATTTTCCGCACCCCTCCCTCAGGTAGTTGCCCAGTTTCAATGGATGTGTTGGTTAAATTTTTGTTGTGGCCCACACAGCATCTCTTTCTCCCTCTTTTTGGGGGCCCCTGGAGAGGGCGTTGTCCTGGTTTTCACCGCCTTTGGGCCCTTTTTCAAGTTATTGCAGCTTCTTCACCCCCCCCATGGTTGTGTTTTATTTAAACCAGCCCTTTTGATAATCCTTTGGGTTTACCCCCCTATTCTGACTTCCTGGAGTCCTTTCTGTATCCCCTGTAAGGGAATTTTCCCTTTAAAACCTGTTGAGCTCCTCACATACTTCTTGGTGTTTCTTTGGGGCTCCCACCCCTTTCCCTCCTAGCCTGCTTAATGGTCCTTGACTGTTGTCATCTTTTCCCCGATGTGGCTTGCAAAAGTTCAGGGAAAAAAAAAACCCTTTACTTTCGTTTGTACTGTCGCTGGGGGCCCCCCTCCTTATCTATTGGGATTTCTCGTTTCTGGCTTTGAAAAAAATCTCTTTATTTTCCTTGGTCCTTTGTCCCTTTGTACTTTTTTCCATTCTCTTGCACTTTTTTTTTGCCTCCTACACCTTCGGGAAAAACCCTGAATTCGTTCTAGTCTTCCTGCTATTTATGTTGCTTAAATTTTTTGAAAAAAACGTCTCCTCTGGGCCCCCTTTCCCCTTTTTTTTTTCCGTATGTACTCACCTAACTGTACTCACCTAATTGTGGTTGCAGGGGTCGATACTCAGCTCCTGGCCCCGCCTCTTCATCGACCGCTACTAGGTCCTCTCTCCCTCTGCTCCATGAGCTTTATCATACCTCGTCTTAAAACTATGTATAGTTCCTGCCTCCATTACATCGCTTGCCAGACTATTCCACTTCCTGACTACTCTGTGACTGAAGAAATACTTCCCAACATCCCTTTGACTCATCTGAGTCTTCAGCTTCCAATTGTGACCTCTTGTTTCTGTGTTCCATCTCTGGAACATCCTGTCTCTGTCCACCTTGTCTATTCCACGCAGTATTTTGTATGTCGTTATGAGAAGGAAGGTGATGAGGGAGAGAAAGTGGGATAAAGAGAGACATGGAGTGTGGTTGAGTGTGAGTTAGAGAGAGAGGGAGAGAAAGAAGGGGGGGAGGGGAGTGTTAGAGTATGTGAGGCGTGTGGGTTGGGTAGTGTTCTTGCAGGCCTAGGAGGCGAGGGGAGAGGGAGGAGGAGAACGGAGGGTAGGTGGGGGGAAGATGGAGGAGGTATAGGAGAAGGACCAGGAGGAGGAAGGGAGGGAAGAGATAGGTAGGGAGGTTGGTAGGGAGGAAGGGGGGGAGGTGGGGAGAACATGGAGGAGTATAGGAGAAGGAGGAGCAGGAGGAAGGGAGGGAAAGAGAGGGAGGAGGGGAAGAGAGGGGTAGGGGAGGTAGGTAGGGAGGAAGGGAGGGGAGGTGGGGGAAGATGGAGGAGGTGTTGGAGGAGGAGGAGCAGGAGGAGGAATGGAGGGAAAGAGAGAGGGAGGGAGGGAAAGAGAGAGGTAGGGAAGGTACAAGGAGAGTGTGAACTGTAGGTATGTGTGGGTATGTGTGGGTATGAGTGGGTATGTAAGACGTGTCCGTTTTGGTAGGATGTGTGTGTGTGCGTCTGTACGTCACTCTCTGCCACCCGAGTCAAGCGAGGGGAGAGGGAGTAGGAAAGGGAGGGATAATCTCGCTGTGTGTGCGTACTCACCTAATTGTACTCATCTAATTGTGGTTGCAGGGTTCGAGACTCAGCTCCTGGCCCCGCCTCTTCACTGATCGCTACTAGGTCCTTTCCCTCTCTGCTTCTTGAGCTTTATCATACCTCTTCTTAAAACTACGTATGGTTCCTGTCTCTACTACTTCACTTGCTAGGCTATTCCACTTCCTGAGGACTCTATGTGTGTGTGTGTGTGTGTGTGTGCTCACTTATTTGTGCTCACCTATTTGTGGTTGCAGGGGTCGAGTCTTAGCTCCTGGCCCCGCCTCTTCACCGGTTGCTACTGGGCCCTCTCTCTCCCCGCTTCATGAGCTTTATCAAACCTCGTCTTAAAACTGTGTATGGTTCCTGCCTCCACTACGTCATTTTCTAGGCTATTCCACTGCCTTACAACTCTATGACTGAAGAAATACTTCCTAATATCTCTCTGACTCATTTGTGTCTTCAACTTCCAGTTGTGGCCTCTTGTTTCTGTGTCCCCTCCCTGGAACATCCTGTCATTGTCCACCTTGTCTGTTCCACGCAGTGTGTACTCACCTAGTTGTACTCACCTAGTTGAGGTTGGGGGGGTCGAGTCCGAGCTCCTGGCCCCGCCTCTTCACTGATCGCTACTAGGTCACTCTCCCTGAGCCGTGAGCTTTATCATACCTCTGCTTAAAGCTATGTATGGATCCTGCCTCCACTACATCGCTTCCCAAACTATTCCACTTACTGACTACTCTGTGCTGA
>NC_069445.1:30333538-30462906 GCF_026875155.1 Cherax quadricarinatus | reverse complement strand
ATTCCCTGGGTAATATAGGATCTGGCATCCCACGGCGACTTTACACAAGATTTTAATCACCCTTTTTCCCTTTTGCCGCCTTGTGGAATCCGAAGTTTCCCTAATACAATTTAAGGTATCTTGTACCCCCCATGCATTAATTTTTAGGGCTTTTTCCGCAATTAAATTTGTTAATGATAAGTTTTGGGCATAAGATAGGGTTTTTACTAATCCCCAAATTTCGCATTTTTAACCTACCCTGATCTAATTTCCACTGTTCCTAAATACCCCCCAATTTTTCTATTTGGAAAACTTTTTCAAAATTTTTCTTTCCTCAAATTTAACCATTTCCTAATTTCCCCCTGTCCCGTCTTTACCAATATTAAAGAGGGTGTGAAAATACATAAATATTCACTTGTTAAAAAATTTAAAAACCAAAATTTTGTTACATTGATTAGTTCGGGTAAAAAGAATCCTATTTATATCAATGACAAAGGAAGGACAAACTACTGGAGCGGTGGTCACAGTAATTTCAACGGGAGCAATACCCCTTTTTAAAACGGGCCCAATTAGCTTTGTTTACCAACCGCTCGGCCCTTTAAAACCATGATCGCATTTAAAAAATTTTAGCAAAAGAAACCTAAAGACAAGAAATAGTGGATTCTCTTCACCAGTAATGATTAAATGTTAACATTTGCCCCCCCCAAAACGTTATATTCTTTGCTTTGATTAAATTTTTCAGTGACCTGTTTTGTACAACAATTTTTACTTTTTCCATTACAAATCCTTGTAAGATACCTCATTATCAGACCAAAATTAATTTCACTATATTTATCTCCTGCAACTTTTTCTTTTTAATTCTAATTTGACACCTAAAAATGGCTGTTAATCCAACTGGGGGTAAAGTACTGATTTAATTGGAGACATTTACCCTTTAGACTAACAAGGAAATAACACTATTACATTGAAGGAAAGCAATGCTCCATTGCCAATTTTGAACATCCAAAAAAATTGGAGTATTTTTTTTCCCCCTTTGGGATTGGCCCCCCTGGGTGGGAACTCCAAATTGGAATTTTTCATAATCACCATTAAAATTTCATCCCACCCTTAATGAATTCCCAGGTATAATTACCCCCAAGACATTTAAGTTTCCTGCTTCCTGTATTAATTTTTCCATCTTATGGTAAGGGGTGACACTAAACCTAGTGGATCAAAACATTTGGAAACTTCAGCAAGCAAAACTCTCTTGTTAATTTTTTGGGCATACGTAATTATTAGGTTTTAACATTAACAAATTTTTTCATTTTCCCAAGTTAATCCCATACTTACTCTTTTTGGGCATTTCCTCCGGGGAAATCTTTACTTATTTTGCCTTTAATTTGGATAAATTACTATTTCCATTCCCCAGACATTTTTTGCACTTTCGCATTTTTTAAAATGCCCTCTTTAAGTCATTAACAGCTCCTCTTCAGTTGACTCCACCCAGGAAATTTTCCACATAAAAATTTTTTGCCATTCTTTACCCCGTGGCTTCCCCCTACGTTTAAGGGGCATTTTATCGTCACTTGAAGTAGGAACGGACTGGGTGCGCACCCAAAAAATACACTCCTAAAGCGAAAGGTTTCAAGGAAATAATGGGGCAATAGGATTTTCCCGGCCATAAAAGGGACTCCCGGGCAGCCTCTTGAAACCCACTCTTAGGAAGGCTTTCTTATGTACCATAAAGGCATAGTGCTTCACTCTGAAATTTAAAAAGAATCTCCTAATTTTTTTGTCAACGACGGACCCTTTATCAAACTCATTTAAACGGTTTTTTTGTTACCCTGGCAATTCAATTAAACAAATCCCCAAAGGGAATGGCTTTGAATCCTTCTTCACTCCGGTGGCAAAATTGCCCTAAATTTTGCTTGCTCAGGAGGGACCTTTCTATAAATTTTTTCTTAAGCTCAGCAAATTTTCATTATAGCTTTAAAATTCTGGGGTCTTTCTCAGTTTGCGGAGCCCGGC
This sequence comes from Cherax quadricarinatus, assembly GCF_026875155.1. NCBI lineage: Eukaryota > Metazoa > Arthropoda > Malacostraca > Decapoda > Parastacidae > Cherax > Cherax quadricarinatus. The sequence goes on along the minus strand of NC_069445.1, from coordinate 30,460,920 downwards.
CTTTAACTCCCCATTTCCTTTTGTAATTATGGGCAATTCTGAGGTTTAGTCTCCAGGAAGTCGTACCCCGTATTGTCCAGATTTTAAATTTTTTACTTTCAGGACTGTTTCCTGAGTAAAAAATCTCGGGCTTTTTTCCCTTTAATGTATTCCAATGCTGTCAATTCCCAAAAATTTATGCGCTGGCTCACACCACCTTATGGAAGAATTTACTGGGGTACAACTTCATGAGTAAGCCCGTTAGGGATTTGTAGTTTCCCTTTTTCTAATTTTATTCGAGGGAAACCTACCCTTTATTTCATGGCCCCCAGCAGTCTTGAAAAGGGTGAAACCCCCATTTCTTTACCATACCCTTTTAAAAAGGGGGCATAATATCACTACCTATCAAAAAGTTTATTGGGGCCTAGAGAAACATCACTTTCACCAGAAGGCTAAATTTACATTATGTGAGACTTTCGTAGCTTTTACTAAGCCCTACTTGATAATTTTCGGAAGTCTATCTACAATTACGCATTAACACGTTTTTTTCTCATTGCCCAACCTGACAGTTACATAAATTTGTCTACAATTTAGCCCTTTTTCTTAGAGAAAACCAGATAATTTTGGTTGTAGGATCTCCCATCTGTACTTTTCTTACCTAAAGACTTTTTCTTTTTAAAATGAAATACTTTGGGATCCCTGGTTTTAATAAAGCATTTAAATTTTTTTTTTTATGCCTTTTATCATCAACTTTTACCTGTAACCTTTTTAAGGCTACTTCAGCAAAACCTAAATTTTAACTTTTCAGCAGTTATTATGTTAGCTACTTTTGGTTTTGGGTTTGAAAACTTTTCCCTTTTTATTATCAACTTTTTCTATGGGACCCTTACACGCCCAAATTTTGGGGGTTTTCCCCTTTGTGACATTGAAACAGTTTTTAAAATTTGGAAATGACAATCCTTTAAAATTTTTATTACCTAAACATCTGATACATCTTTTCAATTTTTTCCCAACTTTAATTTTTTATCTTTCCCAAAGGAATTGTTTTTCTTTGGGAAAAATTTTTAGAAAAATGATTTAACCCTTGCGGGAAGAGACAATCTCTCTTCTTTTCTTATTAAACTGGGCTACTCTTAGGGGGGGTTTTCTTATTCTTCTTCCCTTTGTGGGGGAAATCATTTTTTTTTCTGTTTCCGTTAATTGATTTTGCACCTATGAAAACCTATTTTTGGGAAAAAGAATTTTGTTTTTTAAACCTTTGGGGGATAATTTTTTCCCTTTGTGAACTTGACAGATCCCTCAGAGTTATTATGGTTTGCATCTTTAATGGTTATTTGGGCCCTGGTCTGAAAACCTGCAAAAATTTAAATTCTTGAAAGAATAGCTTTTTTTCCTCCGGGCCAAAATAACCTTTGTGATATTTTTTTTGAGAGCCATTAAAATGGATTTACAGCTTAATTTATTTCTGTACCATGGCACTCAATAATCCGGTTGATTCCTTCAATTATATTTTTAACTTAAAGTTTTAAAGGTGCTTCCCCCCAATTTAAATTCTAAAATGCTGTAAACCTTTGAAAAGTGTGTTTCTCGAGTTTTTTAAATTAAAAAAAGTTTAATTCATTTAACCCAAACTTACTTTGTTCTTATTACCAAAAGTAAAACCTTTCAACAAGTAAACTGCTTCCTTGAAAGGTCATCTACATTGGGAAAGGCTTGTTTGAGTATGTAAAGCATCTCCTTTCCTGTCCTTTGAGGTAAAAAAAATTTATTTTTATCGGGGCTTGGTCACTTCTGTCATGCACAGCTGTTTTAAAAAAATTTGACCAAAACCTCCCAAATTTTTTCCGGGTTTAAATACGGTAAAACTTAATTCTGGGGGTTTTTTGGCAAAAAACATTTTTTTTATTTATTGGAGCAAACGGGATTAACGTTTGGGTTTACCATTTTAATTTTATTCAAAGCTGACTTTTACAAGAAAAAATTTCTTTTCTTCTAATTCTTTTTTTCTGTTTAAATCAAAAGATCTATTTTCGGGTCTCATCTAACTTTTTACTAACAAATCCCCTTCATATTTGTTTTAATAAAATTTGGTATGAATCATTTCTATTCCCCAAAGCATCTAAATCCCAATTTTTAAAAATCACATTATTCACAGTTTTTGATTCTTTAAATTCCAAAAAATTTAAAAAATTTTTGGCCCTTGGGTTAAAAGAACCCTTCTAGCTTTGAAAGGGGATGCTTTCTTTGCTCTATATTAAATTGGTTTGTTTTCTAAAATTAATTTCCCCCATTTTAAACCCCTGATGTAATGTTTTAAATTTTTCAACTTAATAACATTTGATTATGTACAAATTTATGCATTTTTAAAAAGGGTTTAAAATAGTACAACTTACTTTGTTTAAGCCCTTTGTTTACTTGACCTTAGAAATTTTCCTTAAAGGGAAATTTTTTAAAAATTTTAAAAAATTTAAACATTAATAAAAACCCTTTTAAAGCCGGGCCTTTGCTTATAAAAATTTATTAAACAAATTAATTTTAAATCCTTCCAGAATTTGGCATAGAAAAATTTAAAATATTTACCTTTTTTTTATAATTGCAACAGTTGGTTTCCCAATTTTACACACCACTGTTTATAAATTTTTGGCCAAAATTTGTTTTACAAATTAGTTTATAAAAAATTAATATAAACTTAGCCAGACTTGATTTAATCAAAATTAATATTTACAATTAATATAAACCTTGCCAAAATTTGGCAAAGAAAAAATTTAATATTATAAAACATTAATATAATTTTTTGCCACCCTTGAGTTTTGTTTTATAAAAATTTAAATATTCAATAATTATAATCCACTACTCATTAAGAAAATTTGTGAACTTATCATCCACCTCCTCCTGTCTTTTTACAAATAATTATTAATAATTTACTTTTTTAAAATGATTAACAAATTTACCTCCTGTTCACGAAGGGAAAAAAAAGGGGAAATTTTTAAAAATGTGGAAAATTTTTTTTTCCCTGAAGGTACATACATACAAAACAGTAAATGAAAAAAATTTTTAAATTATTATTTTTATCAGTTAGCCCAAGTGGGAATTTGGGACCCCAAGGTCCCCAAAAAATTTCCCCCTTGGGTTTTCCTATAACTGTCATATCCACAAGTTGCTTGGCCCATTAATTATAAATAAAAAATACTCACCGGGAAATGTGGGAAATTATAAAAATTTTTTGTGGACTGTATATTAAATTAAAAAAAGGGCTTTATATAAAACCCCAAAAACATTTCAGAAAGAGAATATCTTAATATTTACTCACCAATTTTTAACTGGGATTTAAAGTGTCATGTACAGGCCCCCCCCCCCCCCCCCCTTTTTGGGCCCACATTTTTTGAAAACTTTACTTTGGGCCCCCAAATTTAAAAAATGAATTAGGGCAGCTTATCTGAGGTTCTTGGAGTTTGTCCTGGGCCTGTCGCCGATACTCAAAAAATTTGGCAGGAAAAAGCACATCCAACCCAATTTTTTGCCTTTTTGTTTTAAGGGGGTCCGCCCCCAAATTTTTAAACCCCCTAGAGCACGAAAAATTCTTTTCCCCTTATTCCCCAACGTCCCGTTTTAATTTTAATCAATAATGGCGACTCTCCTTTGCCAGGCGGCAGCTTCCCCCTTTTTTTATGACAAAAAATATTATTAAATACGGGATGGCCCTCTTTTTTACCCTTTAACTACTGTATTTTTTGGAAAAATATACATTTTTTTCCCAAAAAGGGGGCGTGTGGGGTTGTCTAGCAAAAGGGAAAGGGTGATAAAACGCCCCCAGTGCTTTCTGGGGGTTAAAAATGTTTAAGGGTGATTAGCCGTTTCAGGGTTTCCCCCCAAAACAAAACACAGGTGAATAAGGGAAAATTAGGGAGTGGTTTTGTAGTGTCTGGGGTACGTAGGGCCCTTTCTTTGGAGAAGAGGGCCTATTATTTTTGGGGACGTTCGTGTGTTGGATGTGAAATATGGGAATTTCAGGATGCAGCCCAAAGGGGAAAGTTCCTAAAATTTGCCCCCCATTGTCTTGGGAATAGGGGAAAAATATTTTTTAATATGTTAAGCTTAAAATTTTTAAAAAATGTTTTCCCCAAAAAGCATTAAACCCAAATTTTGTCTACCTTGGGTGGTTTTTTTTGGTCGTCATCCCCCGTAGATATTTTTTGGGGGGCTTTTCGTTTTTCACGAGCCTATTTGGATTTTAGCAAGGGGGAAAAAATAAAAAGGCCGTCTGCGAATTTAAAAAAGGGGTTTTAAAGGGGAATTTAGAGGGGGTTTGGGAGATCACTAAAGTAAATGAGAAAGAGAGGGCCAAAGGGGCACTCACTGCCCTTGGGGACTCTTAAAGGGGTACAGGCTGAGTTGGGCGAGGGGTTTCACCGTTTGTGGGACTTTCTGGTGTGTATTGCTTTGTTTAAAAAGCAATAATGTTTGGGCACTTTGTCGACGCTTTCCCCAGGTTAAAGCAGGTTCAGTTTTTGAATATTTTTTATAAAATTTCAATTTTTTGTTTAAAATTTTTTCCTCCCAAAATCAAACCCGGCCCGCGGTTTTTAAATTTTAGTGTTTAGATACTGATAGGGGTAAAAATTTTTTTAAGTATTATTTTTTCTAAAAATTATAGATATAAAAGAAAATTTGATATAGGGCCCATTTTTATTTTATTTTGGTTGGATCGTCCCCCCTTTAAAGGGTCGGGAGTAACCCCGTGCTAACTTGAGTTGAAGGGTTCCATTTGATTTGTAAAGTAAAAGGACACAAGTGCAACTAAAGTGACTTTTATTTTGGCAAAAGTTTTTGCTCTCCAGGAGCTTTATCAAGGCTTGATAAAGCTCCTGGAGAGCGAAACGTTGCCACAATAAAATGTCACATTAGTTGCACTTGTGTCCTTTTACTTTACATATTGTCGGTAATTCTACCAACTTTATTACATTCCATTGATTTGTTAAAAAGAGTTGCAATAGCGAGTGTCAGCACTTGAGATGCTTTTTTGTCCATGAGTGATGGCTAATTATTTAGGTTTCCGGTTTTGCAATTCAGTGACTTTATGATGAGTGAGATTTCAGTAGGATTAATTGGTGTTAAATATAGAGTATTTGGATAATTTCTAGTAAGATAGTCTTACGTCTGAGTATCTGAGGTCGGGATTTTGCCTGCTGGTTTCTATCCTATAGTAGAGATGAAAACATTCAGCGTCTGCAGTTTATATCTCTGTTCCTGGACAGTTTTTGGGCCCCAGGACTCAGGGGTTTTTCCAGTTCTTTCTCATATCCATTTTAAATTTTCTTTAAAATTCTTCTTTCATAATAAAGTTTTTTTGGATTTCCTAATACATTTTTAAGTATGATGTATTTTTTTTTTGTCTTTTTTTTTTGAAAATTTCCAGTGGGAAACTGTTTTTCTTTCTAAATTTTATTAAAAATGAATATGAAAATGTATTTGTCCCCCAAAAGTGTTTAATTTCTTTGTTGTGATCTGTGTATTTTTAACTGGCCCAATTTTCTTTTAAAGGAGGGTTATTTTTCTTGAAAAATTTTTTTTTAAACACATTCGTAAATTTTTCTCAACTTTCGCTATTGCCATTTTAATTTTTATTAAATGCTGAAAATTTAATAAAATTAATATATGTACCTTTTTTATGTATATCTGTACATGAATTTTTAAATTTTAAAAAAAAAAAAAATTGTGAAAAAAAAGTTTTTTATTGATGATTCATCATGGAGACGAAATGGGGGTTTTTTATTTAATTTTATTGTGGGCAATTTAAAAAAGGGAAAAAAGGTTGGGTAGTTATTTAGGGTTTTAAATTTGTGATTATTTTGCTTTGTTTCAGAAAGGGTTTCAAGTAGTGAGGCACTGGCCTCAGGATTCTTGTTGGTTAGAGTTTGGGGTAGCAAGCAGTTGTTCATTGGGTTTTTGACTCAGCTAAATTGGGGGTCTGCTGCTTGGATGAGGTTCATGTTTTAAAAGTCAACAGCAAGTTAAGATGGTGTTATTCATCCCCCCGTCAATTTTTTAAGTTTTGCAGGTTTTTAACTAAATATGTATTTTTGGGTGAGGCAACTTACGACTTTCTCCCAAATGTAATTGGGGTTTTTAGGTTTTTATTTGAAAATTTTGAAAAATTTTTATTCCCCCCTTTTTCGTCCTGGTGATGCAGTTTTTAAAAATTCCAGTTAAACCCAGTAGTAGCAGGGAGTACCACCTCCTTTAATTTATCAAAGGGCCCACGTTAGCTATAAACCCGTGGGAAAACAGGTAAGGAAAAGATGTCAAATTTGAATCAAGTTTAGTAATAACGATATGTTAAAATTTAAAAAGGGTTTTGAAGTGTAGAGGTCATCGTAGTGTTTGCTCGGGAAATTTTTTTTTTTTTTTTAAAATTATAAATGAAAACCCTTTTGTTTTTCTGGTAAAAGGATATGTATGGTATGATGTAAGTAAATTTTTTAAGTAAATGTAATGTAAAAAAAAGTAAAAATTTTTGAAAAAAGTAACTTTGTATCAACAATTTAGGATATTGCTTTGTCGGTGTTTTCTGCCGACCCCCAGCTTCTCCCATAGGTATCCCTTTGATGTGTAACCGTTGGGTTTTACAACCACGGCTGTAAGGGATAATTTTAAATTTTTAAAAATAAATTTTTCCCCTAGGGAGTGTTTTTTTGCGTATCTCAGAAATGGGTTGCTGAAGTAATACGTACTGATTTGGGCTTAAAAGCCCGCAGGTAACCGGGTTATGGTACCGTACAATAAGACATGAATTAGATATCCACTGCACTGTCGACATAACCAATATCATGATTATCAGACATACCTGAGTATTTGTAGCTGACCCGTAAATACTCGTGGATAACCGCTCTCTTGATTGAAGAAGATGTGCTCTTTGAAGAATGTCGCACTGTCTTCCACTCCGTTGGGAAATTCACAACACTTACTGTTTACACACTGTTCATCAAGATTTGTTGTTCGTTATCTCGGCATTAATGTTTCCCCTGGCTGAGTTTAAAGTAATCTGAAGACGCTACAGCGCCCTACGCCCTGCTTCCCAATACACAAAAGAAGTGCCGACAAAGCACATTTTCCCTGCTTGCCAAACTTCCACCATGAAGCAATGCAGAATGCTCGATTCTTGCTGTCTGGGCACAGACTACAATTCACTTTATCTTTAACATGATAACAAAGTGGGACCAGGATTTTCCTTAATTGTCCTACTCTATTTGCAACACTAGTCTCTTTCAAAGAAGTGGCATGTCTATGACATGCTGGGACTGCATCTGGAATCAATTAAGGTGTTGATGTGAAAGCAAGACGCCATTGCCCTTTCTGAGAGGCTCGGACCCCTCCGGACTGAAAGGGCTGAAAAGGGCTGAAAGGGGCTGATATCCCCCCCCCCTCCTGGAGAAAATTTTCCACAGGATACAGTTTTTACCTGACTTGTTGTATAGTGTTGACAATTATTTTCAGAGTCGTTATTGTAGTTTAACAAAAAATTAATACCAGGACCGATATCTGCATCCATAAGATTAATTTAGGAATTAGGAGAATTTAAGTATTTGCTATTAATGGTATGTATAAGAGTATGTATGAGAGTATAGTTTTACCAACGCTCTTATATGGGTGTGAAGCATGGGTGATGAATGTTGCAGCGAGGAGAAGGCTGGAGGCAGTGGAGATGTCATGTCTGAGGGCAATGTGTGGTGTGAATATAATGCAGAGAATTCGTAGTTTGGAAGTTAGGAGGAGGTGCGGGATTACCAAAACTGTTGTCCAGAGTGCTGAGGAAGGGTTGGTGAGGTGGTTCGGACTGAGGAGAATGGAGAGGAACAGAATGACTTCAAGAGTGTATCAGTCTGTAGTTGGAAAGAAGGCGGGGTAGGGGTCGGCCTAGGATAGGTTGGAGGAGGGGTAAAGGAGGTTTGTGTGGGGTGGGGCTTGGAACTTCCAGCAGGCATGCGTGAGCGTGTTTGATAGGAGTGAATGGAGACAAATGGTTTTTAATACTTGACGTGCTGTTGGAGTGTGAGCAAAGTAACATTTATGAAGGGGTTCAGGGAAACCGGCAGGCCGGACTTGAGTCCTGGAGATGGGAAGTACAGTGTCTGCACTCTGAAGGAGGGGTGTTAATGTTGCAGTTTAAAAACTGTAGTGTAAAGCACCCTTCTGGCAAGACAGTGATGGAGTGAATGATGGTGAAAGTTTTTCTTTTTTGGGCTACCCTGCCTTGGTGGGAATCGGCCAGTGTGATAATAATAATTACTAAAAGTATTAACTGATAAATTAGACACATGTGCAACTCTTGGGTATCTTTATTGAGAAAACGTATCGCCACACAGTGGCTTCATCAGTCCATACAAAGGAAAAATGTAAAGAACAGGAGGAGAATGAGGTAATCAGTCCCTCAACCTTGAGCCGATGTGGTCAGTCCATCAATCCTGAATAGAATACAACATATCTGCGGAGAAGTAGCTTGTATACCGTAGGCAGGAGAGGTGCAGCAGCTGTAGGTGGTGTCACATTTGTCCAAGGTGGAAGTAGGTCGTGCCCAAGGGTTAAGCAAGCGAAGAATTCCCAAGTATTATGATCCCAAGAAGTTGCAGTGTCTGACAAGATTGTAGATGAATGGTTCAGAGAACCAACACGTCCTTTGTATGGGCTGATGAAGCTACTGTGTGCCGAAACGTTTCCTCAATAAAGATACCCAAGAGTTGCACATGTGTCTAATTAATCATCGTGTCGGTTCTCTGAACTATTCATCTACAATCTTGTCAGACATTGCAATTTCTTGGGATCTTAATACTTGGGAATTCTTCGCTTGCCTAACCCTTGGGCACGACCTCCTTCCACATTGGACAAATGTGACACCACCTACGACTGCTGTTCCTCTCATGCTAGTAATAGTACCATTAGTTCCACATATCTCCACGTGGTACAAATAGTGCCAATGTTACAACATAATACTAATGGTTCTAATGATTGCAGAAGACTTGAACTATATTGTAGTTTTCTTTGGTGTGTGTGAGTGTATGTATATATACTCACCTATCTGTGATTGCAGGGGTCGATTCATAGCTTCCGTCCCGCCTCTTTAATGATTGCTACTGGGTCCTCTCTCTCCCTGCTCCATGAACTTTATCATACCTCGTCTTAAAACTATGTATGGTTCCTGTTTCCACTACGTCACTTGCCAGACTATTTCAATAAAGTTGGTAGAATTACCGACAATATGTAAAGTAAAAGGACACAAGTGCAACTAATGTGACATTTATTGTGGCAACGTTTCGCTCTCCAGGAGCTTTATCAAGCCATTACAAACAATACATGGACACAGAGGGTATATAAAGGCTCTGAGTGAGGTGCAATACTAGTGAGGTACCATTTCGATGTTCACTAGTGGTAGTGGTAGTAGTAGTAGTAGTAGTAGTAGTAGTAGTAGTAGTAGTAGTAGTAGTAGTAGTAGTAGTAGTAGTAGTAGCAACAAAAATAATACAATATGGAAGAGCAAATAATTCGTACATGAGTAAAAGGATATTTGCTCTTCCATATTGTATTATTTTTGTTACTACTACTACTACTACTACTACTACTACTACTACTACTACTACTACTACTACTACTACTACTACTACTACTACTACTACCACTAGTGAACATCGAAATGGTACCTCACTAGTATTGCACCTCACTCTGAGCCTTTATATGCCCTCTGTGTCCATGTATTGTTTGTAATGGCTTGATAAAGCTCCTGGAGAGCGAAACGTTGCCACAATAAATGTCACATTAGTTGCACTTGTGTCCTTTTACTTTACTGACTATTTCACTTCCTGACAACTCTGTGACTAAAGAAATACTTCCTAACATCTTTGACTCATCTGAGTCCTCAACTTCCAATTGTGACCCTTTATTTCTGTGTCCCATCTCTGGAACATTCTGTCTCTGTCCATCTTGTCAACTCCTCGTAGTATTTTGTATGCCGTTATCATGTCTCTCCTAACCCTCTTGTCCTCCAGTGTCGTCAGGCCGATTTTCCTTGCTCTTTCTTCGTAGGGCACCCCCTTAGCTATTCTCAGGTTTGTCAGGCGCCCATATGCTGCAGCAATTATATGGTTGATGTGCACCTATTGAGATGTGCTCGGTATTATACTCACACCAAGATGCTTTTCCTTGAGCGAGGGTTGCAGCCTTTGGAAAAGTAGCCTATACTTTGTCTGCAGTCTTCTTTGCCCTTCCCCGATCTTCATAACTTTTCATTTGGCAAGGTTAAATTTAAGGAGCCATTTGACGGACCAGGCTTCCAACCTGTCCAGGTCTCTTTGTAGTCCTGCCTGATCCTCATCCGATTTAATTCTCCTCATTAACTTCACATCATCTGCAAGCAGGGACACTTCTGTGTCTATCCCTTCTGTCATGTCATTCACATATACCAAAAACAGCACTGCTCCTAGGGCTGACCCCTATGGATTCCCATTCGTCAGAGGCGCCCACTCTGACACATCATCACTTACCATGACTCGTTGTTGCCTCCCTGTCAGATATTCCCTGATCTATTGCAGTGTTCTTCCTGTTATGCATGCTTGGTCCTCCAGTTTTTGCACTAATCACTTGTGAGGAACTGTGTCGACGGCCTTCTTGCAGTCCAAGAAAATGTAATTTACCCACCTCTCTCTCTCGTGTCTTACTTCTGTTACCTTGTCATAAAACTCAAGTAGGTTTGTGACACAGGATTTTCCTTTCCTGAATCTGTGTTGGTTGTCGTTTATAAGCTTGTTCCATTCTCTGTGCTCCACCACTCTCCTCCTGGTAATCTTTTCCATGTTTTTGGATACTATGCACGTCAGTGACACTGGCCTGTGGTTTAATGTCTCGTGTCTGTCTCCTTTCATAAAAATGGGGGCTACATTTTCCGTCATCCATACCTCAGGTAGTTGCCCAGTTTCAATGGATGTGTTGATAATTGTTGTTAGTGGCACACACTGCATCTCTGCTCCCTCTTTAAGGGCCCATGGAGAGACGTTGTCCTGTCTCACCGCCTTTGACTTATCAAGTTCACTTAGCAGCTTCTTCACCTCCCCCATGGTTGTGTGTATTTCATCCAGCACTTGTTGATATATCCTTTGTTGGTGTACCTCCCTATTCTGACTTCCTGGAGTCCTTTCTGTATCCACTGTAAGGACTTCCTTAAATCTCATGTTGAGCTCCTCACATACTTCTTGGTCGTTTCTTGTGAGCTCCTCACCTTCCGTCCATAGCCTGCTTACCTGGTCCTTGACTGTTGTCATCTTCCTGATGTGGCTATGCAACAGCTTCAGGTCAGACTTGACTTTCGTATTCGTACTGTCGCTGGGCCTCCCTCCTTATCTATGCATACTCGTTTCTGGCTCTTCGAATAATCTCTTTATTTTCCTTGGTCCTTTGTCTTCTGTACTTTTTTCCATTCTCTAGTGCACTTTGTTTTTGCCTCCCTACACCTTCGGGTAAACCATGAATTCGTTCTAGTCTTCCTGCTATTTATGTTGCTATTCTGAACAAACGTCTCCTCTGCCTCCTTGCATTTTGTTGTCACGTATGTACTCACCTAACTGTACTCACCTAATTGTGGTTGCAGGGGTCGAGACTCAGCTCCTGGCCCCGCCTCTTCATCGACCGCTACTAGGTCCTCTCTCCCTCTGCTCCATGAGCTTTATCATACCTCGTCTTAAAACTATGTATAGTTCCTGCCTCCATTACATCGCTTGCCAGACTATTCCACTTCCTGACTACTCTGTGACTGAAGAAATACTTCCCAACATCCCTTTGACTCATCTGAGTCTTCAGTTTCCAATTGTGACCCCTTGTTTCTGTGTCCCATCTCTGGAACATCCTGTCTCTGTCCACCTTGTCTATTCCACGCAGTATTTTGTATGTCGTTATGAGAAGGAAGGTGATGAGGGAGAGAAAGTGGGATAAAGAGAGACATGGAGTGTGGTTGAGTGTGAGTTAGAGAGAGAGGGAGAGAAAGAAGGGGAGGAGGGGAGTGTTAGAGTATGTGAGGCGTGTGGGTTGGGTAGTGTTCTTGCAGGCCTAGGAGGCGAGGGGAGAGGGAGGAGGAGAACGGAGGGTAGGTGGGGGGAAGATGGAGGAGGTATAGGAGAAAGACCAGGAGGAGGAAGGGAGGGAAAGAGATAGGTAGGGGAGGTTGGTAGGGAGGAAGGAGGGGAGGTGGGGAGAACATGGAGGAGGTATAGGAGAAGGAGGAGCAGGAGGAAGGGAGGGAAAGAGAGGGAGGGAGGGGAAGAGAGGGGTAGGGGAGGTAGGTAGGGAGGAAGGGAGGGGAGGTGGGGGAAGATGGAGGAGGTGTTGGAGGAGGAGGAGCAGGAGGAGGAATGGAGGGAAGAGAGAGGGAGGGAGGGAAAGAGAGAGGTAGGGAAGGTACAAGGAGAGTGTGAACTGTAGGTATGTGTGGGTATGTGTGGATATTGAGATCATAAAGTCACTTAAAAATAACTCGGGGAATCTGTCTCATGTCCCACCATTACTGTACAAGCGAGCGGCCCATGTCCTTTCGCATGCTATTTCATTACTTTTTAACAAGTCAATAGAGACTAGCACCTTCCCGAAACTACTCAAGATGGCAAGGGTTACACCAATACATAAAGGTGGTGACCCTACAGACTTAAACAACTATAGGCCAATATCTAACTTACCATTGCTATCCAAAATCTTTGAGAAACTCGTGCACAGGAGACTGTATTCATTTATAACGGCTCAAAAATACTCAACCCCTGCCAGTTTGGATTCAGGAAAAATAAAAGCACTAATGATGCAATCATAAAAATGCTAGATCTGCTTTACACAGCATTGGAAAATAAGGAATATCCTACTAGGAATTTTTATTGACCTAAGAAAAGCTTTTGACACAGTAACCACGAAATCCTACTCCACAAACTTGATCACTACGGTATAAGAGGCCATGCGCTTACTTATTTCAAATCTTACATTACTAATAGGTATCAGTACGTCACCATTAAAGACACAGCATCAGCAACACGGCCACTTGATACTGGAGTTTCCGCAGGGAAGTGTCCTTGGTCCCCTGCTCTTCCTCATATACATCAATGACCTTCCAAACGTATCCCAACACCTGAAACCCATTCTCTTTGCTGATGACACGACTTATGTCATCTCTCACCCTAATCTTGCCACCCTCAACACCATTGTGAATGAGGAGCTGATTAAAATATCGACTTGGATGACAGCCAATAAACTTACGCTTAACACTGACAAAACCTACTATATTATGTTTGGTAGCAGAGCAGGAGATGCACAAATTAACATTAAGATTGACAACACTCTAATTACCAGAAATAATGGGGGAAAATTCCTAGGCTTATACCTTGACAACAACCTGAATTTCAGCACCCATATCCAGCATATAGCCAAAAAAAAGTATCCAAAACGGTTGGGATCCTCTCCAAGATACGATACTACGTGCCGCAAAATGCCCTTCTCACACTATACCACTCACTTATTTATCCATACCTCATCTATGCTATTTGTGCTTGGGGATCAACTGCAGCAACACACCTAAAGCCAATAATAACCCAACAAAAAGCTGCAGTAAGAATAATCACTAAATCCCATCCCTGGCAACACACCCCTCCACTCTTCATAGATCTAAACTTACTCCCAGTTCAGTACATCCACACTTACTACTGTGCAATCTATATCTACAGGGCCTTAAACTCTAATATCAACCTTGACTTAAAACGCTTTCTTGATAGTTGTGACAGAACCCACAGGCATAACACCAGACACAAACATCTCTACGACATTCCCCGTGTCCAACTAAACCTTTACAAAAATTCAATGTATGTCAAAGGCCCTAAAATCTGGAATACCCTACCTGAGAACTCTAGAACTGCAGACACATTCATCACCTTCAAAACTACCATTAGAAAACATCTTATCTCCCTGATACACCCCGTCAACTAACTACACGAATACCACCTGGTGGTTCACACTTACACTCGCTCACTCATTTGACCATAAACAGAAATATTAATCTCAGTCTTAAAATAATGAATCCTGTGATACTCCAATACTGAAACTATGTACTGTGCCAAAACAAAGGCATTCACATTGCTAAACTCACAAACTAGTATTTAGTCACTTAGCCATAATACCAACTTACCTCATAATTTGTAATATTTTACAATTAAGAATAAAACTAAGTATGCCCGAAATGCCTAGCCATGCTAAGCGTTCTAGTGGTACACTCTTTAATCACAATTTTACTACATGTAAACCAAACAATAACCAAATTTCTGTAAACTCAGCATTGTAATCCTTATAGAGAATAAACTTTGAATTGAATTGAGTGGGTATGTAAGACGTGTCCGTTTTGGTAGGATGTGTGTGTGTGCGTCTGTACGTTACTCTCCTGCCAACCGAGTCAAGCGAGGGGAGAGGGAGTAGGAAAGGGAGGGATAATCTCGCTGTGTGTACGTACTCACCTAATTGTACTCATCTAATTGTGGTTGCAGGGTTCGAGACTCAGCTCCTGGCCCCGCCTCTTCACTGATCGCTACTAGGTCCTCTCCCTCTCTGCTTCTTGAGCTTTGTCATACCTCTTCTTAAAACTACGTATGGTTTCTGTCTCTACTACTTCACTTGCTAGGCTATTCCACTTCCTGAGGACTCTATGTGTGTGTGTGTGTGTGTGTGTGTGTGTGCTCACTTATTTGTGCTCACATATTTGTGGTTGCAGGGGTCGTGTCTTAGCTCCTGGCCCCGCCTCTTCACCGGTTGCTACTGGGCCCTCTCTCTCCCCGCTTCATGAGCTTTATCAAACCTCGTCTTAAAACTGTGTATGGTTCCTTCCTCCACTAAGTCATTTTCTAGGCTATTCCACTGCCTTACAACTCTATGACTGAAGAAATACTTCCTAATATCTCTCTGACTCATTTGTGTCTTCAACTTCCAGTTGTGGCCTCTTGTTTCTGTGTCCCCTCCCTGGAACATCCTGTCTTTGTCCACCTTGTCTATTCCACGCAGTGTGTGTATGTGTGTGTGTGTGTGTGTGTGTGTGTGTGTGTATGTGTGTGTGTGTGTGTGTATGTGTGTGTGTGTGTGTGTGTGTGTGTGTGTGTGTGTGTGTGTGTGTGTGTGTGTGTGTACTCACCTATTTGTACTCACCTATTTGTGGTTGCAGGGGTCGAGTCCTAGCTCCTGGCCCCGCCTCTTCACCGGTTGCTACTAGGCCCTCTCTCTCCCCGCTCCATGAGCTTTATCAAACCTCGTCTTAAAACTGTGTATGGTTCCTGCCTCCACTACGTCATTTTCTAGGCTATTCCACTGCCTTACAACTCTATGACTGAAGAAATACTTCCTACTATCTCTCTGACTCATTTGTGTCTTCAACTTCCAATTGTGGCCTCTTGTTTCTGTGTCCCCTCCCTGGAACATCCTGTCTTTGTCCACCTTGTCTATTCCACGCAGTATTTTATATGTCGTTATCATGTCTCCCCTGACCCTCCTGTCCTCCAGTGTGGTCAGGCCGATTTCCCTTAATCTTTCCTCATAGGACATTCCCCTTAGCTCTGGAACTAACCTTGTCGCAAACCTTTGTACTTTCTCTAGTTTCTTGACGTGCTTTATCAAGTGCGGGTTCCAAACAGGTGCTGCATACTCCAGTATGGGCCTGACATACACGGTGTACAGTGTCTTGAATGATTCCTTACTAAGGTATCGGAATGCTGTTCTCAGGTTTGCCAGGCGCCCATATGCTGCAGCAGTTATCTGATTGATGTGTGCTTCCGGAGACATGCTCGGTGTTATACTCACCCCAAGATCTTTCTCCTTGAGTGAGGTTTGCAGTCTTTGGCCACCTAGCCTATACTCTGTCTGTGGTCTTCTGTGCCCCTCCCCATCTTCATGACTTTGCATTTGGCAGGATTAAATTCGAGAAGCCATTTGCTGGACCAGGTGTCCAGTCTGTCCAGGTCTCTTTGAAGTCCTGCCTGGTCCTCATCAGATTTAATTCTCCTCATTAACTTCACATCATCTGCAAACAGGGACACTTCTGAGTCTAACCCTTCCGTCATGTCGTTCACATATACCAAAAATAGCACTGGTCCTAGGACCGACCCCTGTGGGACCCCGCTCGTCACAGGTGCCCACTGTGATACATCATTACGTACCATGACTCGTTGTTGCCTCCCTGTCAGGTATTCTCTGATCCATTGCAGTGCCCTTCCTGTTATATGCGCCTGATGCTCTAGCTTCTGCACTAATCTCTTGTGAGGAACTGTGTCAAAGGCCTTCTTGCAGTCCAAGAAGATGCAATCAACCCACCCCTCTCTCTCTTGTCTTACTTCTGTTATTTTATCATAAAACTCCAGAAGGTTTGTGACACAGGATTTGCCTTCCGTGAATCCGTGCTGGTTGGAATTTATACTCCTGTTCCGTTCCAGGTGCTCCACCACTCTCCTCCTGATAATCTTCTCCATAATTTTGCATACTATACACGTCAATGCGTCAATGACACAGGTCTATAGTTTAGTGCCTCTTTTCTGTCTCCTTTTTTAAAAATGGGAACTACATTTGCCGTGTGTGTGTGTGTGTGTGAGTGTTTTGGTGTTTAAATACTGTGTATTCATCCTGCATTACCTGCTCACATTTTTCGAAACTGTTTTGCGCCCACATCTGTACTTCACAACAGACCCACATCTGTACTTCACAACAGACCCACATCTGTACTTCACAACAGACCCACATCTGTACTTCACAAACAGACCACATCTGTACTTCACAACAGACCCACATCTCTACTTCACAACAGACCCACATCTGTACTTCACAACAGACCCACATCTGTACTTCACAACAGACCACATCTGTACTTCACAACAGACCCACATCTGTACTTCACAACAGACCCACATCTGTACTTCACAACAGACCCACATCTGTACTTCACAACAGACCCACATCTGTACTTCACAACAGACCAACATCTGTACTTCACAACAGACCCACATCTGTACTTCACAACAGACCCACATCTGTACTTCACAACAGACCAACATCTGTACTTCACAACAGACCCACATCTGTACTTCACAACAGACCCACATCTGTACTTCACAACAGACCCACATCTGTACTTCACAACAGACCCACATCTGTACTTCACAACAGACCCACATCTGTACTTCACAACAGACCCACATCTGTACTTCACAACAGACCCACATCTGTACTTCACAACAGACCCACATCTGTACTTCACAACAGACCCACATCTGTACTTCACAACAGACCCACATCTGTACTTCACAACAGACCCACATCTGTACTTCACAACAGACCCACATCTGTACTTCACAACAGACCCACATCTGTACTTCACAACAGACCCACATCTGTACTTCACAACAGACCCACATCTGTACTTCACAACAGACCCACATCTGTACTTCACAACAGACCCACATCTGTACTTCACAACAGACCCACATCTGTACTTCACAACAGACCCACATCTGTACTTCACAACAGACCCACATCTGTACTTCACAACAGACCCACATCTGTGCTTCACAACAGACCCACATCTGTACTTCACAACAGACCCACATCTGTACTTCACAACAGACCCACATCTGTACTTCACAACAGACCCACATCTGTACTTCACAACAGACCCACATCTGTACTTCACAACAGACCCACATCTGTACTTCACAACAGACCCACATCTGTACTTCACAACAGACCCACATCTGTACTTCACAACAGACCCACATCTGTACTTCACAACAGACCCACATCTGTACTTCACAACAGACCCACATCTGTACTTCACAACAGACCCACATCTGTACTTCACAACAGACCCACATCTGTACTTCACAACAGACCCACATCTGTACTTCACAACAGACCCACATCTGTACTTCACAACGAACTCATTGACCTGGTTAGTCCGGTCATCTGCTGGTACACCATACTTAGTGCTTTCTTTGTCTCATCTTTTGTTTTCTCTATTCTAATTTGGTTAAATTTTTGCATGTATCTTAAATACTTTTTTCAGTCGGTTTTGTACTTATTTGTTTGTGTTTGGCTGTAGCCTCTGTGAGAATAATAACTGTTTACAGTATTGCCTCGTGAATTTATCAGTTTATCTTATCATGTTGATGGCATTTTCTTTTCTAGTATTGACAATATCTATTTTTTAACTTAGTAATTTTGTAAAAGTTTAGTAATTGTAACAATGGTGCTATTAAGGAAAAGATGCGATATTGGACACTTATTAGTACATGATTAACTTGGCAATATTTGCAATCTGTCAAAGTGACTTTTGCCTAATAATACAATGAGAAAGTTATGTTTGTATTTCATACTGAGAGAAGAAATTGTAATCATAATAGAGGGTTGCCTCAGAGCCAACATAAACAACACAGGAGTGGGACATATATCACATTACTCTCGTCTCTGTTACCAAACTCACGTCACCGCAAAGCTTCTCTTCCCTCTTTAAAAGGTAAAAATAGAGACGCTGAGGATGACCTTGAGATTCCATTCCTCATGCATGTGTTTTACATGCTAGGGTTTAATGTAATATCATAACTAACCTTGCAATTAAACTTAACCATGCTGAATTGGTTCCCTGGAATTACAAATTTATATAGATAGCTTTAGTTAATTGTTAACTTCAGGTGGAAAGTGAGGGAGCTGTAAGCTTTAATCATCAGGTGACATCGACACCATGCCCAAACCTTCTAGGGTAGGGTAGGTGCCTGAGCCCGAGCCTTTAGCTCATAAGACTGTCATTCCCATTTGCCCCCTTGGGGCGGGGATGGCAGACCAGAGAGGCCTAGCTTGTGGCTAGGCCTGGGGACAGTTGGTCCCAAAGATGAGGAGGTACTTGTGCCTCCTCCCATGGGAGACTTAGGTATCAGACTCTCCCTAAAGAGGGAGCCAAGGCCGGGCCACCACTTGGAAAAGGCCCGGGCCGGAAGAATACCGGCGAATCTTTAATAATAAATAATCATCAGGTGACCCTCCAAATTCACGAATATTTACATGAGTACATTGTATGCAGTAGAATCACATTAAGACACAGTATATAAGTTAGAATCACTTTTATACCATTATATGTGGTAAGAACAATTACATAAGTACGTTAATAAACTAGATGTATTTCGGTCACAGTTAGCTCCAAGTGAAGTATCTCTGTACTGCCGCCCAGCCCCATGTACGCTAATACTCGCTAAAGGAATAGTGCAGATTGTGGCATGTTTCTAATGCAATTAAATATTAGGTTGACGATTTTAAAATGAATAAGAACAGATATTCACATGTTATTGCATAGTTACCAATATCCCAATTTCTTCAATACAAATTGCTTCAAAGCTGATGTTACACCTAGAAACATCAGCTTTGAAGCCAAGCTGAAGAGACATAATGACAGAATACAACAAAATTTGCGCCTATTGGTCATAAACCGGTAAAGTTGTTCTTCCACTTTGCAAGATGAATTAGTCATTATTTTAATGAGGGGAAAGTGAAAAATCAGTATAGCGTCTGTGGAATGGGAAGCATTCAGAATCGATCCAGGAGCCTCTCATCAGAATCTAGGTAAATTAATGCAATAATGTAGAATAATATTATACAAAGAAGTGTCGAAATAATACATAAATACTCGATTAGCGGTACAAACCCTCATTCTAGGTAAGATAATTTTGAAGCCGATCAGAAAATGCTTTTCTATAAGCTCACATAAAAATTTTGGGAATGTTCTGTATGAAACTTAACAGTGGTCACCTGCACTTGTCAGTTGATACATCAACCTTCACCTAGCAATAGTTAAATCACTGTTGAAAATTTAAAGCTGACCAGATACGAACCTCTAAAATTATAAACGAAAGCATAGGAGGAAGTTAGAAGACAAGAACTCTGTAGCTTCCAGTTGTCCGACACTGGCAGTGAGTCGTACAGTATTAAGGGGTCATTATTCTGCTGAAAATCAAACTGTAAAAAAAGGTATATATACAATTTTTCGTTTTTCATTTTCTACATTTTAAAAAAAAATACGTGATTTTATGTTTTTAAGATATTTAAAACTTATTATTTTTAAATTAGCAGATTTGCACATAAAAAGTCATAATTCAATAAAAAATATAAACCCAATTGACATACATAAATGACTAGACATGTGAATCCGAGTACAAGAAGAATTCTGTAGTTATTACTACATGTTTTCATAGGTAAATACACTTGTTTTTTAATGTTAATTTTTATAGAGTGAAATTTCTGAGAGAGTGACAAATAGAAAGTCAGATTACCGGAAATCAAATTACTTGTAATCAGTTTACTTTGAATTAAATTACCTAAAGTGAAGTTATTAATGAACATTCGTGAGAAGTTGATGAACATCTGAGTTTCTCCCTCTTCATCCATGAAAAATAATCTGCAGACCTACCCTACTTGAGGTTTCTGATAGCTTCATGAAACTATATTAAGTCAACAAAGTCACAGTGACTGTTAAGAGAGTGTCCTTGATGTTATCTCCGCGTGGAGAGCCACAAACTACGTCACTGAATGTCTCTCACAAGCACTGACACAAACCACTTTCATGTATAACAAACTACAGTCATTTAAAACAGTTTATTTTTTACATTAAATTCTCTGTACCAAGGAGTCCGTCTCTCATCGAGGAAGAACTAACCAAAAGTTGAAGAACATTCAATAACTGTCTTGCCAGAAGTATGAACACGTCATAATACAAGTGGTTTTTCAGAATAGCTAAGTGGTTCCTCAGAATCCCTACGTGAATGTTTTCTCACACTCCAACAGCACATAAAACTATAAAAATATTGTCTTCAATCACTCCTAACACACATTACATGGTCAAGCTCTGAGCAGTCAAAACCTCCTTTACTTCCTCCATCCAGCCATTATTGGAACGACCCTCACTTCTCAGTTCTTCCATCCTAAACCTGTAGGTGTAAACTGTGCATGGGGAATTGGAGGCAATCATGTTCGATCCAGGAAGGGGGAAGATAACCCATATTACTGGATCAAAAGCTTCCAATGCGTACAAAGAATATATTGTGAAATAAAAGAGGCCTCGATACATCTGGCAACGATATGGCCTAGAGAAAAAGGGAATGTTACCGTGGTGTTATGGGTGGTAAGGGTTGTCTGGCAGCGAGGGTACTGGCTTAGTGACAGTGTCTGGCAGCGAGGGTACTGGCTTAGTGACAGTGTCTGGCAGCGAGGGTACGGGCCCTTTTAGTGACAGTGTCTGGCAGCGAGGGTACTGGCTTAGTGACAGTGTCTGGCAGCGAGGGTACTGGCTTAGTGACAGTGTCTGGCAGCGAGGGTACTGGCTTAGCGACAGTGTCTGGCAGCGAGGGCACTGGCTTAGTGTCAGAGTTTAGTGCCATCACTACCGCTGTGTATGATACTGTTCAGTGTGTGTGATACTAACAGTGGCGTGTGGGAGCTTCACTCTAACCTACTCTTGTTTTCTAAGGTAAGTCTTGTATATAAAGTATGCCACCCAACTGGGAGGATAACTAGTGTGTGGACAGTCAGTGAGTGCAGGTTGCATCAGAGGTTGAGGGACACAGATCACCAGTGAGGGTGGAGAGGGTGCTCACTGAGCGGGGAATGTCAATTACTTTAAATTCACGCCTTATAAATAAATTTGACGAATATTTATGTTCATGCTGGATTACGGTGTTTCATTGTGATATTATGACTACCACCCAAATGATCGTACAGACTAGGTGACTACCATCCACATGATGATATGCACGGGGTGACAACCACCCACATGATGGTATAGATGGGGTGACTACCATCCACATGATGGTATAGAGTAACAACCACCCACATAATGGTATAGACAGGGTGAGAACCACCCACATGATGGTCTAGACGGGGTGACTACCACCCACATGATGGTATAGATGGGGTGACTACCAACCACATGATGGTATAGACGGGGTGACCTCCACCCACATGATGGCATAGATGGGGTCACTACCACCCACATGATGGTATAGACGAGGTGACTACCACTCACAGGATGGTATGAATGGGGTGACTACCACCCACAGGTTGGTATGAATGCGGTAACTGCCACCCACAAGATGGTATAGATAGAGTGACTGCCACCCACAGGATGGTATGGGTATCATGACTATGACCCTCAGGATGATACAGACGGGGTGAATACCACCCACAGGATGGTATAGATAGGGTGACTGCCACCCACAGGATGGTATATACGGGGTGACTACCACCCACAGGATGGTATAGATTGTGTGACTATCTCCTACAGGATGGTATAGATGGCGTGACTACCACACACAGAACGGTATAGATGGGGTGACTACCACCCACAGAACTGTATAGATGGGGTGACTACCACCTACAGGATGGTATGAATGGGGCGACTACCACTCACAGGATGGTATAGATGGGGTGAGTACCACCCACAGGACGGTATAGATCGGGTGACCACCACCCACACGATGGTATAGATTGGGTGGCTACCACCCACAGGATGGTATAAATGGGGTGACTACCACCCACAGGGTAGTATAGGAGGGGTGACTACCACCCACAGGATGGTACAGGAGGGGCGACTACCACCCACAGGATGGTATGGATGGGGTGACTATGACCCACAGGATAGTATAGAAGGGATGACTACCACCCACAGGATAGTATAGAAGGGGTGACTACCACCGACAGGATTGTATAGATGGGGTGACTACCAACCACAGGATGATATAGAAGGGGTGACTACCACCCACAGGATAGTATAGATGGCGTGACTACCACCCACAGGATGGTATAGATGGGATGACCACCATAGATAGGACTGAGTAAATAGGGTGACTACCACCCACAAGATGGTATGAACGGGGTGGCTACCACCCATAGACGGGGTGACTGCCACCAACAGGATGGTATGGATGGGGTGACTATGACCCACAGGATGACATGGATGGGGTAAATACCACCCACAGGATGGTATAGATGGGGTGACTACCACCCACAGGATAGCACAGATGGGGTGACTACCACCCACAGGATAGCACAGATGGGGTGACTACCACCCACAGCATGGCATAGATGGGGTGACTACCACACACATGATATAGATTGGGTGACTACCACCTACAGCATGGTTCAGATAGCGTGACTACCACCCACATGCTGGTATGGATGGGGTGACTACCACCCACAGGATGGTATAGATGGGGTGACTGCCACCCACAGGATGGTATAAATGGGGTGACTACCACCCACAGGATGGTATAAATGGGGTGACTACCACCCACAGGACGGAGTAAATGGGGTGACTACCACCAATAGAATGGTATGAATGGGGTGATTACCACACACAGGATAGTATAGATGGGGTGACTACCTCCAACAGGATGGTATAGAAGTGGTGACTACCACCCACAGGAGGGTATAGATTAGGTGACTTCCACCCACAGGATGGTATGAATTCTGTAACTGCCACCCACATTATGGTATAGATGGAGTGACTGCCACCCACAGGATAGTATGGGTGGGGTGACTATGGCGCACAGGATGATATAGACGTTGTGAATACTACCCACTGGATGGTATAGATAGGGTGACTACCACCCACAGGATGGTATACATTGGGTGACTACCTCCGACAGGATGGTATAGATGGGGTGACTAGAACCCACAGGATAGTATCGATGGGGTGACCACCTCAACAGGATGATATAGAAGGAGTGGCTTCCACCCACAGGATGGTATAGATTGGGTGACTACCACCCATAGGATGGTACAGATTGGGTGACTACCACCCACAGGATGGTACAGATTCGGTGACTACCACCCACAGGACGGTAAAGATGGGGTGACTAGCACCCACAGGATGGCATGGATGGGGTGACTAGAACCCACAGGATAGTATCGATGGGGTGACCACCTCAACAGGATGATATAGAAGGAGTGGCTTCCACCCACAGGATGGTATAGATTGGGTGACTACCACCCATAGGATGGTACAGATTGGGTGACTACCACCCACAGGATGGTACAGATTCGGTGACTACCACCCACAGGACGGTATAGATGGGGTGACTACCACCCAGAGTATGGTACAGATGGGGTGACTACCACCCACAGTATGGTTTGGATAGGGTGACTACCACCCACAGGATGGTTTAAACGGGGTGACTACCACCCACAGGATGGTATAGATTGGGTGACTACCGCCCACAGGACGGTATAGATGGGGTGACTACCACCCAGAGGATGGTACATATGGGGTGACTACCACCCACAGTATGGTATGGATAGGGTGACTACCACCCACAGTATGGTTTAATTGGAGTGGCTACCACCCACAAGATGGTATAGGAGGGGTGACTACCACCCACAGGAGAGTATAAATAGGGTGACTACCACCCACAGGATGGAGTAAATGGGGTGACTACCACCCACAGGATGGTATGAATGGGGTGACTACCACACACATGATGGTATAGACGGGGTGACTGCCACTCACAGGATGGAATGGATGGGGTGACTATGACCCACAGCATGATATAGACGGGGTGAATACCACCCACAGGATGGTATACATGGGGTGACTACCACCCACAGGATAGTATAGATGAGGTGACTACCACCAACAGGATGGGATAGATAGGGCGACTAGCACCCACAGGATGGTATACATTGGGTGACTACCAACTAAAGGATGGTTCAGATGGTGTTACTAAAACCGACAGGATGGTATAGATGTGACTCAAGAAATCATAATGACGGCAATGGAGGGACTTGAGCTAGAGTTCGTCACGGCCACGCTAGCTGGAGATTCGTCTGTAAAAACTTGCATTTGTGGTCACAGTGGTGCCTGTGCTAACCTTCCTATGGTGTAGAAATATACCTAGTTGGATGAATCTTATTTTGGCTAGCTGGTCTAGTGGCTAACGCGACGGGCTGGAGTTTTGAGACTCTATGACCGCGGGTTCAATCCCGGCCGGGGGTATGGTTTGGTATAGATGTGACTACCACCCCATATGATTAAGTAGATGGGGTGACTACCACTCACAGGATGGTATAGATGGGGTGACTACCACCCACAGGATTGTATAGATGGGGGGACTACCACCCACAGGATTGTATAGATGGGGGGACTGCCACAGACAGCATGGTATAGATGGGGTAACTACCACCCACAACATGGTATAAATGGGGTGACTACCACCCACAGGATGATATAGATGGGGTGACTACCACCAACAGGATGGTATAGATGGGGTACTTCACACACAGGATGGTATAGATGGGGTGACTACCACCCACAGGATGGTATAGATGGGGTGACTACCACCCACAGGATGGTATAGATGGGGTGACTACCACCCACATGATGGTATAGACGGGGTGACTGCCACCCACAGGATGGTATGGATGGGATGACTATGACCCACAGGATGGTATGGATGGGGTGACTACCACCCACACGATGGTATGAATGGGGAGACTGCTACCCACATGATGGTATAGATGAGGTGATTGCCAGTCACAGGATGGTAGGGATGAGGTGACTATGACCCAGAGGATAATATAGACGGGGTGAATACCACCCACAGGATGGTATAGATGGGGTGACTACCACCCACAGAAGGGTATAGATGGGGTGACTTCCAACCATAGATAGGGTGGATATCCCCCACAGGATGGTATAGTTTGAGTGACTACCTCCTACAGGATGGTATGGAAGGGGTGACTACCACCCACAGGATGGTATGGATCGGGTGACTACCACCCAGAGGATGGTATAGATGGGGTGACTACCACCCACAGGATACTATAGATGGGGTTACTACCACCCACAGGATGGTATATATGGGGTGACTACCACCCACAGGATACTATAGATGGGGTTACTACCACCCACAGGATGGTATAGATGGGGTGACTACCAACCACAGGATACTATAGATGGGGTTACTACCACCCACAGGATGGTATAGATGGGGTGACTACCACCCACAGGATACTATAGATGGGGTTACTACCACCCACAGAATGGTATGGATGGGATGACTAGCACCCACAGGATGACATAGATGGGGTAGCTACCACCCTCAGGATTGTATAGATGGGGTGACTACCAAACACTGAATGGTATAGATGGGGTGACTGCCACCCACAGGATGGTATAGATTGGGTGACTACCCCCTACACCATGGTTCAGATGGGGTGTCTACCACCCACAGGATTGTTAGATGGGGTGACTACCACCCACAGGATGTTATATATGGGGTGACTACCACTCACAGGTTGGAGTAAATGGGGTGACTACCACCCATAGGATGGAAATGGATGGAGTGAGAGTAGTGTGCATGGGAGTTTGTAAACACCACCAACAATGATGGATTGTGTATTCTTAAAGGCCCAAAGCGCCTATGTGAACAGGTTCCACCGAAATCCTCTGCTTCAGGCAGGTTGGTCAGGCTAATTACAGCACCTCTCGACCAGCTCCACAGGTTAGTGCTCAACAAATATATTGATTTAATGCGACGTGAGAAGATGTTTTTCGTCCAAATGAGAAGAGCCAGGACAGAATTATTTAACAAAGTTCTCCCAGGCAGGTTAAACTAGACCTAATTGATTATATTTATGGCGAACTGAGAAGGATGAGATGGAACACTGAGGTCACTCATACTACGAAACTAAATAATCTTATTGCACAGAGTAGCTGTGCTATTCATGTGATCCCGGATTTTGTTATTAACTTATCTAGCAAAAAATTAAGTGGTGATCAGCAAGCAGCTGCAGGATTTGGATTAAGTTTTGCTCCCACAATTAGGAATGTTAACTATGTAGACTTAGCTAAGTCGTTTTGTATGTTAGAAAAACATAGTGAACTGACGCTTGATGCATTTAATATCTGTAAAGAGATGGTTTATGGTACCTTACTCTGTCTTGTGCTACTAACTGCCCTCAACATTTTATCAGAGCATAAAAGGGCCTCAGTAACGATCAGATCTTGTGTCTCACGAAAACTGATAAATCTAAATCGCTTGTCATTTTAGATGAAGATGAACATTTTGTTAAAATCAACAGTTTACTAAGGGATACTGAAACTTTCGAACCTCGAATAAGAACCATCTTGAACAAGTCAACTCTCACTGCAATAAATGTCTTAAGACGTTGTTGAAGGAGAATGATGAACTAAATAAATGTCCGTCAGTTAGGTCGGCAACTTTACCGTATCTTGAATTAAGACTGGTTAATGAAATTGCAAATATCGAACTTAAACTGAAGGAAGCTCACATGAGACAAGAATCGCAGGAAGAACTAAAAGCCATAAAGGAAAATGAAAAGAAAAATACTTCTTCTCTTATGCCAAATCTAAGGGAAAACAACATCCAGATGGAACATACACAGATGGCAGCCAAGAAATAAGTGAGATACTAAAGTCCCAATACGACTCAGTCTTCAGAGAGCCATTACCCAGACTAAGGATCGACAATCCAAATGAATTCTTTATGAACGAGAAGCAAAATTTAGGTCATCTCAAAAATCTCGGATATTATCCTAACACCAAAAGACTGAAAAGCCAATAAATAACATGCCCATGCACTCTACCCCAGGCCCAGACTCATGGAACTCCGTGTTCATCAAGAACTGCAAGAAGCCCTTGTCACGTGCCTTCAGCATTCTATGGAGAGGGAACATGGACACAGTGATCCTCCCACACTCACTAAAAGCAACAGACATAGCCCCACTCTACAAAGGTGGCAGTAAATCAATTGCAAAGAACTACAGACCGATAGCACTAACATCCCATATCATAAAAATCTTTGAAAGGGTTCTAAGAAGCAAGATCGCCAACCACGTAGATACCCATCAGTTGCACAACCCAGGGCAACACAGGTTTAGAACAGGTCGCTCCTGCCTCTCCTAGCCTCTTCATCAATATGACAAGGTCCTGGATGCTGTAGATAATCAAAATATATATGTAGTATACACAGACTTTGCAAAAGCTTTCGACAAGTGTGACCATGGTGGAATAGCGCACAGAATGTGTGATTAAGGAATAACAGAAAAAGTTGGTAGGTGGATCTATAACTTCCTGACAAATAGAACACAAAGAGTAAAAGTATACAGAGTAAAGTCTGAGGCAGCTAGGGTGAAAAGGTCTGTTCCACAAGGCACACTACTCGCTCCCATTCTATTCCTCATCCTCATATTTGACACAGACAGAGATGTAAGTCATAGCTCCGTATCTTCCTTTGCAGATGACACCCGGATTGCCATGACCAAGCGGATATAAATCTTTAAATGGGTCACTCAAAACAATATGAAGTTCAATGAAGAGAAATTTCAACTGCTCAGATATGGAAAACTTGAGGAAATTAAAACTTTATCAGGGTATACAACAAATTCTAACCGTACAATAGAGCGAAAAGTAATGTGAAGGACCTGGTAGTGATAATGTCAGAGGATCTCTCATTCGAAGACCACAACAATACATCTACCGTATCTGCTAGGAAAATGATAGGATGGATAATGAGAACCTTCAAAACTAGGGATGCCAAGCCCATGACGATTCTCTTCAAATCGCTTGTTCTCTCTAGGCTGGAATACTGCTGTACACTAACTGCCCCCTCCAAGGCTGGCGAAATTGCTGACCTGGAGAGTGCACAAAGAATTTTCACCGCACACATAAGTACAATAAGGCACCTAAATTACTGGGAACGGTTGAAGGCCCTTGATCTGTATTCTCTGGAGTGCTGGCGAGAGAGTAACATGTTATATACACTTGGAAAATCCTAGAGGAATTAGTACCAAACTTGCCCACGAAAATCACTTCCTTTGAAAGCAAGAGATTTGGCAGGAAATGCAACATTCCCCCAATGAAAAGCAGGGGCGCCACGCGTACACTGAGAGACAACACAATAAGTGTCCGGGGCACAAGACTGTTCAAATGCCTCCCAGCATACATAAGGGGGATTGCCAATAAACCCCTGGCTGTCTTCAAGAAGGCACTGGCCAGGCAACTAAAGTCAGTACATGACCAACGGGGCTGTAGTTCATACGTCAGTTTGCGTGTGGCCAGCAGTAACAGCCTGATTGATCATGCCTTGATCCACCACGAGGCCTGGTCTCAGACCGAGGCGCCGGGGCGTTAACCCTGAAACCCTCTCCAGGTAAACTCCAGGTAAGACCCAAAACCAGGGTACCCAGTCTAACCTATTCTAAGTTCAGTAGGCTCGGCTGCATACAACCTGTCTAAATGGTTAGCTAAACTTTTAACTCCATGGTCGGAAAGATTTCGGATGCTCATATTAAAAATAATGTTGACCTTACAGAGTGGCTCCAGAAATTAAATGAATAATATCACTTTACTCTTGTGAGTTTTGATGTCACAGCGTTGTTTACTGCAGTCTCTGTACCTGATGTCACAGCATTGTTTACTGCAGTCTCTGTACCTGATGTCACAGCATTGTTTACTGCAGTCTCTGTACCTGATGTCACAGCATTGTTTACTGCAGTCTCCGTACCTGATGTCACAGCATTGTTTACTGCAGTCTCTGTACCTGATGTCACAGCATTGTTTACTGCAGTCTCTGTACCTGATGTCACAGCATTGTTTACTGCAGTCTCCGTACCTGATGTCACAGCATTGTTTACTGCAGTCTCTGTACCTGATGTCACAGCATTGTTTACTGCAGTCTCTGTACCTGATGTCACAGCATTGTTTACTGCGGTCTCTGTACCTGATGTCACAGCATTGTTTACTGCAGTCTCTGTACCTGATATTACAGCATTGTTTACTGCAGTCTCTGTACCTGATGTCACAGCATTGTTTACTGCAGTCTCTATACCTGATGTCACAGCATTGTTTACTGCAGTCTCTGTACCTGATGTCACAGCATTGTTTACTGCGGTCTCTGTACCTGATGTCACAGCATTGTTTACTGCAGTCTCTGTACCTGATGTCACAGCATTATTTACTGCAGTCTCTGTACCTGATGTCACAGCATTGTTTACTGCAGTCTCTGTACCTGATGTCACAGCATTGTTTACTGCAGTCTCTGTACCTGATGTCACAGCATTATTTACTGCAGTCTCTGTACCTGATGTCACACATTGTTTACTGCAGTCTCTGTACCTGATGTCACAGCATTATTTACTGCAGTCTCTGTACCTGATGTCACAGCATTGTTTACTGCAGTCTCTGTACCTGATGTCACAGCATGGTTTACTGCAGTCTCTGTACGTGATGTCACAGCATGGTTTACTGCAGTCTCTGTACGTGATGTCACAGCATTGTTTACTGCAGTCTCTGTACCTGATGTCACAGCATTGTTTACTGCAGTCTCTGTACCTGATGTACTTAGATATCTTGAAGAGGAATTAGAAAACTTCTCCATATCCTACCCTACTAACTTAATTACTGAACTTTAATAAATTTGTGTGACAGACTGCAAGTTCATCTTTGTCTGAGGCTTAGAGATAGCGATATTGATGATTTCCTTCTTAGACTCGATGATTTAGTACACTCAATTAAATTTACAACAGAGGACGAAGTAGATAACAGACTGCTTTTCCTAGATATTCCAATCCATCGTGTTGGCATGAAATTTAAATTTAGTGTTCAGGAAGCTAATTAATGTGTCATCACTATTTTTGTAATTAAGAATGCAGGATTAAAAGGAGTGTCTTCCTTACAATGTTTTGAGAGTTTTATGTATATGTAGCCAGAATATTTTTATGATGAATTTAATATGATAATCAGTATAGCCAATAAACTGAGATATCCTAGGGATTTTGTTGAAAAGGCATTATTAGCAACCAAGAAAACTTTCTACAGGACTGAACCTAGGAAATACCTTCCAGGAATTTTTTTCTGGTTTCACCTTACAATGAGAATATGGCCAGCCTGCGTGATTCGTAAAAAAAAAATAAACTTAATATAAATATAGTCTTCATGAACAGTAGAACTGTGAAGCACAAGTTGATTAAGAGTGCACCATCCAATATTGTTGGTGTTTTCGAAGTTCCATGCACACTATGCACTCTTTCGTAAGTTGAGCAGACAAGTAAACCATTTGAAAGCCCAACATCAGTGTTGGTACATGACAGTTCACATTAGTACATGCAATCATCTGCGGGGGTGGGCAGCAGCTCAGGTCATTGTAGCTAATAGTTCCATTATGGAAAGGTACAGTGGTGACGTGTACTTAGTTGTCAGTGGTGACGTGTATTGGCTTCTGTCAGTGGTGACGTCGTACTTAGTCTGTGATGAACGATTGTGTGCTCTCTGTGAATCTGTACCAGGATGCCCTCTCTAGTAGCAAACTTTACCAGCAGCTGAGAGAGAGTCAGAGTTGCTAGATGGAGATATGGCCGATAAGGAGGAGAACAAGTGGATTCGAGTATTCCTTGTTGTGAGTCCCCAGTTAAGAGGGAGCTTGGTCAGTGGACGGGCAACATGGAACAAGCTGAAGTCAAGAAAACTCGGTTGCAGAGAGGCGAAACAACGAGAAACAGAAGAATAACGTGGAAACTTCCAACCCTTCTCGGTGCTACCTGTCGAATGTGAGTGGTCTACTGGGAATGCCACAAACGAGCTCACATGAAGCATTGGCCAGACGGAGTAAGACATCCCTAGAAACCCACGAAGGACATCGAGAACGTCTTGTCGATATTCTACACGTGGTGTAAAGCTACCTGGCGAATGTGTGTCGACTACTAGGTGCATCACGACGGACGACGCCAAGGAAGGTAAAAACATTGTGTTGTTGGGGATACCAGATTAGGTACATGGATGGGCATTCTGTTGGAAGGATAGGAGATGGAGACAGCGGTGTGTTTTCCTGGGGCTGGGATGAAGGAATTGTTAGGCCATTGGATGACATCATGAGAGGTAATGAGGAGCAATCCTATTATCTGTCTCAGGCTGGAGGAAACGAAGTTGGCAGACGTAGGGTGAGGACTGATTAGCTGGTAGAGGTCAGCAATAGAGAAAATTAGGAGGAAGGGTGGGAAACTGTCATATTGTGGCATTTTGCCAAGGAGAGAGCTGTGAAATGAATGGTTGTCAGTAGCAATTGGTGTCATTGCTGGCTGGACAAAATTCTGTAAGGATAATGCGGCTAACATTCATTGACAACTGGGACCTCTTTATTGCAGATATGACATGTATGCCAGGGATGGGGTTCATCTATATTAAGGTGTGGGTGGGAGCACGGCCAAGCAAGGAGGGAGCTGTTAGGTCTTTAACAAGGAATAGTAGTGGTATGGTTTTGGCGGGAATACTGTGAAGTCGCAGGGTAGTAACAAGAGTACTAGGAGAACTAGTAATTTAGGCCAAAATGAGGTGGATATTGGAAAAGCCAGTGGCTCTAATTGACACGGTAAGTAATAGGTGTGGTGGTATACGAAAGGAGCAGGAAGGGTAAAGAGAGAGGTGGTCATTAAATATTTATTACACAATTAGTCGCAGCTGCTGGAATATAAGTGACGAGTTGAGACTAGTTGCTAGTGCAGGTAACATAGATGAATTTGCCATTACTGAGACGTGGTTTAATTCAAAAAGTCGGACTTGCTGCAGAATGACACATTCAGGTTTTAAAGATGTTCAAGTTGATAGAAAAGTATCGGGAAGGTGGAGTGGGGGGCATGGTATGTCCGGATCGCTTGAATCTGTTGCTCATAAAAACGGGTATTAAGTCGGAAGTAACACATACAGAGTCTGTTTGGATAGAATTTTCAGAGGGGCATGAAAATTAATTTTTGGTGTGAGATACCGTCCCCCCAAATTTAGATAGGGAACCAGGGGAGACTACTTATGGGGGAAATTGTTAGGGCCACAAGGCACGTAATGTGTAATTATAGGAGACTTTAACTTTTAGTCATATTGATTGGAATTTCTTGACTGGGAATTTAGAATCATACGATTCTTAGAAAATATAGTTCAGGATTGTTTTTTTGAAGCAGTTTGTGACAAGAACCTACAAGGGGAATTAACCTGCTTGACTTAGTTTGGCAAACAATGAATCACTTGTTAATTAATTTAGAAGTTCAGAGGAATCTGGGTGCTAGCGTACACAAAATCAATTTACATTTAGAATTGAATGGAAGTATGATAGTAGGGATAACTCCGTAACAGGCCCAGAATTTTCGCCTTAGCAGATTAGATGGGCTTAGAGAACAGACCTTTTCATCTGTTGACTGGGTAACGAAGAGAGCTATCAATATGGACAGTTTTCTAAACTATACATGCTGCTCAAGGAAAAACGTTTATCCCTTATAAGGAAGTTAGATCAAATAAAATGACCCCAAATGGATGAATAATAGGCTGAAAATATCTACTAGGGAATAAGAAAGGAATTATTGGCGTATCAAAAGAGCGGGGTCAATCTCATGAATAGAATATTGAATTAAGAGGGACATTTAAAAGGGGGATAGAAAAGCTAAGGGGACTATGATAATTAAAGTTGCTAGGATTCTAAAACTAACACCAAAAATTTTTTCAGGTCTATAGAACAAAGTCAGAGATATCGATAGGTCCCTTGTAAAAAATTACTATGGGTATCTTTACTGACAAATGAGATTTGAAATTGCTCATTTTTAGAATAATTATTGTCTCTCGGTTTTTACACAGAAGACATAAATAATATTCGGTAAATAAATTTTTATAGTGGATCAGAAGAAGAATAAATTATGTGATCATCACAGTCTCTAGTTGAATGGTGGGTGAAGCAGATAGACCGACTGAATGCAAAATAAGTAACGGGTCCTGATGAGGTTTTTCATGGGTTCTAAGGAATGCAAAATGGAAGTCTGTGAACCATTAACTTATTTTTGTTTAATTTATCTCTCAAAACAGGTGTAGTGTCTGATATGTGATGATGGCTAATGTAATTCCTATTTTTTAAAACGGGGGACATGGTCGTTACCGTAAATTTACCGCCCATTAAGCTGACCTCAATTGTAGGCAAATTACTAGAGTCATTATAGCTGAGTTTAAGATAGTCCATCTCGATAATGGCATAGCTTGATTAATGTACTCAGCATGGATTCGCAAGAGCCTCGGTTTGTATAACTAATTTATTAACTATCTTCAGTAAAGCTTTTGAGGATGTTGACCACGATAAAGAATTTGATATTATTTACTTCAGATTTTAGTAAGGCATTTGATCGAGTTCCGCACCAATGACTGGTTGAAGAAAGTAGCAGTCATTGCATTGGGGGAAGGGGCTCTCTCGTGGATAGAATCATGGCTCACACGGACTCGGAGCAGAGAGTGTCCTTTAAATGGGGGTTAAATCCGAGAGGGGTCTATCAAGTGGCGTATCATCGGGGATCAGTTTGGGGCCCGTTGTTGTTAAATATTATATCAATGATCTTGATGAAGGAATTACTAGTGATATGAGCAATTCGCGATGACACGAAGAGGTAGGTATAATTGATTCAAAACGTAGATGTTCAGGGACTTCAGGAGGATTTAGACAACACTATCGTGGTCAGAAAAAGTGGCAGATGCAGTTCAATGTAGATAATGCAGGTCTGATAAGCTCGGAGTGTCCATAACCCTAGCATTATGAGTTAACTAATGTAGAACTTAAGCAATCAGTGTGCGAAATGACTTGGGGGTTATGTAAGCACGCAACCTTAAAACCAAGACAGCAATGCTATAGCGTACGTATAATGCAAAATAGATTTCTGGGATTTATATCAGAAGGTGTGAAAGCAACAGAAGTCTGAGAGCATACTGCAGCTTTATAACATCATTAGTTAAGGCTCACCTAGATTATGCAGTCAATTCTGGTCTCCATATTCAGAATGGACATAAATTCGTTAGATATGTGATACTGCGTCATGTATCAGCGTAGCGACGGACATAAATTAATAATACATTAGAATCTTCGTTATGAGAAAGATTGAAGACTCTTAAGTTACATTCATTTGTTAGACGAAGAATGAGGGGAGACCTGATCGAAGATGTATAAATGGAAGATAGGATTAATAAATGGAGGATAGTAACCAGTCTTGAGGATTCTCTCCAAGAGAGAACCCGCAGTAATGGATTTGTAATTAGATAAGTTTAGAATTAGAAAGGACATTGGAAAAAGTATTGGTTTGGAAATAGGGTAGTAGATGAGTGGAACAGTCTACCTAGTTGGGTTATTGAGGCTAGGACTTTGGGTAGTTTCAAATTTAGGTTGGATAAATACATGAGTGGGATGGGTTGGATTTGAGTGGGACTTTCACATCAGAGCTTATTTCTTGGGTAGCATTGAAAATTGGGTTGGTCAAATGTTTGTTAGTGGGATGAATTGTAAAGGACCTGCCTAGTATGGGCCAACAGGCCTGCTGCAGTGTTCCTCATTTCTTATGTTCTTATGTTCTTATGATTGAATCGTCTCTCTTCAAACATTATAGGAATGCCTTACATAAGTTAAGTGATGTCATGAACAAACTCAACGGGTATTTAGTTGAGACCAATGTGCACAATCTTAAGCAAGGATGCTTCACAGAATTCCGGATTGCTCATGTAACGAGTCTTTGTGAGGATTTTGTGACATTAGACAAGCATTCTCCGCACCTTTCCTTCGCGTTTTGCCCATCCGGAATTCAATCTGTCTGGGTCGCACTACGTGGAAAATATTGTAGTACATAGAGAATACGGGGAGGTTTAACATTCTCATATGTGGGTGCAGGGGAGACTATGCCCATGTTAGAGCTCAATTACTCTGGTTCCGGTGTGAGGGTAGACTATGATAGATTGTTTCACACGTTTCGCTAGTCGGAGACTGCGTTTTAAAATCAGAAGTGCCACGTATGGGGAATTCTATGTTATCAGTAAGTCTCCTTAAGCCCTGCATACTGGTACAGTTACACAAGTTGATGTGACTACAACTTACTTATCATATAATGCTATGCATAGTATAAGTGGCTTTGGCATGCTGCTCTTATCTGTATTTTTTTGTACCTCTGTATGTATGCTCAAATTGTAAATAAATAAATAAATAAATAAATAAGTTTCTTGGGATAGCTTAGGGAAATCAGGAAGAGTGGCTTATCGCCTCTGTGGTTCTACTGTTAAGAAACAGTGCAATTGTCATGGAGCAAGATAGGTAAATATGTGTGTAATAAGTAAATATGTGGAGGTCTGTGTAGAGTCCTTTCTCTACCGGCACTTGTGGAACATTCTCTGATGTATAATATTATAAGTCGACAACAAGTGAATCTGAATAATATTACAGTGTTACATAATGCTTGAGTTTGATGGCTTAGGTAAAATGATTCCATAAGGAAATAGATCAGACGATATCGATTAGATGCAGCTTTTGGCTGACTACTACATTTCCTTAATATTTTGTAACCTGGTTTCTGTAAACCTCTGAGGTCCTACACCTTCCCTTACCCAAGGAGAGTGTGAGAGGATGAGGGAGGTAGGTGTTTGGGCCGGTGACGGATCTCACTGTATCATGCCTGCTATTAATAACTTCCTTGCCTCACAGAAAACCCCCTGCAATATGTTGCTGTCTTGCAACATTGCATAGCTCCTGTTGATGCACGACAGTGCAAAGGATCTAGAGCTAAAGATTTGTATCACCATGTGACTTGTTTTACGTTGTTAAGATCACCTGTATTACACTTACAAATTATAAACGCTTTTCTGATGCAAAAATTTTATCATAACCGTCTCATTTACTTGTCTTTATCACATATAACTTTTATTTGAATTTCATATTGCTGCCTTAATTGAAAGGAGTATTATCATGAAGTTTTTTTTCCTTTTGTTTTCAATTCAAATTTTTTAATAAGCGGACATGTCGTATGATTGTATAAAAGTTAAGATCAATCAACAACCAATTTAATAAAAGAATATATATACTGTCAAAAGTTTGTTGGAACTTATTACTGATCAAAAAAAAATTATTTTATAATGAATAGAATTTTTTTTATGTACCTTATTTTCATCCCCCCAAAAAATAAAGTTGGCAAGATTTTAAATTTTAGGAAAAATCTCCCCTTTACCCCACCACAGATGTAAAGGAAATTGTGCTATTGAGAAAATCTTTTTACCATTTTGTAAAATATGAATGTCCTTTAAATTCGTTCAAAAATAATGGATGATTTTCAGTAAATAGGTCAATAACTTACTTCCGGGATATCGAGGAAAATTCGACCAATCATATTGCTTGTGAACAAAGTTTTTTTGGGCGGGAAAGAGGGGGGGGAAGGGGGAATCGCGCTGCGTAAGTCTTAGCAAACTAGAGGTGTGTTCTTCTATAGTAACACCTGTGCAACACAGTTATCTATAGTGTTAGTGGGGCGGAGAGAGGGTCGCACTGTTATTTAGTTAGTTTAATATTTATTATGCACCCCATACCCATCCTGTGGGCGGTAGTCAAAAGATTACAGAGGCACATAATGGGTCCAGGGACTGGGCCTCAAAGTTTTGATAGCTGAGCAAGTTACAAAGGTAATGAACTCACAATTTACAAAGGAAATGCAATCACAATTTACAAAGGTAATGAACTCCAGGTAGGTCTGGTCACAATCATGACAAGTTACAAAGGTATTTACAGATTACAGAGGTACGTAATGGGGCCAGGGACTGGGCTCCCAAAATTTTGATAGCTGAACTGGGTACAAAGGTAATGAACTCACAAGTTGCAAAAGTAATGAATCCTGTAAGTATCGTTACTTACGTTTATACATGGCTACAATCATGAACAAATTATAGAGTAATAAGCAATTCACACATCCACACCCGGTCACAACTGTAATGAGTTATTGGTGCAAATATTGATTGTTGAGACACACATAGTTGAGCTCCAAGTGGAGAGAGTAGCAGGAATAGGCTGGGAAAAACCAAACTACAAAAGGGGGAACTACTCAGGCATGAGGAACTTCCTTCAAGACATTCAGTGGGAGAGGGAACTGACAGGAAAACCAGTACAAGAAATGATGGACTATGGAGTCCTTGGGTTCACCCAAAGGTGTAGGGAGGCAAAAACTAGGTGTACTAGAGAATGGAAAAGGTACAGAAGACAGAGAACTCAGGAAAATAAAGAGATTAGCCGAAGAGCCAGAAACGAATATGCAGAGATAAGAAGGGAGGCTCAGAGACAATATGAAAATGACATAGCATCAAAAGTAAAGACTGACTCGAAGCTGTTGCACAGCCACATCAGGAGGAAAGCAACAGTCAAGGACCAGATAATCAGACTGAGGAAGGGTGACGGGGAATTCACGAGAAACGACCGAGAGGTATGTCAGGAGCTCAACACAAGATTTAAAGAAGTATTTACAGTGGAAACCAGTAGGACTCCAGGAAATCAGAACAGGGGGGCACTCCAGCAAGTGCTGGATGAGGTACATATAACCAAGGAGGAGGTGAAGAAGCTGCTATGCGAACTTGACACCTCAAAGGCGGTGGGACCAGACAACATCTCTCCATGGGTCCTTAAAGAGGGAGCAGAGATATTGTGTGAGCCATTAACAATGATCTTCAACACATCATTTGAAACTGGGCAACTCCCTGAGGAATGGAAAATGGCAAATGTAGCCCCAATTTTTAAAAAGGGAGACAGACATGAGGCACTAAACTACAGACCTGTATCACTAACGTGTATAGTATGCAAGGTCATGGAGAAGATCATCAGGAGGAGAGTGGTGGAGCACCTGGAAAGAAACAAGTGTATAATTGACAACCAGCACGGTTTCAGGGAAGGAAAATCCTGTGTCACAAACCTACTAGAGTTTTATGACAAGGTGACAGAAGTAAGACAAGAGAGAGAGAGGGGTGGATCGACTGCATATTTTTGGACTGCAAGAAGGCCTTCGACACAGTTCCTCGCATGAGGTTACTGCAAAAGCTAGAGGATCAGGCACACATAACAGGAAAGGCACTGCAATGGATCAAAGAATACCTGACAGGGAGGCAACAATGAGTCATGGTACGCGACGAGGTGTCAGAGTGGGCGCCTGTGACAAGCGGGGTTCCACAGGGGTCAGTCCTAGGACCTATGCTGTTCTTGGTATATGTGAACGACATAACGGAAGGGATAGACTCAGAAGTGTCCTTGTTTGCAGATGATGCAAAGTTAATGAGAAGAATTAAATCGGATGAGGATCAGGCAGGA
The DNA here is from genome assembly GCF_026875155.1 of Cherax quadricarinatus. Lineage (NCBI taxonomy): Eukaryota > Metazoa > Arthropoda > Malacostraca > Decapoda > Parastacidae > Cherax > Cherax quadricarinatus. The sequence continues at coordinate 30,421,735 of NC_069445.1, read as the reverse complement.
CTACAAAGAGACCTGGACAGGCTACAAGCCTGGTCCAGCAACTGGCTCCTTGAATTTAACGCTGCCAAATGCAAAGTCATGAAGATTGGGGAAGGGCAAAGAAAACCGCAGACACAATATAGTTTAGATGGCCAAAGACTGCAAACCTCACTCAAGGAAAAAGATCTGGGGGTGAGTATAACACCGAGCATATCTCCTGAGGCGCACATCAATCAGATAACTGCTGCAGCATACGGGCGCCTGGCAAACCTACGGATAGCGTTCCGATACCTCAGTAAGGATTCGTCAGGCCCATACTGGAGTATGCAGCACCAGTTTGGAACCCACACCTAGTCAAGCACGTCAAGAAATTAGAGAAAGTGCAAAGGTTTGCAACAAGACTAGTCCCAGAGCTACGGGGACTGTCCTCCTAAGAAAGGTTGAGGGAAATCGGCCTGACGACACTGGAGGACAGGAGGGTCAGGGGAGACATGATAACGACATATAAAATACTGCGCGGAATAGACAAGGTAGACAAAGACGGATGTTCCAGAGAAGGGACACAGACACAAGAGGTCACAATTGGAAGTTGAAGACTCAGATGAATCAAAGGGATGTTAGGAAGTATTTCTTCAGTCATAGAGTAGTCAGGCGGTGGAATAGCCTAGAAAGTGACGTAGTGGAGGCGGGAACCATACATAGTTTTAAGGCGAGGTATGATAGAGCTCATGGGGCAGGGAGAGAGAGGACCTAGTAGCAATCAGCGAAGAGGCGGGGCCAGGAGCTGTGAATCGACCCCTGCAACCACAAATAGGTGAGTACAAATAGGTGAGTACACACACACACACACACACACACACACACAGGGAGCAAAGTCAGGGTATTTCTCCAGAATGGTCTGTAATATACCACAGTGGATAAAATACTTTGCCATTTCTTGAACATTTCTGAGTGAGTTGTCTCTAAATTCATTAATTTTATCGCACTCCAGTACATAATGACGCAAGGTGTGACAATAGTCCATCTGGAAAAGTTTACATTTCGTTTGGTCTACATCTGGTGGTGGTGATTTAACCTGCCAAAGATACTTGTAACCCAGCCGGAGCCGGGCGGTAGTGACATTCAAGAGTCTGCTTATCTTGTTGGATGCACCATAGACATGTGGCTCCTCCTGCATGATAGAATGATGATAGATGGACTCACTGGTGTCAGTCTCCCTGAGTCTTAAGTCAATAAAATTCAGTTGAAGCTCTTTTCGTATTATTGTTCTCAAACTGCTAACTTACAAGACAAGATTGCAATCTACTCCCTCTTTGAGAGCATACAGCTTAGCCAATTTATCAGTTCTATCATGCATCTGAAGACGAATGTGAGATGGAATCCACAGCATGTGCACTCTGACTCCTCTGTCCATAATCTTACCATACCTATGCCTGGCTTCTGACACAAGCATGCCACAATTTATACTTAATGAGTTGAGAGCATTTATGGATGACAGAGAAACAGTTACAATTAAAGTGTCAATCTCAGATATATGGACACATTTGAGTGCAGGGAGGATGGCAAACAGCTCTGTCTGAAGGGTAGAGGCCCAATTATTAATGCGTGGTCCAATTTCTTTAAGAGAACACTGTTATACAGTGCTTTTGACGATCGGCTCAGATCGCTTTTCAGAATGTAAATTTCTGTTCAAGTGGGCGAGAAAGAGGAGAGGGTATACCAGCAAGGCTGGACCTTGTATTCACCTTGAACAGTTCAGACACTGGGGATATTACACACGAAAGACCCCTCGGTACTAGAGAGGTATTCAATTGGAGACAAATGTTTTCAGCAAACCGAGGCGGTAGAGTACACCAGTAGGTGTTGGACACATTCCGCACAACCATTGAGGTGAACTATATACCTCGAAGGCGGTAGGCCCAGGTAATATCTTTCCACGGGTTCTGAGAGAGGAAGCAGAGGAAGTGAATGTGCCAGTACCAACAATCTTCAATAATTCTTTCGGAACATGGCAACTGCAGTCCCAATTTTTAAGAAAGGAGACAAACAGGCAGCATTAAACTACAGACCAGTGTCATTGACATGTATAGTATGTAAAGCCATGGAGAAACCTATCAGGAGAAGAGTCGTAGTGCACATAGAAAAAAATGACCTCAAATATGGCAATCAGCACTGCTTCAGGGATGAGAAATTATGTGTCACAAACCTACTTGAGTTCTATGATATGTAAAAGAGGTATGACAGGAGAGAGAGGGATGGGTAGATTGCACCTTTTAAGACTGTAAGAATGCTTTCGATACATTACCACACAAAAGACTGGTTCAAAAACCAAAGAAGGCAGGAACAGTAGGGAAAGCATTGCAATGAATCAGGAAATACCTGACAGGAAGGAAATAACGAGTGTTGGTACATGATGAGGTATCAGAGTGAGTGCATGTGTCCAGTGGGTCTGTTGCTGTTTTTTGTATACGTGAATGACATGAAGGCAGGAACTGATTCAGAGGTGACCTTGTTCACTAATGTGAAACTAATAAGGAAAATATTGGTGGACTGGGAACAAGTAAGATTTCAAGGGGATCTGAAGAGGTTGCATGCCTGGTTAGACAAATGATTCCTGGAGGTTAACCCTGTGGAAATATAAAAACATATGCAGTATAATGTGATCCTTTATTGACTACGTTTCGCCCACACAGTGGGCTTTTTTAAGTCACAAACAGATCTACCTGGGGTGGAAGGGACGCGAGTATTTATAGTCAGGTTCAGAATGCTGAGGTCAGGTGGAGAATGCTGCATCTGATGATGTCGGTATTTTATACCATTTATTTCCAGGTTAACCCTGTACAAGATTTGTACAAGATCCCCTATCCTGTACTCCACCTGCGGTGAAATACAGGATAGGGGATCAAAGCCTGCAAACCTCACATCCCCTGAAGTACACATACGGGTGCCTTGAGAGCCTTAGAATAGCGTTTCAACACCTATGTAAGGAATCATTCACGACACTGTACACTCTGTACGTCTAGCCAATTTTTGATCATGCAGCATCAGTATGGAACCCACACCTAGTCCAACTCATCAAGCAGCTGGAGAAAGTGCGAAAGTTTGCAACAAGATTAGTTCCGGAGCAGAGTGGTATGTTTTCTGAAAAAATGTTGAAGGAACTCAACCTTATGACACTAGAGGATAGGAGGGATAAAGGGGACCTGGTAACGATGTATAAAATACTGAAAGGAACTGAGGAGATGCACAGGGCATCTCCTCAGAGAATGGACACAAGAACAAGAGGACACAACTGGAAGTTGAAAACTCAGATTAGTCATAGGGATGTTAGGAAGTATTTGTTTAGACTTAAAGTTGACAGAAAACAGAACAATCTGGAGATTGAAGTAGTGAAGGTTTAAGAAGAGATATGATGAGGCATTTTGAGTGGGTAGTGAACTGGTAGCGACTAGCGAAGAGGCGGGGCCAGGAGCTGTGAATCGACCCCTGCAACCGTGTATATGTTAGTACACACGCACACATCCCAGAGGCTTTAACAGAGCAGCTAGGGACCCTAGACGTTTTGAAATGAGAGGCAATGGGAAGAGAGGTCAGGGTGGAAACTAAAGATAGAGATAAGCCAGATGGATATTAGGAATATCTGATAAGTCGCAGGGCACACGGAATAGGAGGAGAATTTTTTTCCTGGGTAAAGGCATGGTTAACTAATAGGGAGCAGAGAGTTAGCATAAATGGGAAGAAATCAGAATGGGGGCACGTCACAATCCGTGTTCTTCAGGGGTCCGTGTTGGGCCCCTTGTTCACAATTTACATAAACGACATAGCTGATGGAATGAATAGAGACATAAGCAAATTTGCTGATGACACCAAAATAGACCGTCCAATTCATTCTAATGAGGACATTAGAACACTCAATTCATTCTAATGAGGACATTAGAGCACTCCATTCATTCTAATGAGGACATTAGAGCACTAATGCAGGGTTCGGAGAAGTGGCAGATGCAGTTTAATATAGACAAATGCAAAGTTCTAAATGCTGGACAGGAAAATAACCATGTCATATGAAAACTAAATAATGTAGATCTTAATTTTATTGATTGCGAAAAGGATTTAGGGGTTCTGGTTAGCAGTAATCTGAAACCAAGACAACAGTGCATAAGTGTTCGCAATAAAGCTAACAGAATCCTTGGATTCATAGCAAGAAGTATAAATAATAGAAGTCCTCAGGTTGTTCTTCAACTCTATATATCTTTGGTTAGGCCTCATTTAGACTATGCTGCTCAGTTCTGGTCACCGTATTACAGAATGGATATAAATGCACTGGAAAACGTACAAAAGAGGATGACAAAGATGATCCCATGTGTCAGAAATCTTCCTTGTCAGGATAGACTGAGGGCCCTGAATGTGCACTCTCTAGAAAGGCGTATAATTAATGGGGATATGATTGAGGTAGTAGGTTGGTAGACAGCAACCACCCAGGGAAGTACTACCGTCCTGCCAGATGACTGTGAAACAAAAACCTGTAACTGTTTTGCATGATGGTAGGATTGCTGGTTTCTTTTTCTGTCTCATAAACACGCTAAGATAACAGGGATATCTTGCTACTCCTACTTACACTTTGGTCACACTTCACAGACACGCACATGCATATATATATATACATACATCTAGGTTTTTCTCCTTTTTCTAAATAGCTCTTGTTCTTTTTTATTTCTTCTATTGTCCATGGGGAAGTGGAAAAGAATCTTTCCTCCGTAAGCCATGCGTGTCGTATGAGGCGACTAAAATGCCGGGAGCAATGGGCTAGTAACCCCTTCTCCTGTATACAATTACTAAAAAAGAGAAGAAGAAAAACTTTATAAAACTGGGTTGCTTAAATGTGCGTGGATGTAGTGCGGATGACAAGAAACAGATGATTGCTGATGTTATGAATGAAAAGAAGTTGGATGTCCTGGCCCTAAGCGAAACAAAGCTGAAGGGGGTAGGAGAGTTTCAGTGGGGGAAATAAATGGGATTAAATCTGGAGTATCTGAGAGAGTTAGAGCAAAGGAAGGGGTAGCAGTAATGTTAAATGATCATTTTATGGAAGGAGAAAGAGAATATGAATGTGTAAATTCAAGAATTATGTGGATTAAAGTAAAGGTTGGATGCGAGAAGTGGGTCATAATAAGCGTGTATGCACCTGGAGAAGAGAGGAATGCAGAGGAGAGAGAGAGATTTTGGGAGATGTTAAGTGAATGTATAGGAGCCTTTGAACCAAGTGAGAGAGTAATTGTGGTAGGGGACTTGAATGCTAAAGTAGGAGAAACTTTTAGAGAGGGTGTGGTAGGTAAGTTTGGGGTGCCAGGTGTAAATGATAATGGGAGCCCTTTGATTGAACTTTGTATAGAAAGGGGTTTAGTTATAGGTAATACATATTTTAAGAAAAAGAGGATAAATAAGTATACACGATATGATGTAGGGCGAAATGACAGTAGTTTGTTGGATTATGTATTGGTAGATAAAAGACTGTTGAGTAGACTTCAGGATGTACATGTTTATAGAGGGGCCACAGATATATCAGATCACTTTCTAGTTGTAGCTACACTGAGAGTAAAAGGTAGATGGGATACAAGGAGAATAGAAGCATCAGGGAAGAGAGAGGTGAAGGTTTTAAACTAAAAGAGGAGGCAGTTAGGTAAGATATAAACAGCTATTGGAGGATAGATGGGCTAATGAGAGCATAGGCAATGGGGTCGAAGAGGTATGGGGTAGGTTTAAAATGTAGTGTTAGAGTGTTCAGCAGAAGTTTGTGGTTACAGGAAAGTGGGTGCAGGAGGGAAGAGGAGCGATTGGTGGAATGATGATGTAAAGAGAGTAGTAAGGGAGAAAAAGTTAGCATATGAGAAGTTTTTACAAAGTAGAAGTGATGCAAGGGGGGAAGAGTATATGGAGAAAAAGAGAGAAGTTAAGAGAGTGGTGAAGCAATGTAAAAAGAGAGCAAATGAGAGAGTGGGTGAGATGTTATCAACAAATTTTGTTGAAAATAAGAAAAAGTTTTGGAGTGAGATTAACAAGTTAAGAAAGCCTAGAGAACAAATGGATTTGTCAGTTAAAAATAGGAGAGGAGAGTTATTAAATGGAGAGTTAGAGGTTATTGGGAAGATGGAAGGAATATTTTGAGGAATTGTTAAATGTTGATGAAGATAGGGAAGCTGTGATTTCGTGTATAGGGCAAGGAGGAATAACATCTTGTAGGAGTGAGGAAGAGCCAGTTGTGAGTGTGGGGGAAGTTCGTGAGGCAGTAGGTAAAATGAAAGGGGGGAAGGCAGCCGGGATTGATGGGATAAAGATAGAAATGTTAAAAGCAGGTGGGGATATAGTTTTGGAGTGGTTGGTGCAATTATTTAATAAATGTATGGAAGAAGGTAAGGTACCTAGGGATTGGCAGAGAGCATGCATAGTTCCTTTGTATAAAGGCAAAGGGGATAAAAGAGAGTGCAAAAATTATAGGGGGATAAGTCTGTTGAGTGTACCTGGTAAAGTGTATGGTAAGTTTATAATTGAAAAAATTTAAAAAGAGTAAGACGGAGAATAGGATAGCAGATGAACAAGGAGGCTTTAGGAAAGGTAGGGGGTGTGTGGACCAGTGTTTACAGGGGAAACATATAAGTGAACAGTATTTAGATAAGGCTAAAGAGGTCTTTGTGGCATTTATGGATTTGGGAAAAGGCGTATGACAGGGTGGATGGGGGGGCAATGTGGCAGATGTTGCAATGTATGGTGTAGGAGTAGGTTACGAAAGCAGTGAAGAGTTTTTTACGAGGATAGTGAGGCTCAAGTTAGAGTATGTAGGAAAGAGGGAAATTTTTTCCCAGTAAAAGTAGGCCTTAGACAAGGATGTGTGATGCACCGTGGTTGTTTAATATATTTATAGATGGGGTTGTAAGAGAAGTAAATGCGAGGGTCTTGGCAAGAGGCGTGGAGTTAAAAGATAAAGAATCACACACAAAGTGGGAGTTGTCACAGCGCTCTTTGCTGATGACACTGTGCACTTGGAGATTCTGAAGAAAGTTGCAGAGATTGGTGGATGAATTTGGTAGGGTGTGCAAAAAAAGAAAATTAAAAGGTGAATACAGGAAAGAGTAAGGTTTATGAGGAAACAAAAAGATTGGGTGATGAAAGATTGAATATCAGTTTGGGAGGGAGAGAGTATGGAGGAGGTGAACGTATTCAATATTTGGGAGTGGACGGTCAGCAGATGGGTCTATGAAAGATGAGGTGAATCATAGAATTGATGAGGGAAAAAGATGAGTGGTGCACTTAGGAGTCTGTGGAGACAAAGAACTTTGTCCTTGGAGGCAAAGAGGGGAATGTATGAGAGTATAGTTTTAAACCCAAAGCTCTTATATGGGTGTGAAGCGTGGGTGATGAATGTTGCAGCGAGGAGAAGGCTGGAGGCAGTGGAGATGTCATGTCTGAGGCAATGTGTGGTGTGAATATAATGCAGAGAATTCGTAGTTTGGAAGTTAGGAGGGGGGTGCGGATTACCAAAACTGTTGTCCAGAGGGCTGAGGAAGGTTGTTGAGGTGGTTCGGACATTAGAGAGAATGGAGCGAAACAGAATGACTTCAAGAGTGTATCAGTCTGTAGTGGAAGGAAGGCGGGGTAGGGGTCGGCCTAGGAAGGGTTGGAGGGAGGGGGTAAAGGAGGTTTGTGTGCGAGGGGCTTGGACTTTCCAGCAGGCATGCGTGAGCGTGTTTGATAGGAGTGAAATGGAGACAAATGGTTTTTAATACTTGACGTGCTGTTGGAGTGTGAGCAAAGTAACATTTATGAAGGGATTCAGGGAAACCGGCAGGCCGGACTTGAGTCCTGGAGATGGGAAGTACAGTGCCTGCACTCTGAAGGAGGGGTGTTAATGTTGCAGTTTAAAAACTGTAGTGTAAAGCACCCTTCTGGCAAGACAGTGATGGAGTGAATGATGGTGAAAGTTTTTCTTTTTCGGGCCACCCTGCCTTGGTGGGAATCGGCCGGTGTGATAATAAAAAAATATAAAATGATTGAGGTGTATAAACAGGAATGAATAAACGGGATGTAAATAGCGTGCTGAAAATATCTAGCCTAGACAGGACTCGCAGCAATGGCTTTAAGCTGAAAAAAAATCAGATTCAGGAAGAATATAGGAAAGCATTGGTTTGGTAATTGAGTTGTGGATGAGTGGAACAAACTCCCAAGTACCGTCATAGAGGCTAAGACGTTGTGTAGTTTTAAAAATAGGTTAGATAAGTACATGAGTGGGTGTGCTACTAGGTCACATGCCGTGCTCCTACCTTAAGTGAACGTGACCTGACCTGACTAGGTTAAGGCATTGGCTTAAGCCAGTAGGAGAATTGGACCTGCATGTGTCAGTAGGCCTGTTGCAGTGTTCCTTCTTTCTTGTGTTTTTATATGACGTAGATGACGAAGTGATGGAGGAAAATTCAATATCTAGTTTCAAGAGTAGGTATGATAGGACCAACGAGACAAGGATTCATTGATGCCGGTGGCCATAGATTAAGACGGGGCCAGGAACTGAGAATCGACCCCTCACATAAACAACTGAGTGAGTACACACGGTTAATGGTTACACTACAGTGGATGAGATAAAACAATGTAAATAGAAATTAGAAACACTCACACTTGCTCAGCACCATATATAAGACAGTGATAGTGACCTGGAAAACATTATCAAACACAAACAATACATAGGGTATGGAAACACAAAATACACCATACTTCAGCCTCACCACTGTTGCAACAGCCACATTGTAGCTGCATAACAAAACTGAGTGAATCATTAGTGCAATTATCCCATCCTTTAAATCCCACTATAAATGCTAAAGTGGGTTTGAATGCGAAGTGAATGTTATGTTATAATAGTGGTCTTGTCAGTGCTATGGTTGCATGTGTCTGGGACAACTGCTGTATGTCACAACACATTTTCTAAGCATACCCATACTTTTTTTAGTATGACTGAAGACCATGGAAAAAAGCAAATGATAGTTTTGAACGTTGGTCTTATTGTATATTTTTTTTCCAACCAATCATCTTAATACACCGTCCGAATACCGACTGTTTACAAACATTCCAGTTGTCACTGCAGGAGACAGACTCGTCAAAGGATTCATCACAGTTTCCAAATATCTTATTATCCACAAATTTCTAGATATACATCCTTTATGAGGATTGAGGAACTTATGCAATATATGTATATGGGAATCTTTATTGAGGAAACGTTTCGCCACACAGCGGCTTCATCAGTCCATCAGTATATTGGACTGATGAAGCCACTGTGTGGCGAAACGTTTCCTCAATAAAGATTCCCATATATTGCATAAGTGTCTCAATCTTCAACTTGTCGGTTTTTAAACCATTTATCACATACATCCATTACGATAGGTGAGGTTGGGTTAGGTGAGGTAAAGTTCCGTTAGGTTCAGATAGGTTTATGTAGGTTACATTGACATCCATCAACAAAAGTGATCTTTTATGACTCACGAAATCGAAATGACACGATTGCAAACAAACCATACCACGGGCGGGGATAGAACCCGCGATCAGAGTGTCTCTAAACTCCAGACTGTCGCGTTAGCCACTGGACCAGCTAGCCACAATAAGATTCGTCCAACTAGGAATATTTCTACACCATAGAAAGGTTAGCATAGGCACCACTGTGACCACAAATGCAAGTTTCGTGAGTCATGTTAACGGCTTTGAGGGGACTTGAGCTAGAGTTCTTCACGGCCACGCTAGCTGGAGATTCGTCTGTAAAAACTTGCATTTGTGGTCACAGTGGTGCCTATGCTAACCTTCCTATGGTGTAGAAATATACCTAGGTGGACGAATCTTATTGTGGCTAGCTGGTCCAGTGGCTAACGCGACAGTCTGGAGTTTTGAGACTCTCTGATCGCGGGTTCTATCCCCGCCCGTGGTATGGTTTGTGATCTTTTATACCATTCCAAAGCCAGTAAATTGTATATATAATAATGGTTAGAAAGAGATTTAAAACTAATAACTGTCACCGTTTTGACAGTCTTAGAAACAGCCAAATAACAGGATGGGCTGTCTTTTTCAATCTCAGTGGTTCCCGTTTCCTGTACGCTAGTCAAAATTTTCCCCTATACGCAATATTGCTCTTGTTAGCGTTAATGTATGCTACAATTGTTTATGTTTGTTTGGTGTTAACCTAATCTGACTTAAAACAGCATAGATAGATGAGTTGGCTTAAGTTAATACGTTAAATCCAGTTAAGACTGGTTAAGAGATAACTCACTCACTGGTGACATTCACATTATGGCGGGAGAATAACAAGAAGTATCTGCTGGCTATAGTGACTATAACGTCTAATGTGAATACAATACCTGCTGGACCTATGACGAACCTCGACTGAAACCTCACTGGCTTGGCTATCAGACTCAGTGGTGGTACACAAGAAGCTTCGCCAGTACACAACATAATCAGTAAATGTGATGGTTTACAAAACCCGAGAAGTTGAAGAATGAGACACGTGTACAACATTTTGGAATCTTAATTATAGAAACGTTTCGTCATTCACACTCAGTAAAGGTAACTTCAAGGCTCAAACAATAAACGTTCAAGGTTCAAGACTCACAACAAAACTTCCTAATTGATTAAATATAATACAATGTACATAACAAGCACAGTGATTACAAAATCTCTTAAGTGTCTGTCAGCAAAAATTGATTTGTGCACCATATATCAACACTTGTAACTTTGTACATACATCACATTCTAAATGTCCAACCACTTGGGGATGAAGGATGGTACTGATATTTAAATGCTAGCTATGTCAAGTCTTGTTTTCTGTACAGCCTCTGTCTAATTTAAGACAAACATTATGGAATGATGATAATCCTGAACTCTTGCAGATTCTTAGAGATGTCTCTCACTTCAGTTGTTTATAATTACAGTAAACGCCAGTGCAACAACATCCTTCTCAGGATTCAGTGATACATCAGTGAATATCTGATCCAAACCTTCATCAGACTCAGTGTTGACAATGGGTAAGTATTCACACCTCATTATAGTCGGAAATATTTATCTGACTTTCTTATTTTGGGTAAAAACATCTGGATCATTTTCTTGTCATGGGAAGATTACTTTGTTGTCACACAAGTCAGTTTTCCAGGCTAAGAGCTATTCTACTTCAGCTCATTTCAAAGTTCAGTCCTATCTAAGGCATTGTCATCCAAGGTAACTGACCCACAACAGTCGACTAACACCCAGGTACATATTTACTACTAGGTGAACAGGGGTATCAGGTGTAAAGAAACATACTTAACATTTCTACTCATGCAGGGGACACACATTTTTTCATGTTTTTGATGTTAAATATATCTCGTTATTCAGTTTATATTATAAATTCAGACTCTGTTAGAAGTCGCATATTTTTCATATTTTTCAGTTTTCTGTTCTTATGGTCTCTTGCGTCTCTCTCTCTCATCCCTTTTCCTTTTGTTGTTATCGAAGTCTAATTTAAGTTATAATCATTTTTTTTATTCTGTCTCTGTTCACTGGATGTATGAGTTATGTCATCTTGCCCTCATGATTTGTGAGTTATGTCATCTTGCCCTCATGATTTGTGAGTTATGTCATCTTGTCCTCATGATTTGTGAGTTATGTCATCTTGCAGCCATAATTTATGTTTTGTCTCCTTACAGCTGTGAATTTTGAATAATGTCGCCTGACCAGCAAAAAGTGATCAGTTATGAGCGTGCCTTCACAAAATTCAACTTCAGTAATAAAAACATACACTGGGAACAAGTCAACCATGTGATAAATGAAACAAGATGGGAATGTATCCTGATCAACACGGATCCGAATCTTTGCCTAGAAAAAATTAACTCTGGCACATGAGGTCTGCTCAAGGCACATTCCATTAAGAAACAGAAAGAGAAGATGTAAATTAGAAAGAGAGAGATGTTAGATATACAGCGAAAGCGAAGAATCATAGAGCTGTGCAAGAATGGTATATAATACCGACAAGATGAAATTAAGACACATGTGCAACATCTGGGTATCTTTATTGTAGACGTTTCGCCATCCAGTGGCATTATCAATACAAATTCTAGGACATAACTTGAAGACAGAAGGACTATATACAGAAGATGAGGTAATCAGTCCCTCAACCTAGGAGTAGGTGCGAAGAGCACCGTAGTCGTGGAGATTCTGAAGCAGAAGCAAGGAGCCTGGCGCTTATATAGTAACGTCAGGTGCAGCAGACGAGGGCATAGTCACTGGTAGGCGGGATTCCCCAGTGGAAGTAGGTCCTTCCCAAAGAGATGGGTTAGTTGTAGTAGTAGTTGTCGTAGTCGTGAAGGTTATGTACATGTCCTCAGAATCAAGATTCCATGATGTTGCAGTGTCTGACAAGTTGTGCAAGAATGGTATATAATACCGACAAGATGAAATTAAGACACATGTGCAACATCTGGGTAACTTTATTGTAGACGTTTCGCCATCCAGTGGCTTTATCAATACAAATTCTAGGAATTTTATCAATACAAATTCTAGGAATTTGTGTTGATAAAGCCACTGGATGACGAAACGTCTACAATAAAGATACCCAGATGTTGCACATGTGTCTTAATTTCAATCACAGATCTGTTGAGATGGGACAGTATATCTGCAATACGAAGGGAGGCACTGGTCGGAGAAATAGCAAATATCGAACTTGAGCTTAAAGAATCTTACAGGAGACAAGAATCTCAAGAAGAGCTTAAAGCCATCAGTGAAATTGAAAGAAACCCGAAATACTTCTTCTCTTATGACAAATCTAAGGCGAAAACACCATCCAGTATTGGACTCCTGCTTAGACGTGATGGGACATACGGATATGACAGCAAAGATATGAAATACTAAAGTCCCAATATGACTCAGTGTTCAGTGAGTCGTTAACCAGACTCAGGGTCGACAATCTAAATCATTTTTTATGACTGAGACTCAAAATTTGGTCACTTCAAAAATGTCTGATATTATCTTAACAGCACAAGACTTCGAAAATGCAATTAATGACATGCCCACGGACTCTGCCCCAGGCCCAGATTCGTGGAACACCATGTTCATCAAGAACTGCAAGAAGCACCTGTCACGTGCCTTCGACATGCTATGGAGAGGGAGCATGGACACATGAGTCATCCTACAGTCACTAAAAACAACAGACATAGCCCCACTCCACAAAGGTGGCAGTTAAGCATTTGCAAAGAACTACAAACCATTTCAAAGAAATCTTTGAGAGGGTTCTAAGAAGTATGATCGCCAACCTCCTAGATACCCATCAATTACACAACCCAGGGCAACACGGGTTTAGAGCAGGTCGCTTTTGTCTGTCCCCTGTATAGTCCTTGTGGCTTAGCGCTTCTTTTTGATTATAATAATAATAATTTTGTCTGTCCCAGATACTGGACCACTACGACAAGGTCTTGGATGCTTTATAGGATACACAAAATGCGGATGTAGTATACATAAGCTTCGCGAAAGCCTCTGACAAGTGCGACCATGATGTAATAGCACACAAAAATGCGTGAGAAAGGAATAACAAGAAAAATTAGTAGATGGATCTATAAATTCCTAACATATAGAACACAAAATACAATAAAAAACAGAGTAAAGTCTGACGCAGCTTCAGTGAAAAGCTCTGTTCCACATGGCATAGTACTCACTCATCCCATTCCTCATTCTTATATCTGACATGCATAAAGATGTAAGCCATAGCTCCGTATCTTCCTTTGTGGATGCACTAGACTTGCCATGACAGTGTCCTCCATCGAAGATACTGCAAGACTCTAAGCGGACATAAACCAAATCTTTAAATGAGCTGCAGAAAACAATATGAAGTTCAATGAAGAGAAATTTCAACTATTCAGATATAGAAAATTTGAGGAAATTTAAGCTTTATCAGAGTATAAAACAAATTCTAGCGATACAGTAGAGCGAAAAACTAATGTGATGGACCTGGGGGTGATAAAGTCAGAGGATCTCACCTTCAAAGACCACAACAAAGTATCTACCTCATCTACTAGAATAATGATAGGATGGATAATGAGAACCTTCAAAACTAGGGACGCAGAGCCCATGACGATTCTCTTCAAATCGCGTGTTCTCTCTACGCTGGAATACTGATGTATACTAACTGCCCCCTTCAAGCAGGCGAAATTGCTGACCAGTATAATGTACAGAGAACTTTCTCGGCACACATAAGTACGATTAAGCACCTAAATTACTGGGAACGGTTGTAGTCCCTTGATTTGTATTCCCTGGAACGCAAGTAAGAAAGATTCATTATAATATACACTTGGAAAATCCTAGAGGAATTATTACCAAACTTAGACACTAAAATGACTCCAAACGAAAGCAAAAGACATGGCAAGAGATGTAATATTCCCTCAGTGAGAAGCAGGGAGGCCACGAGTACACTAAGAGACAACACAGTAATTGTCAGGGGCCCAAGACTGTTCAACTGCCTCCCAGCATACATAATGGGGATTACAAATAGACCCCTGTCTGTCTTCAAGAAAGCACTGGACGGGGACCTAAAGTTAGTACCTGATCAGCAGGGCTGTGGTTCGTACGTCGGTTTACGTGAGGCCAGCAGTAACAACCTGATTGATCATACCCTGATCCATCACGAGGTCTGATATCAGACCGGGCCGCGGGGGCGTTGGCCCCCGAAACTCTCTCCAGGTAATGTCCAGGTATGAAATCGTGATTTCTGGTATTATTTCCAAAACAACCTCTTCAGCAACCGAATTATGATTAGTGTTGCCGGCAGCTGTCAATTTCAATCTATAACAATGGAGTCGTGAGTTATGAGTTTTTACCAGCTGTGATTTTGCTTACAGTGGCTATTTATTATATTTTATTTGAATGATGGGAACAATGCCTATATATGCCATGTAAAATCTTGTTTGAGGGTTTTGACTGGATTGTAAGTTTTTCAAAGATACTCGTCATAATATTTCCGGCTAATTTCAATCATCAAATAGACGAAATCTAATCTATGTCAGTGGTTTAGCTTGATTGTTATGACTGATTCCTAGAGCGGTTATTTTATTCCTAAAAGCAATCTTTAATTTCCTTTTTTCAAAATACGCAGGCATTCAGGTACTAAAACAATCTTGTCTCTCTCCAATATTAACGTTCTCAAGTTTCTGTTATTTCAAGTTTCTTTCCATTGTGAATACATCGTCACTCCACTAAAATTAACATTTTTCCTTATTTCTTATCTACAAGAACTTCCAAAGCATATTGGGAGGTTCCAGTAGATTATGGCGAATTATTAACACCAGTCATATTTCAGGGGCTGTAAACAGGAGGTGAAGCCAGGATAATAGTCCATTTCAGGCCACTGTGATACCCTTATTTGGGTCACTTCCGCGGATGAAACGAACTCTACTGTGTTTCTGGACTAACCAGTGTAACTAAGAAGTTCCCAATTAAACCTCATAAACAACCTAAAAGCCTGCTGCACTGTGCTAAATTAACCATTTTTCACTTATTTTAACGTATTTATCAGCCAAAACCAACCATGTAATTACCCAAGTCAATTAAGCAACCCCCCACAACCCAACTCTCTGTATCCTCTACTGAACTACTGAGAAATCTTCCCACTTTATAGGGTAAAATTTAAATATTAATTTTAAACAGTAATTTTTCATTTTCAATCAGAAAAGGAAACCTGCAGCATTTGTGCACTTGCAGATACTTATTAATTGTATTTTTTACTCTTTCCAACAAGAACATACATTGAAAGTATTGTAAAAGATTCGTGAGAAACTTGAAAATATAAACTTAAATTTCAAGTTTAATCGTTCAAATAACTTTCTATCATTTTAGATATTCAAGGAAACCTATGAGTGATAGCCATTAAATTATGCCATTCAGTTAATTAGTAATTGAGCAATGATGTCATTTACACGTTAAGACGAACACACTGTTCAGTAACCATGACAACTGACCAAGTCAAATAATTAATATATATTAAACAGGGGGGGGGGGGGGGGGGGGGTGAACAGAAAAGTACGTATGTTTTAAGTTTGTAAGTTTTTATATCAATAGAATGCAACGTTATAATAGTACAATATAGATAACGTTTTAATAACATTGAACACATAAGTAACAAGGAGCCGATGTGTGTGTGTGTGAGTCTTTGTGTGTGGGTGTGTGTGTGTGAATGTGTGCGTGTGTGTGTGTGTGTGTGTGTGTGAGTGAGTGTGTGCGTGTGTTGTTATGTTGTGTGGTGTTGAGTCTTTGTGTGTGTGTGTGTGTGGTGTGTGTGAGTGTGTGCGTGTGTGTGTGTGTGTGTACTCATCCTAGTTGTACTCACCTCAGTTTGAGGTTCGGGGTCGAGTCCGACTCCAGCCCCGCCTCTTCACTGATCGCTACTAGGTCACCTCCCTGAGCCGTGAGCTTTATCATACCTCTGCTTAAAGTCTAGTATGGATCCTGGCCTCCACAACATCGCTTCCCAAACCTATTCCACTTACTGACTACTCTGCGGCTGAAAGAAATACTGATTCCTAACATCCCTGTGATTCAATCTGTGTCTTCAGCTTCCAACTGTAGTCCCTTTGTTACTGTGTCCAATCTCTGAACATCAGTCTTTGTCCACCCTTGTCAATTCCTCCTCAGTATTTTGTATGACGTGATCATGTCCCCCATCTCCTCCTGTCCTCCAGTGTCGTCCGGTTGATTTCCCTTACCTCTCTTCGTAGAACATACCTCTTAGCTTCTGGGACTATCTTGTTGCAAACCTTTGCACATTCCTCTAGTTTCTTTCACGTGCTTGGCTAGGTGTGGGTTCCCAAACTGGTGCCGCATACTCCAATAAGGGCCTAACAACACGGTGTACAAGGTGCCTGAATGATTCCTTATTAAGTGTCGTAATGCAGTTCTGAGGTTTGCTAGGCGCCCATATGCTGCAGCAGTTATTTTAGTTGATGTCGCTTCAGGAGATTGCCTGGTGTTATACTCACCCCAAGATCTTTTTCCTTGAGTGAGTTTTGCCCTTCCCGCAATCTTCATGATTTGCAACTTGGTGGGATTGAACATCCAGGAGCCAATTGCTGGACCAGGTCTGCAGCCTGTCCAATCCCTTTGTAGTTCTGCCTGTCTTCGATCGAGTGATTCTTTCTCTACAACGTCCACGTCCTCTGCAAACAGGGACACCTCAGAGACCTCAATCCTTCCGTCATGGTCGTTCACAAATACCAGAAACCAGCAACTGTCCTAGGACAGACCCCTGCGGGACCCGCCGCAGGTCAAAGTGCCACTCCGACACCTGCCACGTACCATGACTCTCTGCTGTCTTTCCTGACAAGTATTCCCTATCCATTGTAGTGCATTCCTCTGTTATCCCCTGGCTTGGTCCTCCAGTTTTTGCACCAATCTCTTGTGTGGAACTGTGACAAACGCCTCTTGGCAGTCCAAGAAATGCAATCCACCCACCCTCACTCCCTCTCTCTTTGTCTTACCGCTGTCACCTATCAGAGAAACTCCAGTAGGTTTTGTGATCACAGGATTTCCCGTCCCTGAAACAATTTTGGCTGCTGTGAAGCGATCATTTCTTTTCTAGGTGTTCCACCACTCTTCTCCTGATAATCTTCTCCATGATTTATGCATACTATACATTTCAGTGCACAGGTCTGAAGTTTAATGCTCATGTCTGTGCTTCCTTTTTTAAAGAAGTGTGTTGTGTGAGTGTGTGCGTGCGTGTGTGTGTGTACTCACCTATTAGGTTGCGGGGGTCGAGTCCGAGCTCCTGGCCCCGCCTCTTCACTGATTCCTACTAGGTCACTCTCTCCCTGAGCCGTGAGCTTTATCATACCTCAGCTTAACGCTATGTAAAATGGATCCCTGCCTCCACTACATCGCTTCCCAAACTATTCCACTTACTGACTACTCTGTGGCTGAGAAATACTTCCTAACATCCCTGTGATCACCTGGTCTTCAGCTTCCAACTGTGGCCCCTTGTTACAGTGTCCAATCTTCTGAACATCCTGTCTTTGTCCACCTTGTCAATTCCTCCTCATATTTGTATGTCGTTATCATTCCCCCTATCTCTCCTTCCCCCAGTGTCTCGGTATGATTTCCCTTAACCTCTCCTCGAGGACATACCTCTTTAGCTCTGGACTAGTCTTGTTGCAAACCTTTGCATCTTTCTCTAGTTTTCTTCACGTGCTTGGCTAGGTGTGGGTCCAAACTGTGCCGCATATCCAATATGGCCTTAACAACACGGTGTAACAGGGTCCTGAATGCTTCCTTATTAAAGAATGTCGGAATGCTGTTCTGAGGTTTGCTAGGCGCCCATATGCGCATCAGTTATTTAGTTGATGTGCCCTCAGGAGATGTGCCTGGTGTTATACGTCACCCAAGATCTTTTCCTATGAGTGAGGTTGTAGTCTCCTGACCCCCTAGACTGTACTCCCGTCTGGCGGCCGATCTTTGCCCTTCCCAATCTCATGACTTTGCATTGGTGGGATTGAACTCCAGGAGCGCATTGCTGGACCAGTTCTGCAGCCTGTCCAGATCCCTTTGTAGGTCTGCCTGGTCTTCGATCGAGGAATTCCTTCCATCAACTTCACGTCCTTGCCAACAGGGACACCTCAAGTCTATTCCTATCCGTCATGTCGTTCACAATACCAAAGAAACAGCACTGGTCCTAGACTGACCCCAGCGGGACCGTCCCCCGCTGGTCACAGGTGCCCACTCTGACACCTCGCCCACGTAACATGACTCGCTGCTGTTCTACCTGACAAGTAATCCATGATCCATTGTAGTGGCCTTCCACGTTATCCCTGCTTGGTCCTCCAATTTTGCACCAATCTCTTGTGTGGAACTGTGTCAAAACGCCTTCTTGCAGTCCAAGAAAATGCAATCCACCCACCCCTCTCTCTCATTGGTCTTACTGCTGTCACCATGTCATAGAACTCAGTAGGTTTGTGACACATAGGAATTCGCCGTATTTTTTTCCCATGAAAACAATGTTGGCTGCTGTTGAAGAGATCATTCTTTCTAGGTGTTTTCCCCACTCGTTCTCTCCTGATAATCTTCTCCATGATTTTGCATACTAATACATGTCAGTGAAACTGGCTGTATTTAATGCTTTCCATGTCTGTCTCCTTTTTAAAGATGTGTTGTGTGTGTGTGAGTGAGTGCGAATGCGGTGAGTGTTGACTCACTAGTTGAGTGCGGGGGTCGAGGTCCAGGCTCCTGGCCCCGCCTCTTGCACTGATCGATACTAGGTCACTCTCCTGAGCCTGAGCATTATCATACCTCTGCTTAAAAGCATGTATGGATCCAGCCACCACTACATCGCTTCCCAAACTATTCCACTTACTGACACTCTGTGGCAGAAGAAAGACTATGTTCTAACATCCCTTTGATTCATCTGTGTCTTCAGCTTCCAACCGTGTCCCCTTGTTACTGTGTCCAATCACTGGAACATCCTGTCTTTTGTCCACCTTGTCAATTCCTCTCAGTATTTGTACGTCGTTATCATTGTCCCCCTATCTCTCCTGTCCTCACAGTGTCGTCAGGTTGATTCCCTTAACCACTCCCTCGTAGACATACCTCTTAACTCTGGACAAGTCAGTATGCAAACCTTTGCACTTCTCTAGTTTCTTACGTGCTTGGCTAGGATGTGGGTTCCAAACTGGTGGCCGCATACGTCCACTATGGCCTAACGTATACGGTTTAGCAGGTCTGACGATTCCTAATTAAAGAGTCCGGAATGCTGTTCGAGTATGCTAGGCGCCCATATGCTGGCAGCAGTTATTGGTTGATGTGCGCTTCAGAGGATGTGCCGGTGTTTATACTCACCATAAATCTTTTTCCTTGAGTGAGGTTGGTAGTTCTGACGCCCCTATACTGTACTCCGTCTGCGGCCTTCTTTGCCCATCCCCAATCTTCTGACTTTGCACTTGGGGAATGAACTCCAGGACCATTGCTGGACCCAGTCGCAGCCTGTCCATATCCCTTTGTAGTTCAGCCTGGTCTTCGAAACGAGTGTATTCTTCCTCATCAACTTCACGTCCATCTGCAAACAGGGACACCTCAGAGTCTATTCCCTTCCGTCATGTCGTTCACAAATACCAGTAAATCAGCACTGTACCCTAGGACTGACCCCTGCGGGAACCCCGCTGTCACATGTGCCGCACTCTGACACCTTCGCCACGTACCATGACTCGCTGCTGTCTTCCTGACAGTTGTGTGTGGTGTGTGTGTGTGTGTGTGTGTGTGTGTGTGTGTGTGTGTGTGTGTGGGGTGTATGTTTGTGGTGTATGTGTGTGTGTGTGTGTTTGAGTGTGTGTTGTGTGTGTATGTAAGTGTGTGTGTGTGTGAGTGTGTTGCGGCTGTGTGTGTGTGTGTGTGTGTGTGTGTGTGTGTGTGCGTGTGTGTGTGCGTGTTGTGTATTGTGTGTGCGTGTGTGTGTTGTGTGTGTGTGTGTGTGTGTGTGTGGTGTGTGTGTGTGGTTTGTGTGTGATTGTTGTGTGTGTGTGTGTGTGTGTGTGTGTGTGTGGTGGGATGTGTGTGTGGGGTGTGTGGTGTGTGATGTGAGTGTGGTGTGTGTGTGTACTCACCTAGTTGTACTCACCTAGTTGAGGTTGCAGGGTCGAGTCTCAAGCTCCTGCCCCGCCTCTTCACTGGTCGAGCTACTAGGTCACTCTTCCTGAACCATGAGCTTTATCGTACCTCTGCTTAAAGCTATGTATGGGATTCCTGCATCCACTAACATCGCTTCCCAACTAATCACTTCCTGAATACTCTTGCTGAAGAAAATACTCTTCCTAACATCCCTTTGATTCAATCTGTGTCTTCAGCTTCCACCACTGTTCCCCGTGTTGCCTGTATCAGTCTCTGAACATCCTGTCTTTGTCCCCCTTGTCAATTCCTCTCAGAGATTTTGTAATCGAAATCATGTCCCCCCTATCTCTCTTGTGTGTTGTGAGTGTGTGTGAGTGTTTTAGTGTGTGTATGTGTGTAGTGTGTGAGTGTGGGTGTGTGTGTGTGTGTGTGTGGTTGCGTGTAGTTGTGGTGTGTGTGAGTGTGTGAGTGTTGTGTGTGTGTACTCACCATGTTAGGTTGCGGGGGTCGAGTCCGAGCTCCTGGCCCCGCCCTCTTCACTGATCGCTACTAGTCACTCTTCCCTGAGCCGTGAGCTTTACTATACTCTGCTAAGCTATGTATGGATCCTGCCTCCACTAACATCGCTTCCCAAACTATTCCACTGTACTGACTACTCTTGGCTGAAGAAATACTTCCTAATCATCCGCTGTGATTCATCTGTGTCTTCAGCTTTCCAACTGTGCCCCCGTGTTACTGTGTCCAATCTCAGGAACATCCTGTCTTTGTCCACCTTGTCATTCCCTCAGTATTTTGTATGTCCGTTATCATGGCCCCCCTACTCTCCTTCCACCAGTGTTCGTTCAGGTTGATTTCCTTAACCTCTTCCTCGAGGACAACCTTTATCTCTGGACTATCTTGTTTGCAAACCTTTGCACTTTCTACTGTTTCTCTCCACGTGCTTGCTATTGTGGGTTCCAAACTGTGCCGCATATTCTAATATGGTCCTAACGTGACATCGTGACAGGTCCTGAATGATTTCCTTATTATGATTGTCGGAATGCTGTCTGAGGTTTGCTAGGCCCCATATCTGCAGCAGTTTATTTTGGGTTGATGTGCGCTTCTGAGACGTGCCTGGTGTTATACTCACCCCAAGATCTTTTTCCTTGAGTGAGGTTTTTGTAGTCTCTGACCCCCAGACTGACCCGTCTCGGCCTTCTTTGCCCTTCCCCAATCTTCTGACTTTGCAATGTGGGATTGAACTCCAGGAGCCAATTGCGGAACAAGGTCTGCAGCCTGTCAGATCCCATTGTAGTTCCTGCCTGGTCTTCGATCGAGTAATTCTTCTCATCAACTTCACGTCATCTGCAAACAGGGACACCTCAGAGTCTATTCCTTCCGTCATGTCGTTCCAAGATACCAAAACAGCACTGGGTCCTAGACTGACCCCTGCGGACCCCGCTGGTCCAGGTGCCCACATCTGTCACCCGCTCACGTACCATGACACGCTGCAGTCTTCCCTGACAATATCCAGATCCATTGTAGTGCCCTTCGCCCTGTTATCCTGCCTTGGTCCACCAGTTGTTTGCACCAATCGCTTGTGTGGAACTGTGTCAAACGCCTTCTTGCAGTCCAAGAAATGCAATCCACCCTCCCCTCTCTCTCTTTCTTACTGCTGTCACCATGTCATAAAACTCCAGTAGGTTTGTGACACAGGATTTCCCGTCCAGAAACATAATTTTGGCTGCTGTTGATGAGATCATTCTTTCTAGGATGTTCCACCACTCTTCTCCTGAAATCTTCTCCATGGAATTTTGCATACTATACATGTCAATGAAACTGGTCTTAGATTAATGCTTCATGTCTTCTCCTCCTTTTTTAAAGATGTGTGTGTGTGTGTGGTGAGTTGTGCGTGCGTGTGTTGGTACTCACTTAGTTAGGTTGCGGGGTCGAGGCCGAGTCCCTGGCCCCGCCTCTTCACTGATCGCTACTAGGTCTACTCTCCCTGAAGCGTGAGCTTTATCATACCTCCTGCTAAAAGCTATGTATGGCTCCTGCCTCCACTACATCGCTCCCAAACTAATTCCACTTACTGACTACTCTGTGGCTGAGAAATACTTCCTAACATCCCTGTATACATCCTGTGACTTCATCTTCCAACTGTGTCCCCTTGTTACGGTGTCCAATCTCTGGAACATCCTGTCATTGTCCACCTTGTCAATCCCTCAGATTTTGTCTGTCGTTATCATGTTCCCCCTATCTCTCCTGTCCCTCCTGTGCACGTCAGTTGATTTCCCTTAAACCTCTCCTCGTAGGACATACCTCTTACTCTGGGACTAGTCTTGTTGCAACCTTTGCACTTTCTCCTAATTCTTTACGTGCTTGGCTAGGTGTGGGAATCCATACTGGGCCGCATACTCCAATATGGGCCTAACTTATACGGTGTACAGGTTCCTGAACGATTCCTTATTAAGATGTCGGAATGCAGTTCTAGAGGTTTGCTAGGCGCCATCATGCTCAGCAGTTTTTGGTTGTTGTGCGCTTCAGGAGATGGTCCTGGTGTTTAAACTCACCCATAAGATTCTTTTTCCTTGAGTGAGGTTTGTAGTCTCTGACCCCCAATACTGTACTCTCCCGTCTGCGGCCTTCTTTGCCTTCCCCAATCTTCATGACTTTGCACTTGGTGGATTGAACTCAAGGGAGCCAATTGCTGGACAGTCTGCAGCCTGTCCTGATCCCTTTGTATTCTGCCTGGTCTTCGATCGAGTGTAATCTTCTCATCAACTTCACGTCATCTGCAAACAGGGAACACCTCAGAGTCTATTTCCTTCCGGTCATGTCGTTCACAATACCAGAAAACAGCACTGATCCTAGAACTGACCACCCTGCGGACCCACCCGCTGGTCACAGGTGCCCACGCTGACACCTTCGCCACGTACCATGACTCGCTGCTGTTCTTCCTGACAGTGTGTTGTGCTGTGTGTGTGTGTGTGTGTGTGTGTGTGTTGTGTGTGTAGTGTGTGTGTGTGTGTGTGTATTGTGGTGGTGTGTAATGGTGTGTTGTGTGTTTGTGAGTGTGTGTGTGTGTGTGTGTATGTGTGTGTGGGTGAGATGTGTGCGTGGCGTTGTGTGTGTGAGTTGTGTGTGTGTGTGAGTGTGTTCGTCGTGTGGTGGTTGTGTGTGTGTGGTTGTGTGTGTGTGTGTGTGCGTGTGTGTGTCGTGTTTGTGGTATGTGTGTGTGCGTGTGGTTGTGTGTGCTGTGGTGTGTGTGTGTGTGTGTGTGTGTGTGAAGTGTGTGTGTGTGTGTGTGTGGTGTGTAGTGTGTGTGTGTGTGTGTGTGGTATGTGTTGTGTGGTGTGTGTGTGTGTGTGTGTGTGTGTGGTGTACTCACCAAGTTGTAACCACTCTAGTTGAGGTTGCAGGGTCGAGTCTCCAGCTCCTGCCCCCCTCTTCACTGGTCGCTCCTAGGTCACACTTTCCTGACCCATAGCTTTATCGTACCTCGCTTAAAGCTATGTATGGATCCTTCCTCCACTACATCGCTTCCCAAACTATTCCCACTCCCTGACTACACTGTGGCTGCAGAAATACTTCCTAACGATCCCTTTGAATTCATCTGTGTCCTTCAAGCTTCCACAACTGTGTCCCCGAGGTGCTGTATCCAGTCTCTGGAAACATCCTGTCTTTGTCCACCTTGTTAATTTCCTTCAGTATTTTGTAAGTCGATATCATGTCCCCCCTATATCTTCTTGTGTGTGTGTGGAGTTGTGTGAGTGTTTTGTGTGTGTCTGTGTGAGTGTGTGAGTGGTTGGTGTGTGTTGTGTGTTGTGTGCGTGTGTGTGTGAGTGTGAGTGAGTTAGTGTGTGTGAGTGTACTCACCTAGTTGAGGTTTGCGGGGGTCGAGTCCGAGCTCCTGGCCCCGCCTCTCACTGATCGCTACTAGTCACTCTCCCTGAGCCTGTGAGGCTTATCATATCCTCTGCTTAAAGCAATGTATGGATCCTGCCTCCACTACATCCTTTCCCAAACTATTCCACTTACTGACTACTCTGTGGCTGAAGAAATACTTCCTAACATCCCTGTGATACCTCTGTGTCTTCAGCTTCCAACTGTGCCCCCTTGTTACTGTGTCCAATCTCTGGAACATCCTGTTCTTTGTCCACCTTGTCAATTCCCTCTCAGTATTGTATTCGGTTATCATGGCCCCCCCCTATCTCCTCCTGTCCTCCAGTGTCCGTCAGTTGATTTCCCTTACCTCTCCTCGTAGACATACCTTTTATCTCGTGGACTAGTCTTGTTGGCAAACCTTTTGCACTTTTCTAGTTTTCTTCACGTGCTTGGCTATGGTGTTGGGTTCCAAACATGGTGCCCATATCAATATGGTCCCTAACGTACACGTGTACGGGTCCTGAATGGATTCCTTATTATGATGTCGGGAATGCTGTTCTGACAGGTTTGCTAGGCGCACATAGCTGCAGCAGTTATTTGGTTGATGTGCGCTTTCTGGAGATGTGCCTGTGTTATACCTCAACCCCAAGATCTTTTTCCTTGAGTGGGTTTGTAGTCTCTGACCCCCTAGACTGTACTCCGTCTGCGCCTTCTTTGTTGCCCTTCCCCATCTCATGACCTTTGCAATTGGTTGGGATTGAACTCCAGGAGCCATGGTTGCTGGACCAGTCCTGCAGCCTGTCCAGAATCCCTCTGTAGTTCTGACGTGGTTCTTTTCGATCGAGTGAATTCTTCTCATTCAACTTCACGTCATCTGCAACCGGACACCTCAGAGGTCTATTCCTTCCGTCACGTCGTATCACTAAAATACCAGAAACAGCACTGGTCCTAGACAGACCCCTGCGGGACCCCGCGGTCACAGTCCCACTCTGACACCTCGGCCACGTACCATGACTCGCTGCTGTACCATCCTACAAGTAAATCCCATGATCCATTGTAGTGCCTTATCCCTGTTATCCCCTGCTTGGTCCTCCAGTTTTTGCACCAACTCTTGTGTGGAACTGGTGTCAAACGCCTTCTTGCAGTCCAAGAAAATGCAATCCAACCCACCCTCCTCTCTTGTCTTTCTGCTGTCACCATGTCATAGAACTCCAGTAGGTTTTTGTGACACAGGATTTCCGCCGTCCCTGAAAGCAATGTGGCTGCTGGATGAAGAGATCATTCCTTTTCTAGGTGTTCCACCACACTTCACCAGAATAATCTTCTCCATGATTTTGCATACTATACATGTCATGAAACTGGTCTGTAAGTTAAATGCTTCATGTCGTCTCCTTTTTTAAAGATGTGTGTGTGTGTGTGTGAGTGTGTGCGTGCGTGTGTGTGTGTACTCACCTAGTTGAGGTTGGCGGGGGTTCGAGCCGAGCTCCTGCCGCCTGCCTCTTCACTGATCGCTACTCTAGGTCCCTCTCCCTGAGCCGTGAGCTTTCTCATCACCTCACTTAAAGCTATGATGGATCCTGCCTCCACTACAATCGCTCCCAAACTATTCCACTTACTGACTACTCTGTGGCTGAAGAAATACTTCCTAACATCCCTGTGATTCATCTGTGGTCTTCAGCTTTCCAACCTGTGTACCCCTTGTTACTGTGTCCAATCTCTGGAACATCCTGTCTTGTCCACCTTGTCAATTCCTCTCAGTATTTTGTATGTCGTTATCATGTCCCCCCCTATACTCTCCTGTCCTCCAGTGTCCGACAGTTGATGTCCTCAACTCTCCTCGTAGGACATACCTCTTAACTCTGGGACTATCTTGTTGGCAAACCTTGCACTTTCTCGTAGTTTCTTACGTGCTTAGGGCTAGGTGTGGGGTCCAAACTGGTGCCGCAACTCCAATATGGGCCTAACGTATACGGTGTACAGGGTCCTGAACGATTCCTTATTAAGAATGTCGGGAATGCTGTTCTGAAGGTTTGCTAGGCCCCATACGCTGCACAGTTATTGGTTTGATGTGCGCTCCAGAGATGTGCCTGTGTTTTTATACTCACCATAAGAACTTTTTCCTTGAGTGAGGTATATGTGAGTCTCGGACCCCCTAGACTGTACCCGTCTGCTGCCTTCTTTCCCTTTTCCCAATCTTCATAGACTTGCAGCTTGGTGGGATTGCAACTCCAGGAGCCCAATTGCTGACAGGCAGCAGCCTGTCCAGATACCTTGTAGTTCTGCCTGGTCTATCGATCGAGTGTATTCATCTCATCAACTCACGTCATCTGCAAACAGGACACCTCAGAGTCCCTATTCCCTTCCGTCAATGTCGTTTCACAAATACCAGAAACAGCACATGGACCCTAGGACTGACCCCTGCGACCCAGCTGGTCACAGGTCCCACTCTGACACCTCCCAACGTACCATGGACTCGCAGCTGTCTTCCTGACTCGTGTGTGTGTGGTGTTGTGTGTGTGTGTGTGTGTGTGTGTGTGGTGTGTGAGTGTGTGTGTGTATTTTGTTTGTCTGTGTGTGTGTGGTGTTGTGAGTGTGTGTGTGTGTGTGTGTATTTGTGTGTGTGTGAGTGTGTGCGTGCGTGTGTGTGTGTGTGTGTGTGTGTGTGTGTTTCTGTTGGTGGTTTGTGTGTGTGCGTTGTGTGTGCGTGTTTGTGTATGTGTGTGTGCGTGTGGTGTGTGGTGTGTGTGTGTGTGTGTGTGGTGTTGTGAGTGTGTGTGTTGTGTGTGTTGTGTGTGTGTGTGTGTGTGTGTATGTGTGTGTGTGTGTGTGTGTGTGTGTTGTGTGTGTGTGGACTCACCTAGTTGTACTCACCTAGTTGAGGTTGCAGGGGTACGAGCCACGACTCCTGGCCCCCCTCTCACTGGTCGCTTACTAGGTCACTCCTCCTGAACCATGAAGCTTATCGTACCTCTGCTTAAGCTAATGTATGGATCCGCCTCCACACTACATCGCTTCCTCCCTAAACTATTCCACTTCCTGACTACTCTGGCTGAAGAAATACATCCTAACATCCCTTGAGATTCATCTGTGTCTCAGCTTCCAACTGTGTCCCCGTGTTGCTGTATCCATCTCTGGAACATCTGTCTTAGTCCACCTTGTCAATTCCTCCTCAGTATTTTGTAAGTCGATATCGACCCCCTATCTCTCTTGTGTTGTGTGTGTGTGTGTGATGTGGTTGTGTGTGAATGTGAGTGAGTGTGTGAGTGTGTGTGGTGGTGTGTGTGTGAGTGTGACCGTGTGTGTGTGTGTTGAGTGTGTGAGTGTGTGGTGAGTGTACTCCCCTATTGAGGTTGCGGGGTCGAGTCCGATCTCCTGGCCCCGCCTCTTCACTGATCGCTACTAGGTCACTCTCCCTGAGCCGGAGCTTTATCATACCTCAGCTTAAAGCTATGTATGGATCCTGCCTCCACTACATCGCTTCCCAACAATTCCACTTACTACTACTCAGTGGCTGAAAGAAATACTTCCTAACATCCCCGTGATTCATCTAGTCTTCAGCTTCCAACTGTGCCCCCATTGTTACTGTGTCCAATCTCTGGAACATCCTGTCTTTGTTCCCACCTTGTCATTCCTCTAAGTATTTTGTATGTCGTTATCATGGCCCCCTATCTCTCCTGTCCTCCAGTGTCCGTCAGGTTGAATTTCCCTTAACCTCACCTCGAAGGACATACCTTTTATCTCTGGGACTAGTCTTGTTGCAAACCTTTGGCACTTCTCTAGTTTCTCCGTGCTTGGCATGTTGTTGGTTCCAAACTGGTGCCGCATATTCTAATATGGTCCTAACGTACACGGTGTAATCAGGTCCCTGAATGATTCCTTCTTATGATGTCGGAATGCTGTTCTGAGGTTGTCTAGGCCGCCCATAATGCTGAGCAGTTATTTGGTTGATGTGCGCTTCTTTCTGAGATGTGCCTGGAGTTATACCTCACCTAAGATCTTTGTCCTTGAGTGAGGTTTG
The DNA here is from genome assembly GCF_026875155.1 of Cherax quadricarinatus. Classification (NCBI taxonomy): domain Eukaryota; kingdom Metazoa; phylum Arthropoda; class Malacostraca; order Decapoda; family Parastacidae; genus Cherax; species Cherax quadricarinatus. The sequence continues at coordinate 30,393,246 of NC_069445.1, read as the reverse complement.
TAGTCTCTGACCCCCTAAGACTGTACTCCGACTGCGCCTTCTTTGCCCTTCCCAATCTTCATGACTTTGCAATTGGTGGATAGAACGCCCAGGAGCCAATTGCTGGACCAGGACCTGCAGCCTGTCCAGATCCCTTTTAGTTCTGCCTGTGTCTTCGACGAGTGAATCTTTCTCATCAACTTTTTCCACCGTCATCTGCAAACAGGGACACCTCAGAGTCTATCCTTCTCGTCATGTCGTTTCACAAATACCAGAAACAGCACTGGTCCTAGGACTGACCCCTGCGGGACCCCCCGCTGGTCACAGGTGCCCCCTCGCACCTCGCCACGTAACCATGACTCGCTGCTGTCTTCCGTGAACAATATTCTCCTGATCCATTGTAGTGCCTTCCAGTTACCTGCTTGGTCCTCCAGTTTTTGCACAAATCTCTTGTGGTGGAACTGTGTCAAACGCCTTTCTTGAGCAGTCCAGGAGAAAATGCAATCCACCCACCCCTCGCTCTCTCTTGTCCTTAACTGCTTCACCTATGTCATAGAACTCCAGTAGGTTTGTGACACAGGATTTCCCGTCCCTGAAACCATGTTGGCTGCTGTTAGATGAATCGTTCCTTCTTAGTGGTTCCACCAACTCTCTCCTAAATCTTCTCCATGATTTTGCATACTATACATGTCAGTGACACTGGTTGTATTTATGCTTCATGTCCTGTCTCCATTTTTAAAGATTGGGACTACATTGCAGTCCTCCATGTCCTCAGCAATCTCCCTGTTTAAGATGTATTGAATATGTTTGTTAGGGTTACATCATAGCGCCTCTGCTGCTCCATCTCTCAATACCCTTGGGGAGATGTTTCTGGCCCCATTGCCTTGAGAATCTAGCTCACTCAGAAGCCTCTTCACTTTTTCCTCGGTTGAGTGCACTGTTCCAGCACTTGTGTAGGTGTGCCCCACCACTCCGTCTTTCTGGAGTCCCTTCTGTCTCCCCTGTGAACACTTCATTGAATCTCATGTTGTTTCTTCACATACTTCACGGTCATTTCTTGTGTCTCTCCTCCTTCCTCCTTCCTTAGAGACCTGATTACCTGTTCCATTGGATTACACTGTTGTTTTTTCCTCTCCTATGTGGCAGTAAACAAACAGTTTCGGGTCAGATTTGGCTTCGCTGCTATGTCATTTTCATATTGTCTTTGGTCCCTCCCTTCTTATCCCCTGTGCATATCGTTGTCTGCTCTCCGACGTTCCTCCTTATTCTCCTGGGTCCATTGCCTTCTATTCCTATATTTCTTCCATGCCCTAGCACACTTGTTCTTGCTCTGCACCTTGGGTAAACCATTGGGCTCATCCTGGCTTTTTTTCCATTTATCCAGTTACCCTTGGGTACAAACCTCTCCTCAGCCTCCTCATTTTGATGGCTACATATTCATCCACTCATTGAACTGGCTTCCCTCCAGTTCTGTTCCCACTGAAACCCCGTTCAGGTTGTTCACTCATTCCGTGTAGTCCCTCTTTTCTGTAGTTTGGCTCATTCGTCCAGGCCTTTCAACTGCTTCTCCCTCCACTGTAAGGGACTCTACAGTGTATTCGAAGCTAAAACTAAACATGGTCACTGCCCCAAGGGGTCTTTTCATATTTGATGTCCTTGATATCTGCACTACTCAAGGTGAAACTAATCCAGCCTTGCTGGTCCTCCTCTCCACCTCTCTCTCTTGTAGTGTCCCTTACGTGTTGGCACATGAAGATTTTCCAGTACCACCTCCATCATCTTAGCCCTCCATGTTCTTGCCCCGCATGCAGTCCAAGTTCTTCCCAATCGATCTCCTTGTGTTAAAGTCACCCAAGATCAGGAGCTTTGCCCCTGCATGCATGAGCTCTTCTTCTTTCTGGCCACTCTACCAGTGTGTTTAACCATCGCTCTAATGCTCTCGTCGTACTCTTTAGCCTTGGCCTTCCTGCTGTTCTGTGGTGGTTAAACATCACTGCTATTACCAACCTTGGGTGGGACCTCAGAGTTGAAGTGTTTCCGCTTGTATCACTTTCTTCTCCGCAGTCATCCCTCTCTCCAGCACATCAAAATTCCAGCGATTTTTTTGATCACAATTCCACACCGTCCAACCCCCCCTGTTCCCTCTGTCTTTTCCTCAGGATTTGGTAATCCCATTGGACAGATGGCATCTGTTCTCAAACCTGTAAGCTTGGTTTTCTGTGAGAGCTATGACGTCCGGTATCTTCTTTGACTCTTCATGCCACTCCTCCCACTTATATGTTATTCCATCAGCGTTGTGTACCATAAACCTTCAGTTTCCTTTTCCAACAATGTGGTTTGGGGGGCCTCTGAGTGGAGACCGGTGGCATACTGTGGGATTCTATAAGCTCAGTGTTGGGTGAGGCTTGTGGTATGGACTTGTAGTGTGTGTTGGGATGGTGTGATAGTTTGTATGGTTCTGAGGATATTGTGTGTGTGCTTGCCCTTGCTGTCCTGTTCTGCTCTGACTGTACCATCTGCTGGTTCCATCCTTGTCCTCGTTTCCTACTCCTTCGCCTTTTATCACGAGGTCTGATATCAGACCGGGTCCGCGGGGCGTTGGCCCTCCGAAACTCACATCCAGGTAAATGTCCAGGTATGAAATCGTGATTTCTGGTATTATTTCCAAAACAACCTCTTCAGCAACCGAATTATGATTAGTGTTGCCGGCAGCTGTCAATTTCAATCTATAACAATGGAGTCGTGAGTTATGAGTTTTTACCAGCTGTGATTTTGCTTACAGTGGCTATTTATTATATTTTATTTGAATGATGAACATTGGCCTATATATGCCATGAAATATCTTGTTTGAGGGTTGACTGGATTGTAAGTTTTTCAAAGATACTCGTCATAATATTTCCGGCTAATTTCAATCATCAAATAGACGAAATCTAATCTATGTCAGTGGTTTAGCTTGATTGTTATGAACTGATTCCTAGAGCGGTTATTTTATTCCTAAAAGCAATCATTTAATTTCCTTTTTCAAAAATATCGCAGGCATTCCAGGTACTAAAACAATCTTGTCTCTCTCCAATATTAACGTTCTCAAGTTTCTGTTATTTCAAGTTTCTTTCCATTGTGAATACATCGTCACTCCACTAAAATTAACATTTTTCCTTATTCTTATCTACAAAACTTCCAAAGCATATTGGGCGGTTCCATAGATTATGGCGAATTATTAACACCAGTCAATTTCAGGGGCTGTCCACAGGAGGTGAAGCCAGATAATAGTCCCCATTTCAGGCCACATGTGATACCCTTATTTGGGTCACTTCCGCGAATGAAACCAACTCTACTGTGTTTCTGACTAACCATGTACTAAGAAGTTCCCAATTAAACCTCATAAACAACCTAAAAACCTGCTGCACTGTGCTAAATTAACCATTTTTCACTTATTTTAACGGTATTTATCAGCAAAAACCAACCATGTAATTACCCAAGTCAATTAAGCAACCCCCCACAACCCAACTCTCTGTATCCTCTACTGAACTACTGAGAAATCTTCCCACTTTATCGGGTAAATTTTAAATATTAATTTTAAACAGTAATTTTTCATTTTCAATCAGAAAAGGAAACCTGCAGCATTTGTGCACTTGCAGATACTTATTAATTGTATTTTTTACTCTTTCCAACAAGAACATACATTGAAAGGTATTGTAAAAGATTCGTGGAAGCTTGAAAAATATAAACTTAATTTTCAAGTTAATTCGTTCAAAACTTTCATATCATTTTAGATATTCAAGGAAACCTATGAGTGATAGCCATTAAATTATGCCATTCAGTTAATTAGTAATTGAGCAATGATGTCATTTACACGTTAAGACGAACACACTGTTCAGTAACCATGACAACTGACCAAGTCAAATAATTAATATATATTAAACAGGGGGGGGGGGGGGGGGGGGGTGAACAGAAAAGTACGTATGTTTTAAGTTTGTAAGTTTTTATATCAATAGAATGCAACGTTATAATAGTACAATATAGATAACGTTTAATAACATTGAACACATAAGTAACAAGGAGGCCGATGTGTGTGTGTGTGAGTCTTTGTGTGTGTGTGTGTGTGTGTGTGAATGTGTGCGTGTGTGTGTGTGTGTGTGTGTGTGAGTGAGTGTGTGCGTGTGTTGTTATGTTGTGTGGTGTTGAGTCTTTGTGTGTGTGTGTGTGTGGTGTGTGTGAGTGTGTGCGTGTGTGTGTGTGTGTGTACTCATCCTAGTTGTACTCACCTCAGTTTGAGGTTCGGGGTCGAGTCCGACTCCAGCCCCGCCTCTTCACTGATCGCTACTAGGTCACCTCCCTGAGCCGTGAGCTTTATCATACCTCTGCTTAAAGTCTAGTATGGATCCTGGCCTCCACAACATCGCTTCCCAAACCTATTCCACTTACTGACTACTCTGCGGCTGAAAGAAATACTGATTCCTAACATCCCTGTGATTCAATCTGTGTCTTCAGCTTCCAACTGTAGTCCCTTTGTTACTGTGTCCAATCTCTGAACATCAGTCTTTGTCCACCCTTGTCAATTCCTCCTCAGTATTTTGTATGACGTGATCATGTCCCCCATCTCCTCCTGTCCTCCAGTGTCGTCCGGTTGATTTCCCTTACCTCTCTTCGTAGAACATACCTCTTAGCTTCTGGGACTATCTTGTTGCAAACCTTTGCACATTCCTCTAGTTTCTTTCACGTGCTTGGCTAGGTGTGGGTTCCCAAACTGGTGCCGCATACTCCAATAAGGGCCTAACAACACGGTGTACAAGGTGCCTGAATGATTCCTTATTAAGTGTCGTAATGCAGTTCTGAGGTTTGCTAGGCGCCCATATGCTGCAGCAGTTATTTTAGTTGATGTCGCTTCAGGAGATTGCCTGGTGTTATACTCACCCCAAGATCTTTTTCCTTGAGTGAGTTTTGCCCTTCCCGCAATCTTCATGATTTGCAACTTGGTGGGATTGAACATCCAGGAGCCAATTGCTGGACCAGGTCTGCAGCCTGTCCAATCCCTTTGTAGTTCTGCCTGTCTTCGATCGAGTGATTCTTTCTCTACAACGTCCACGTCCTCTGCAAACAGGGACACCTCAGAGACCTCAATCCTTCCGTCATGGTCGTTCACAAATACCAGAAACCAGCAACTGTCCTAGGACAGACCCCTGCGGGACCCGCCGCAGGTCAAAGTGCCACTCCGACACCTGCCACGTACCATGACTCTCTGCTGTCTTTCCTGACAAGTATTCCCTATCCATTGTAGTGCATTCCTCTGTTATCCCCTGGCTTGGTCCTCCAGTTTTTGCACCAATCTCTTGTGTGGAACTGTGACAAACGCCTCTTGGCAGTCCAAGAAATGCAATCCACCCACCCTCACTCCCTCTCTCTTTGTCTTACCGCTGTCACCTATCAGAGAAACTCCAGTAGGTTTTGTGATCACAGGATTTCCCGTCCCTGAAACAATTTTGGCTGCTGTGAAGCGATCATTTCTTTTCTAGGTGTTCCACCACTCTTCTCCTGATAATCTTCTCCATGATTTATGCATACTATACATTTCAGTGCACAGGTCTGAAGTTTAATGCTCATGTCTGTGCTTCCTTTTTTAAAGAAGTGTGTTGTGTGAGTGTGTGCGTGCGTGTGTGTGTGTACTCACCTATTAGGTTGCGGGGGTCGAGTCCGAGCTCCTGGCCCCGCCTCTTCACTGATTCCTACTAGGTCACTCTCTCCCTGAGCCGTGAGCTTTATCATACCTCAGCTTAACGCTATGTAAAATGGATCCCTGCCTCCACTACATCGCTTCCCAAACTATTCCACTTACTGACTACTCTGTGGCTGAGAAATACTTCCTAACATCCCTGTGATCACCTGGTCTTCAGCTTCCAACTGTGGCCCCTTGTTACAGTGTCCAATCTTCTGAACATCCTGTCTTTGTCCACCTTGTCAATTCCTCCTCATATTTGTATGTCGTTATCATTCCCCCTATCTCTCCTTCCCCCAGTGTCTCGGTATGATTTCCCTTAACCTCTCCTCGAGGACATACCTCTTTAGCTCTGGACTAGTCTTGTTGCAAACCTTTGCATCTTTCTCTAGTTTTCTTCACGTGCTTGGCTAGGTGTGGGTCCAAACTGTGCCGCATATCCAATATGGCCTTAACAACACGGTGTAACAGGGTCCTGAATGCTTCCTTATTAAAGAATGTCGGAATGCTGTTCTGAGGTTTGCTAGGCGCCCATATGCGCATCAGTTATTTAGTTGATGTGCCCTCAGGAGATGTGCCTGGTGTTATACGTCACCCAAGATCTTTTCCTATGAGTGAGGTTGTAGTCTCCTGACCCCCTAGACTGTACTCCCGTCTGGCGGCCGATCTTTGCCCTTCCCAATCTCATGACTTTGCATTGGTGGGATTGAACTCCAGGAGCGCATTGCTGGACCAGTTCTGCAGCCTGTCCAGATCCCTTTGTAGGTCTGCCTGGTCTTCGATCGAGGAATTCCTTCCATCAACTTCACGTCCTTGCCAACAGGGACACCTCAAGTCTATTCCTATCCGTCATGTCGTTCACAATACCAAAGAAACAGCACTGGTCCTAGACTGACCCCAGCGGGACCGTCCCCCGCTGGTCACAGGTGCCCACTCTGACACCTCGCCCACGTAACATGACTCGCTGCTGTTCTACCTGACAAGTAATCCATGATCCATTGTAGTGGCCTTCCACGTTATCCCTGCTTGGTCCTCCAATTTTGCACCAATCTCTTGTGTGGAACTGTGTCAAAACGCCTTCTTGCAGTCCAAGAAAATGCAATCCACCCACCCCTCTCTCTCATTGGTCTTACTGCTGTCACCATGTCATAGAACTCAGTAGGTTTGTGACACATAGGAATTCGCCGTATTTTTTTCCCATGAAAACAATGTTGGCTGCTGTTGAAGAGATCATTCTTTCTAGGTGTTTTCCCCACTCGTTCTCTCCTGATAATCTTCTCCATGATTTTGCATACTAATACATGTCAGTGAAACTGGCTGTATTTAATGCTTTCCATGTCTGTCTCCTTTTTAAAGATGTGTTGTGTGTGTGTGAGTGAGTGCGAATGCGGTGAGTGTTGACTCACTAGTTGAGTGCGGGGGTCGAGGTCCAGGCTCCTGGCCCCGCCTCTTGCACTGATCGATACTAGGTCACTCTCCTGAGCCTGAGCATTATCATACCTCTGCTTAAAAGCATGTATGGATCCAGCCACCACTACATCGCTTCCCAAACTATTCCACTTACTGACACTCTGTGGCAGAAGAAAGACTATGTTCTAACATCCCTTTGATTCATCTGTGTCTTCAGCTTCCAACCGTGTCCCCTTGTTACTGTGTCCAATCACTGGAACATCCTGTCTTTTGTCCACCTTGTCAATTCCTCTCAGTATTTGTACGTCGTTATCATTGTCCCCCTATCTCTCCTGTCCTCACAGTGTCGTCAGGTTGATTCCCTTAACCACTCCCTCGTAGACATACCTCTTAACTCTGGACAAGTCAGTATGCAAACCTTTGCACTTCTCTAGTTTCTTACGTGCTTGGCTAGGATGTGGGTTCCAAACTGGTGGCCGCATACGTCCACTATGGCCTAACGTATACGGTTTAGCAGGTCTGACGATTCCTAATTAAAGAGTCCGGAATGCTGTTCGAGTATGCTAGGCGCCCATATGCTGGCAGCAGTTATTGGTTGATGTGCGCTTCAGAGGATGTGCCGGTGTTTATACTCACCATAAATCTTTTTCCTTGAGTGAGGTTGGTAGTTCTGACGCCCCTATACTGTACTCCGTCTGCGGCCTTCTTTGCCCATCCCCAATCTTCTGACTTTGCACTTGGGGAATGAACTCCAGGACCATTGCTGGACCCAGTCGCAGCCTGTCCATATCCCTTTGTAGTTCAGCCTGGTCTTCGAAACGAGTGTATTCTTCCTCATCAACTTCACGTCCATCTGCAAACAGGGACACCTCAGAGTCTATTCCCTTCCGTCATGTCGTTCACAAATACCAGTAAATCAGCACTGTACCCTAGGACTGACCCCTGCGGGAACCCCGCTGTCACATGTGCCGCACTCTGACACCTTCGCCACGTACCATGACTCGCTGCTGTCTTCCTGACAGTTGTGTGTGGTGTGTGTGTGTGTGTGTGTGTGTGTGTGTGTGTGTGTGTGTGTGTGGGGTGTATGTTTGTGGTGTATGTGTGTGTGTGTGTGTTTGAGTGTGTGTTGTGTGTGTATGTAAGTGTGTGTGTGTGTGAGTGTGTTGCGGCTGTGTGTGTGTGTGTGTGTGTGTGTGTGTGTGTGTGCGTGTGTGTGTGCGTGTTGTGTATTGTGTGTGCGTGTGTGTGTTGTGTGTGTGTGTGTGTGTGTGTGTGGTGTGTGTGTGTGGTTTGTGTGTGATTGTTGTGTGTGTGTGTGTGTGTGTGTGTGTGTGTGGTGGGATGTGTGTGTGGGGTGTGTGGTGTGTGATGTGAGTGTGGTGTGTGTGTGTACTCACCTAGTTGTACTCACCTAGTTGAGGTTGCAGGGTCGAGTCTCAAGCTCCTGCCCCGCCTCTTCACTGGTCGAGCTACTAGGTCACTCTTCCTGAACCATGAGCTTTATCGTACCTCTGCTTAAAGCTATGTATGGGATTCCTGCATCCACTAACATCGCTTCCCAACTAATCACTTCCTGAATACTCTTGCTGAAGAAAATACTCTTCCTAACATCCCTTTGATTCAATCTGTGTCTTCAGCTTCCACCACTGTTCCCCGTGTTGCCTGTATCAGTCTCTGAACATCCTGTCTTTGTCCCCCTTGTCAATTCCTCTCAGAGATTTTGTAATCGAAATCATGTCCCCCCTATCTCTCTTGTGTGTTGTGAGTGTGTGTGAGTGTTTTAGTGTGTGTATGTGTGTAGTGTGTGAGTGTGGGTGTGTGTGTGTGTGTGTGTGGTTGCGTGTAGTTGTGGTGTGTGTGAGTGTGTGAGTGTTGTGTGTGTGTACTCACCATGTTAGGTTGCGGGGGTCGAGTCCGAGCTCCTGGCCCCGCCCTCTTCACTGATCGCTACTAGTCACTCTTCCCTGAGCCGTGAGCTTTACTATACTCTGCTAAGCTATGTATGGATCCTGCCTCCACTAACATCGCTTCCCAAACTATTCCACTGTACTGACTACTCTTGGCTGAAGAAATACTTCCTAATCATCCGCTGTGATTCATCTGTGTCTTCAGCTTTCCAACTGTGCCCCCGTGTTACTGTGTCCAATCTCAGGAACATCCTGTCTTTGTCCACCTTGTCATTCCCTCAGTATTTTGTATGTCCGTTATCATGGCCCCCCTACTCTCCTTCCACCAGTGTTCGTTCAGGTTGATTTCCTTAACCTCTTCCTCGAGGACAACCTTTATCTCTGGACTATCTTGTTTGCAAACCTTTGCACTTTCTACTGTTTCTCTCCACGTGCTTGCTATTGTGGGTTCCAAACTGTGCCGCATATTCTAATATGGTCCTAACGTGACATCGTGACAGGTCCTGAATGATTTCCTTATTATGATTGTCGGAATGCTGTCTGAGGTTTGCTAGGCCCCATATCTGCAGCAGTTTATTTTGGGTTGATGTGCGCTTCTGAGACGTGCCTGGTGTTATACTCACCCCAAGATCTTTTTCCTTGAGTGAGGTTTTTGTAGTCTCTGACCCCCAGACTGACCCGTCTCGGCCTTCTTTGCCCTTCCCCAATCTTCTGACTTTGCAATGTGGGATTGAACTCCAGGAGCCAATTGCGGAACAAGGTCTGCAGCCTGTCAGATCCCATTGTAGTTCCTGCCTGGTCTTCGATCGAGTAATTCTTCTCATCAACTTCACGTCATCTGCAAACAGGGACACCTCAGAGTCTATTCCTTCCGTCATGTCGTTCCAAGATACCAAAACAGCACTGGGTCCTAGACTGACCCCTGCGGACCCCGCTGGTCCAGGTGCCCACATCTGGGTTTTTTTCCGATCTATGTCATTTTCATTCTGTCGCGGGGCCCTCCCTCCTTCCCTTTCATACCTTTCCCTGGCTCTGCACGACCCCATTTTCGAGTTTTCGGGCCCTTCTGTATTTTTTCCATTCCTATGCACTTTGTTTTTCCCTCCTTACACCGTGGGAAAACCCAGGGGCTCGTTCGGTCTTCTCGTTTTATGTTCCCTTTGGGGAAATAAACCTTTCCACTCCCTCCTTGCATTTTTTTGTTACATATTCCACTTTTCTTTTACTGCTTTCCCCCGCCATTCTCTGCCCCCCCTAACCCCCGCAGAAATCTTCAACCCTATTAGTCCCTTTTTTATAGCGGGCTTTCCCATTAAACTCCTTTTATTCCCCCCACTTGCAGCTCTACAAATGTATTCGAAGCACGAACCACGGTCGCTAGCTCCGGGGGGCTCTCAACTTGATACCCAATGTCTGAGCTGTCCAGGTGAACCAACCCCAATTTGCTGTTCACCTCCCCTCTCACTCTTATGCCCTTTTAACATTGGGTGCATGATTTTTTCCCACCCCACATCCAACATCCTGGCTCTCCGTTTGGGGCTCCTAGGGGCCCCGGGTTTCCCAGTCAATCCCCGGGGTTAAATCCCCCATAACCACAACTTTGCTCGCTGGAGTAGCTCTTCTTGCCACCTAGCAAGTTTTCCACCATGCCTGTTGCCCCTTTTCTATTCCCCTCTTTCCCTCCTGCACTTCTGTGGTGGATATACATCACTGCAATGACCACTTTTTTTTCCCCAACTGAAGTGTACCTGCTATGTAACCCCTTTCCCTCCCGTCTCATCTATCCCTTCCATTTTCTCGAATATCCATTTTTTTTTAAAACAGCATAGAAACCCCACCTCCCCCCTGCACCTTCTATCTTTCCTCATGACTGGTATCCGGTGGAAGAATGCATCTGTTTTGTCCCTGAGTTTTGTTTCTGTAACTGCAATGCTGCCCGGGGGACTTCTCTTTAATTCTTTCTTGCCTTTCCTATGTTTATTCATTAATCCATCTGCATTTGTGTCCCAAAACCTTAAACTTCTGTTCTAATACTGAACTGTGGTGGGGGGGGGGGAAACAGGGGGATCTGTGTGAGGGTTTGGGTTTTGGGGATTGTTCAGTTTTTGGGGTGATGGCTGGAGTCCTTCGCAGGGTTTTCGGGGGGGGTGCGTTTTGCCCCTTCCATTGACCCGGGGGTTTTTTGCTCTTTTTTTTCTTTTCCTCCAATTTCTCCTTTCTTTTTTTTGAACTTTTCCTTTCATTTCTTCCTTTCGTCCTGTGTTTTTGTCTCGATCAGGTACCACCAAACTCCGCTACCTCTCAGCGGTGCTTCTCTTGCGGGTCAGGTTCGGGTTGATTCTCCCTTGAAAACCTTAAAGGGGCCAAAAAATTTTTCCTTTTTTTTGTAACCCCCAATTCTCCGAAAATTTGCCACCTGGGTCATGTCCCCCTCACCTATCACCTTCATGATATCTTCAATCACTTTTTTTTCCTCCTCTTTTCTTTCACAAAGTTTCCCCTTTATTTCGCTAGCCCATAGACAAACAGGATCTCCCCCTTTTCCCACCTCCCACGGACTCCCATTCATCCTCTGGGGTGTTTTAGTTTTTTCCCCCATGGATGTTCCTTTTTTCAGCCCCTTCCCTATTAGGGCCCCCTATCTTTTTGGGTTTTTGTCCTTCCTCTCCCCTTTTTCCGGGCCCCCACGGGTACGGTAAAGTCCTTGAAATGCCCTATTCCTTCAATGTTTTCCCCAACCTCTCATTCTGTTCTAGTGTGCCCCCTGTTTTGTTTTGGCCCCATGTGGGTTTGACGGGACCTCGAAAAGTTTAGTTTCCTGCTTCCTTCAACCTTTTCTGTTTCGATGACCATTGCCATGCTACTTCGTAAATCTTTGCCCTCTTCGTTTCAGATGTCTCAGCCCCTCTTCAATCTCTCTATCTGATTTCGCGCTGGGCCTTTTTTGCCCCACCTTCTGCACCTGCAAAACCTTCTTCCATCTTCCTTTCCACTCACTATCTCCTTCCCCATCTTCCTCCCTTTTTTTGAGCCTATCTCCCATTCCTACCTCTCAATTCGCCCTTGGGACCCCCTTGTCCTATCCTGGTTGGGGGGAGGGGAATAGAGGGTTAGGAGAGGGATGGAGGGTGGGGGGGAGGGGGGAGGGTTTTTATTGGGGGGGCGGGTAGTTGGGGGGGGGGAGTTAGAGGGTTTGGGGAGAGAGGGGATGAGGTTATGGGGAGGGGGGGAGGGTTTTTTGGAGGAGGGGGTTTTGGGGGCGGGGTTAGACTTTTTGGGGAGGGGTTAGGGGGTTTGGGGGGAGGGTAGGTGGCTAAGGTGGGGTGGTTGGGGAAAGGGGGTGTTACTGTTTGTGAAGGTTTGTTCAAGTGGGGGAGGGTTTGTTGTTGTATGTGTGTGGGGAATTTTTGGGTGGTGTGTGTGTGTGTTGTGTGGAATGTTTGTGTGTAAATTGGTGTTGTGTGAATGTGGTGTTGAATGGTGGGGAATTTTATGTGTGTGTTTTTGTGTGTGTGTGTGGTGGTGTTTGGGTGGTGTGTGTTGTGGTGGTGTGGGTGTGTGGTGTGGTGTGTTGTAGTGTGTGGTGTGGTGTTGTGTGCGTGTGGGTGTGGTGGTGGGTGTGGGGTGTATGTGTGTGTTTTGGTTGTGTGTGTGTGTGTGTGTGGTGTGTAGTTTGTGTGTGTGGTGTGTGTTTGTGGTTTTACGTATGTGGTATTATGTGGGATGTGTTATGTGTTGTAGTGGTGTGTGTGTGTGGTGTGGGTGTGTTGAGTGTCTACCCTTGTGTTTGGGTTTTTGTGTGAGGGAGGGGGGGTTGGGGGGGGGGGGTTGAAAGACCGCGTGTAGGCAAAAATTTTAGTCTCTTTTTATCTTCCCAATTAGCTACCCTTCTACTTATTGTCCTTTCTGGGTTTACGTGTTAAATTTTTGCTGGTTATTTTCATTTTCCTTGTTCCATTGAGAGAGGAACCCTACTTCCAAAAATTCTTACTGCTAATAACACCGTATAACCGCCTGTGTGCTGTGGCTTGGTGTTGTGAGTGTGTTGTGTGTGGTGTGTGAGTGTGGGTGTGTGTGTGTTGTAAGATCTTTGCGGTTAATACGGGGCCCCAACTTCTTGTGACCTGACTAAACCCTCCTGGACCTACCCTACACCCTCTTACAATTTCCCTTTAAAAACTTGTCCCACCTACTTCCACACTCTCAACACTATATTCTCTATGTCTATGCAATTTCTAAACTAATTTAATAAATTGCAGGGGTTTTACCAGTTTAACAGTATACAAAGGCCAGCCAGGCCGTCAAAAATAAACCCAAAGGCGAATAAATTTCGGTTGACAGTTTTCCAGTGCTGAGACTAGTCCCTACGTAGGGTTAAATCCCTATTTTGGAGATCCTTCACCCCGATGATTAAACCATAATTCCGCTTCCTCACTTTACTCTCCTGTGAAGTATACACTTTACATTTTAAACTTTACTTCAATGTAAATGCACACAATTGTCGTACGTCACTTCATCAGCCTACCGCTACCAATGTGGAACAGCGCCTAAGACCCCCAAAAGGGGTTTTCGCTTTAAATATTAAAGATTTCGCTTTCCTCTCACTTTCTTTAACTAATAACTTTTAAATTTTCACCGTAGTATGTTCACCGACGTTCCACTACCCCTATTACTTCTACTATATTACCTCTTCAATGCTAAGGGTTCTCGGGGCCTTGTAAACCCCGTCTCACCCCACGGACCCCGTGGTTTTGTGGGGTGGTTGGTGTGTGTGTTGGGATGTTTCTCACCTATTGACCACCTATTTTTGGTTGCGGGGGGCGGCACACTCCTGGGCCCCGCCTCTTCGCTGATTTCTACTAGGTCCTCTCTCTCCCTGCCCCCTGAGCCTATCAAACCCCGCCCTTTAAACTAATTTTGGCCGCCTCCCCACTCACTTTCAGGGTATTTCCCGGCCCCACATCTATACGAAGAAAACTTCCTAAAACCCTTTTATTCATCTGAGTCTTCAAATTTCCAATTGTGACCTCTTGGCCTTGCCCATCTCTGGAACATCCCCTCTTTGTCCCCTCGTCTATTCCGCGCGTATTTTATTGCTTTTTCATGTTCCCCTGACCCTCCTGGGCCCCCAGGTCGTCAGGCCGATTCCTCAACCTTTCTTCTAGGAAAAATCCCGAGCCTGGGACTAGTCTTTTGCAAACCTTTACTTTCTCTAATTTCTTACGTGCTTGACAGGTGTGGATTCCCAAAATGATCTGCATACCCAGATGGGCCAGACTAGATGGGTAAAAGCTTAAACGAATCTTACTGAGGTACAACGCTAAGGTTGGTGGTGTGCGGTGTGTTGTTTGTGTGTGTGTGGTGTAGTGTGTGTGTGTGTGTGTGTTGGTGTGTGTGTGTTTTGTGTGTGTGTGTACTCACCTAATTTAACACCTAATTTTGGTTGCAGGGGTCGAGACTCGGCTTCTGGCCCCGCCTCTTCACTGACGCTACTGGTCCCCTCTTCCCCTGCTTCCTGAGCTTGTGTGTGTGTTTGGTTGGGTGTGTTGTGGGTTTTGTGTGTGTGTTGTGTGTGTGTAACCCCCAATTTACTCACCAATTGTGGTTGCAGGGGCGAAACTCAGCCCTGGCCCCGCCTCTTCACTGATCGTACTGGATCCTCCCTCTCTGCTTCCTAGCTTTGTCTACCTCTTCTTAAAAATATTAGGATCCTGCCTCCACTACTTCACTTGCTAGGGTATTCCACTTTCTACAACTCATGACTGAAGAAATACTTCCTAACGTCCCTGGACTCGTCTGAGCTTCACTTCCAGTTGTGACCCCTTTTCCCCGTGTCCCCTCTCTGGAACATCCATCTCGACCACCTTTTCTATTCCCCGCAGATCTTTTATGTCGTTATCAGTCTCCCCTGACCCTCTTCCTCCAATGTCGTCAGTCCGATTTTTCCTTTCCTTTTCCTCGTACGACATTCCCTTTAGCTCTGGGGGCTAGCCTTGTTGCAAACCTTTTTTACTTTCTTAATTTTTTTTACGTGCTGACCCGGGGTGGTTCCAGACTGGTGCTGCATACTCCATATGGGCCTAACATACCCAGTGTACATGTCTTGAAGTTCCTTACTAAGTATCGGAACGCTATTCCAGGTTTGCAGGCGCCCCTATGCGCGCGGTTATTTTGGTTTTAAAGTGGCCTCCGGTGATGTCTCGGGGTTATGGGCACCCCAAGGTTTTTTCCCGAGTGAGGTCTGTAGCTTTTTTCCACCTACCTTTAAAATCTGTCTGGGTCTTCTTGCCCCCCCCCCAATCTTCTGCTTTGCTTTGGGGGGATTGAAAACGAGAAGCCCTTGCTGGACCACATTTCCCCCTGTTTCCCGGGCTCTTGCAGTCCTCTCATCCCGCCAATTTAATTCTTCTCATCAACTTCACGTCATCGCGAACAGGGACACTTCAGATCTATTCCTTCCCTCATGTCGTTCACATATATGAAAAAAACACTGGGGCCCCAGAAAGACCCCTTGGGCCCCCCCTCGTAACAGGCGCCCCCCTGTGATAACCTCTTTACGTACCCTGACTCGTTTCTGCCTCCCTGTCAGGGATTCCCCTTTTCCATTGCAGTGCCCCCCTTTTTCATGCCCTACCCCAGCCTCACAATCTCTTTGGGGAACTTGTCAAAGGGCCCTTCCCGCAGTCTAGGAAAAAGCAATCTACCCCCCCCTCCCTCTGCTTACTTTTTTCCTTGTCATAAATTTCCCGGAGGTTTGTGATACAAATTTTTCCTTTCCTGAACCCAGCTGGTTTTCATTTTTAAAACTTGTTCCTTTCCAGGTTTCGACCACTCTTCTCCTATAACCTTTTTCCCCTGACTTTGCACACAATACATGTCAGAGACACAGGGCTGTAGTTTTGCCTCGTTTCTGTTTCCTTTTTTAAATTGGGGGCACTTACTTCTTCCATTTTTCAGGATTGCCCAGTTTTTTAAGGATGTGTTGAAGATTGGGTTAGAGGCATCACACATCTCTGCCCTTCCTAAGGACCCCTGGGGAGGTGTTGCCGGTCCCCTCGCCTTTTTGTGTCAAGGTCATTAGGGCTTCTTCACCTCCTCCTCGTTGTTCGTATGCTCCAACACTTGTTTTTAATTCCCTCTTTATTTCCCTTTTTTGTGTCTTCCCACAGCCCCCTTCCCGTCTCTACGTAAAAACTTCCTTTTAAACTCCCGTTTTAGCTCCTCATATACCTCCTGATCATTTCTTGTGAGTTCTCCACCTTCTGTCCTTAACTGACACCTGGTCTTTGACTGTTGTCTTCCTCCCCGATGTGGGATACAAAAGATGAGGTCTGTAGTTCTTTGTCCACCGAGCCCTATACTCTGTGGGGGTCTCTTTTGCCCCTCAGCCAATCTTCATGACTTTTCATTTGGCTGGATTGAATTCGAGAAGCCAGTTACTGACTCACATGTCCAGCCTGTCCCAGGTCTCTTTGCAAGTCCTGCCTCATCCTCGTCCCGATTTATTCTTCTCACCAACTTCACGTTCACTGCGACAGGGACACTTCAGAGTCTATCCTTCCATCATGTCGTTCACATATTTATTACAACCCAGGAATTCCAAATGGTCTGTTTATCCCCCCGGGTGTAATAGAGCAAAAATAAACACAGCAGAAATAGTTTTAGACTAATATTATCCTTTTCACCAATTTAGAACAACAATATGTACACTATGTACAGTGATAAGTATAGTGCACTCACGGTAAGTCAAGAGGCAGAAACAGAAGCCACACCTAGCAGACCGTGCTTCAAACCAGCTCTATAATGGGAATGACAAGGACACAGACAGGAAGAGCCGGTACCCACATAACCTCTGCAATTGCCAAAAACAGTCATATTGGCTAGAACCTGGTCACTATTGACGACGTGCCCCGGGCCCCAACATCAACTCTTAGCACAACCTGGTTTCGCGGTTGGGGAGAGTAGCCTGTAAATGAGTTGTGTACATGCCCGAATAAGTTTACGTACTCTTTGCATGCCACACCCCCACCCCGAGAAAGCTCAGATTAGGCTGCCACTTCCCAGTGGTAACCGTGCCGCTATGGCACAAATAATGGGACCGCCTTTCCTTCTCCACCATCCAACTCTTAGATAGGGCTCCAGCTTTTCTCGTGAACCAAAAGCCAAACCCTAAAACTTAAAGAGTGAGAAGCAGTCAGACAGGCTAGCATAATCGCAAGATACAGGCGGACGTAGCCCGCATCCCCTACTAGGGATAAAAAAAAGAGCGTGAAAAAGGGTCTACCACAAATAACATCCTAACCTAAATAAATAAAAATATTATACTCTAAGAAAGAGTCTTCCAACATATTTTCTCTTTTGCCGGCAATATATTAATGGAAATATTATAGGCTGCAGGCTTAGCGTCCAGCGCATAAACCTTTGTGTTGTGGTTCTTCATGGTTGGAGATTACTAGAGGATGTGATCACTGAGACTGTGACCACCTGCGATGTCGGGCCACATAAACATCGAAATGCTCCAAAGCCAGTACCAGAGCGAGGGCTTCTTTTCAATGGTAGAGTAAGCCCTCTGATGTGGCTGGAACTTGGCTGAAAAGTATGCCACAGGCTGCAACTCCTTGTTCCCGATTTGTAATAGTACGCCCAACCCAGTCTCCACACAAGCATCAACCTGTAAATGAAAAAGTGTTGGAGAAGTCTGGAGACAAGAGAATGGTGCAGTACACAATAAATCTTTTTTTTTCTTATTAAAAAGCCAGTGTTACAGTCTGAGTCCCAATTAAAGGGAACTTTGTGATGTTAAGAGAGGTAAGAGGGGCTACAATATCTGAAAATTCTACAGAAATCTTCTGTAAAATCCATCATGTGCCTAGGAAACGTTGAAGAGATTTTCCTATCATGAGGAACTGGATAATCTTTAATAGAAAGAACTTTACAAGTTAGGTGCAACTTACCACTGACCTACTATCATGGCCTAAAAAAGTGATAGTGGCCTGGCAAAGGAAGATTTAGATAAATTAACTGTTTAAATGGGAACTCTTAAAGGCTCAAAAAGAGCCTTAAGTCTAATAGGTGTTGATCCCAAGTTCAGACACCACAACAATATCATCTAGGTATGACTGTGCCGTGCCTTCAAGTACCGTTTAACAGCCTGATGGATAAGTTTTCTGGAATGAAGAGGGGAAATTTTTCGATTCCGAAGGGCGTACTGTGTTATTTGATAATGACCTGGAATTACGCAGGCAGAGATTTCCTACGCCCTTATATCAAAGGTACTGATATAGCCCTTTAAAGAGATCTAAACTTGGGCCACAAAAGGTAGCCTTACCCTCCAAAGTCCATTCGTCCATCCAACGAGGAAGAGGGTAAGCATCTGTAAATTGTGACCTCATTCAACTACGGTAGTTGTACACATAAACGAAACCCTCCATCAGCCTTCTTCACAAGGATGCACGTGAAGCCCATGACTAGATACTCCCTCCACTAAACCCATCTATAACAAAAAATTCTACTTCCTGCTGAAGTAGCTTTGACCTTTTTCAGGATTAGCTCTGTAGGGGGAGAGTTTAATTGTTTAGAGTTCCCACATCTCATCATGATAACCTAACGAGTACATATTTTCGGTATCCTCCGAAAAAATGTTTATGATATGACTGTAGAGCTCCGTTTAAATTTTGTTGCTTGCGTTTCAGATAACCCTCCATTAAAGGGCTAGGATACCTGAGGAGGACAGAATTTGAAAGTTAATATTAATTTCAGAGATAGAGTGCAAAAATCAGAGTCGACCTCAGAGGTAGAGGACAGAGACATAACTGGGACTATATCTGGTGCATGAAAAGCTTTTAATAGATTAATGTGGTAAGTTTTAGTTTTTGAGGTCTTATCAATTGGACTACCACATAATATACATCAATAATCTCTTACATCTGCATAGGTCCCGGTATATTCTAGCTTCAAGGGGTGGCCAGTATAGGTTCCTGCATCCAACACCTTGTCTCCGCTGATGGAAAGAGCGGAATTTTGCACTTCCTGTCATACCTCTGTTTTTCATCATGCTTTGAGCTGTTCTTTAGGTTAGCCTTGGCTAACTGGGACGTGCCACCTGCAACCTTGAAGACGGGTTGTATGGGGGAGTGTTGACTAGACGTCTTCTCCCATCCATCCTTCTTTGAGCACCCGAAAGGACTCTCGTACATTGTGTCCAAAGATCATCTCAAACGACTATACCCCTGTAAGGACTTGCACCGTCTCTCGACTGAGAACAGCAACAAAGGTAAGTGATTCATCCCGTCTGTAGGAAAGTGCATGCAAAAAGTTCTCAATCATTGTTTTTAATGTCTGCTGGAATCTTCCAAGGCGCCTTGGGACTGAGATGATAGGCAGTGATAATTGTGGATTATCCCTAACCTAGTTTTAATACTTCCCAAAATGCTGGCAGTAAAGTTACACCTTGGATCACTTTGAATAGTTTTTTAGGGAATGAAAAAAAAAACAAGAAATGAATTTTGGATGAAAAAGCTTGAGAATACTTTAGTTTAATAATACCGCAATGGGAATTGCTTCAGGATATCTTGGTTACTTTTAATCATAATCGAAAAGAAAATATTGATTCCAGACTTTGACCTAGGTAGTGACCTACTACAAACAATAATTAAAATCTGCAAAAGGTTCTCCAACAGCAGATAGGTAGAGAGGTGGCAGGTTTAATGGAATGGTCCAGGTATCCCTACTTGCTGACATTTTCGGCAACACCTAATATGATCTTCACATCCTTTCTTTAAATTTTGGGCCATAAAATTCTTTTGTGAATTTTATACAGGTTTTTGTAATTCCTAAGTGACCCTCCTAATGACGTATTATGAGCTATATTTAATATTTGAGGGTCTATACTTTGTTGGAACTACTAATCAGTTGAACAATTGCACAGGCCCACTATATCTCCTTACCAGTCTCATGCAGATCAAATAATGTTTTTAACTTCATACTTTGACCGGATGACCCCAAAGAAGATTTACCATGCTGCCTGAAAAGCGAATTTTAAAGAAGGGTCCTTTCGTTGTTCCTCCCGGATGGACAGTCCTCGGGATGGAAACCAGAGACATCTGGCAATCCTGCAACCTGTAATAGGAAGGCTTGATAGGGGTCTGTTCACCTTCTGATTTACGAGGCTCCGGCCGGTGTGCCTCATAAAACTACGTGGCTATTCCGAGATCGGAGTCGTCCAAAGATAGGTCAACATTCTCCTCCAAGACAAACGCCTTGGATGTTTGCCCGATTAAGGCCAACACACGTGAGAAGATTAATCATTATAGGTTCAGGACACGAACTAACAGTAGTAATGTTTACCCAGTAATAACATGGCATCTTTCATGGGAAATCCTTTGAAGACACCTACAGTCAAGTACCCAGTTGTAATATTTGCACTGTACAAAATTTTATGCAAAGGAACAGAATATATAGCTCCTCCCAAATGCCTGCCAATAAAACAAGAATCAAGGAAGTATTCCTGAAAGGGGTAAATTCCTTTCTCTTACAAGTGAGCAATATGCTCCAGTATCTTAAAGGTCTTTACTTTAGTTTGTTTCTGAAGTTTTCCTGAAGGAAATAAGACTCTTTCTTGCAATATTAAGGGGCCATACCTTTTTCTATTACTTCTCTAGGGACATGTTGCTAGGGATATTAGAGAATTTCCCAATGGGTTGGGGTTTATGGGGCAGTTGGACCGATATGACCTACTTTGTTACAGAGGAAGCAGAACGAGCAGGCTTTGCCCTTAACTCCCTGCAGACGTTGCAAATGGTGTCGTTCTGGCTGGTGTCTCTTCTGGATCTGTTGTCGAGATGCACCATGAGTAGTTTGCCTCCCGCATGGTGGACCATAATTTTGAGAAGCTGCTCACCAAGGTGGACTTAGTTGGCTGACATAGACTTCTTCCTCCCTCCTGCTTGGCACTTCATTCTCCCAAGGTTGAAACGATCTCTGCTCATGCAAGGCTGTTGAAAAGAGAGACGGGACCGCTTGGACAAGGAGGCGGTTTAGTTTCGAAGGTAACAGCCAACCTTGGCTGCCTCCAATGCATGTTAAAGTCACGATCCTGCAGAAAGACCTCGAACCTCGGTTCCACAGATTCCAGCAGGTTATCAATCAGAATAAGCTGCCACCAAGCTCCTCAAAGGTAGAGACACCACTTGCTTTATACCAGCTGGTAAAAGCTTTGGTTTGCTGTCTTACAAAATCCACGAGGGATTGACCAAGGCCCCTTTGGCCGCCTGCTTAGTTTTAAAAAGTTTTTTTTGTATTTGGCTGGGATACATGTTATATGCCCCAAAACTGTGTCTTCACTACTTGATAATCAGAAAAATTCAGCGTCATTAGTGCTGACGTAAATTTCCTGTGCCTTACCCCAATAATGCTGTATGAACCAACGATTGCCAATGCTGTTCCCAGCACCTCAAAGGCTCGGCCTGATTTTTCGAAAGCTTCGAGAAAAAATTTTTCTTGGTATCGTCCTCATTGAAGCGGGGAACGCTGTACTCTTTTTGTAAATTAAAATCATTTACAGAATGCGACAACTGCCTCCTTTCTCTTTCCCACATATTCTTCCCTTGCGAATGCTCTCTGTTCCCTAGTTTGCTCAAGATTGATTTTTGCCAGCTCAAGTTCCAACGACGCTGATTCGTCACCTTGAGACAACCCAGCTGCACTATACTGACCCATTTTGCCTCCGTAGTTTTATCATCTTCCTCCTGCGAGAAACATAGTAGTTTTTGCCTTGCTCCGTTGAGGAGGAGTCTTATGTCCATCACTTCTTCTATAAGTTTGTCCAGCAATCAGTGAACGCAGTTTTGCGCCAGCTGTGAGAGTGGCGTTTGTATTTTAATGCCAATGAAACGAGTCAATTTGCCAACAAAGCTGTAGGGACAATTTAGGTAGGTTATGCAAAGTATATGCCGACACCACGTCTGACTCTGTCTAGGTGGCATAAGTTATTCACTAAGCACAGTACGATTGCAGAATACCCCAACGTAACACGTTAATTTTGCAGAACAACACGCTTAGCTATGCACAGTACGATTGCAAATACGCAATACAAGCAAAGCTGACTGCAAAATTCTCCACACCGAACGAAGGCAAGTAAACAACTGACACCCAATAATTTGTGAAGCAATGCCAGACATCCACACTATTCTTTAAGATTGACTGTAGCGAGGCGAGCACAAACCGAACAAGCATGGTAGCGAGCTGTTGACGATCACACAATAGCAAGGCTGACCATAACGTAACGATACAAATTTGTAAAGCGTAGGCAAGGCTAATGCAATGCCAGACAGCAAAGCTGCACAATGTTCCAGCTACGAGCTTCACCCAAAGCTCAACCGTTTCCTCTAATCCCAGCTCCAGCTCCACTCCTGCCACGCTACCCATATTACAACCCAGGATTCCCAATGGCCTGTTATCCCGGGTGTAATAGGAGCGAAAATAAACACAGCAGAAAAAGTTTAGACTTATATTATCCCATCACACAATTTTTAGAACAACAATATGTACACTATGTACAGTGATAGTATAGAGCACTCCACGGTAAGCAAGGCAAGAAATAGAAGCCACAATATAGTCAAGACCGTGCTTCACCAGCATCTAGAATGGGAATGACAAGGGCAGTACAGGAGAGCGGAACCCACATAACCTCTGCGTATTGCCAAACCCATCTTATTGGCTAAACCCTGGTCACTAGTTTGAAACGACGGGGCCCCATCATCAACTCTAGCAACCTGGTTTGCTGGTTGGTGGAATAGCCTGTAAAGAGGTGTTTACATCGCCGGAATAAGTTACGTACTCTTTGCATGCACACATATATCAAAAATACACTGTCCTAGAAACTGACCCCTGTGGGACCCCGCTCGTAACAGGCGCCCACTGTGAATACCTCTTCACGTACCATGACTGGCGTTGCTGCCTTCCTGTCAGTATTCCCTTATTCCATTGCATCCCTCGCCGTTACCATCGCCTGATCCTCCAGCTTCAGCACTAATCTCTTTGTGGGGAACTGTGTTCAAAGCCTTCCTGCAGTCTAGGAAAACGCAATCGTAACCCACCCCTCTCTCTCGTGTCTTACTTCTGTTATCTTGTCATAAAACTCCAGGAGGTTTTGTGGAATACAAGATTTTGGCCTTCCATGGAACCCATGCTGGTTTTCATTTATAATCTTGTTCCTTTTCCAGGTGTTTCGACCACTCCTCCTCCTGAATAATCTTCTCCACGACTTGCACACAATCATGTCAGAGAGACCAGGTCTGTAGTTTAGGTGCCTCGTTTTTTCTGTTTCTTTTCTTAAATTGGGAACTACATTAGCTGTCATCATTTCTCAGGTAGTTGCCCCAGTTTCAAGGGTGTGTTGAAGATTGTGGTAAGGAAGAGGCAACGCACAGCATCTCGCTCCTTCTCTAAGGACCCATGGGGAGATGTACGGTCCCATCGCCTTTGATGACAAGGTCACTAAGAGCTTCCTCTTCCTTCACCTCCTCTTCAGTTTGTTCCGTATGTCATCCAACACTTGTTGGTATATATTTCCCTCTTGATGTTCCCTTCTGTGCCGTCTTCCCTTCCCACAGCCCTTCCTGTCTCTACTGTAAAAATCTTCCTTTGAAATCTCCTGTTCAGCTCCTCACATACCTCCTGATCATTTCTGTGAGTTCTCCACCTTCTGTTCCGTTAATTCTGATCACCTGGTCTTTGACTGTTGTCTTCGCCTGATGTGGCTATACAAAATTTCGGGTCATTTTGATTTCTCGATGCTATGTCCCATTTCAATTCTGTCGCTTGGGCCTCTCCTCCTTACCTGTGCTTACACATTCCTGGCTCTGCGACTGATCTCCCTATTTTCGTATGTTTCTCCTTCCGTAACTTTTTCCATTCTCTTATTGGCACGTTGTTTTTGCCTCCTTACACACCGTCGGGGTAAACCATGGGCTCGTTCTGGCTGGTCTGCTCGTTGTTACTGTTGCCCTTGGAAATAAACCTTTCCACTGCCTCCTTGCATTTTGGTTGTTACATATTCCATCATTTATTACTGGCCTTTCCTGCCAGTTCTCTGTCCCCCTAATAGACCTCCCGCAGGAAGATCTTCAACCCTATGTAGTCCTCTCTTTTATAGTCCAAGAGGCTTTTCCATTCAACTCCTGTTATTCTCTCCACTTGCAGCTCTACTATGTATTAATTCGAAGCACAGCAGAACCACGTGGTCGCCTAGCTCCTAGGGACTCCTCATACTTGATAGCCTCAATGTCTGAGCGTGTCCAGGGTGAACACAAGGTCCAATCCTCTGTTCATCACTCCCCTCTCACACTGGTAGTGCCCTTAACATGTTGGGCCATGAGGTTTTCCAGCACACATCCAACATCCTGGCTCTCCTTGTTTCGGGACTCTATGAGCCTCCCAGGCTTTCCCGTCATCTCCCTGTGGTTGAAATCCCCCATAACCAGCAACTTTGCTCCCTGCTGGAGTGAGCTCTTCTTGCCAACCTCAGGCAAGTGTGTCCACCATTGCTCATGTTGCTCCTTCATATTCCGCTCTTTTGCCTCCTGGCACTTCTGTGGTGGGATATACATCACTGCAAATGACCACTTGTTTCCCCACCGAAGTGTACCTGCTAATGTAATCCCTTTCTCTTCTTCTTCCTCTCCCGTCTCATCTAATGCCTTCCATTTTCTCAATATCCATCTTTTATTTACGAGCCAGAGAAACCCCACCTCCCCCCGGCACCTTCTATCTTTCCTCATGATCTGTATCCTGGTGGGGAAAGAATGCATCTGTTATTTGTCTCCAGAGTTTTGGTTTCTGTAACTGCATGCGTCTGGGACTTCTCATTAATTCTTCTTGCCATTCCTCATGTTTTATTCATATATACCATCTGCATTTGTGTATCCAAACCTTCAATTCAGTCCTAATACTGTAACTGTGGTGTGGGGGGTGGAAACAGAGGGACAGTGTGTGAGTTGGTTTGGATTTGTTCGTTGCCTTGGGGGTGTCATGCTGGAGTCCTTCTGCAGGTGTTTCTGGGGGTGGCGTTGTCCCTTCCATTTATCCTGTAATTCTGCTCTCCTTTTTCATTTCCTCCAATTTCCCTTTCGTTTTTGAACTCTCTCTTTTTCTTGTCTTCCTTTCGTCCCTGTGTTCTGTCTCGATCGAGGTACACACTCCAGAACTCCTGCTAGCCTCCAGCGGTGCTTTCTCTGAGGATCATGTCGGGTTGATTCTTCTGCCTTGAAAATCCTTTGAGAGGCCGATTCCTCCTTTTCTTTGTGAACCACCAAATTCTCTTCTCCGAAAATTTGCCTCCTGGGTCTGTCCCCCCACCTATCACCTTCATGATATCTCAATCACTTTTTTCTTCCTCCTGCTTTCTTTCATATCATAAGTTTTCCCCCTTTAGCTTCGTCTTAGGCCCCATAAGACAAACACGGATCTACTCCCTTTTCCACCTCCCACTGTGCTCCCATTGCATCCTCTGAGGTGTGTTTAGTTCTTATCCATGGAGTGTTCCTTCTTATCAGTCAGCCCCTTCCCTAGTTATGGCCCCATATGCTTCTTGGTTTGTCCCTTCCTGCTCACTCCACCTTTCCTGGCCCCCACAGGTATCTGGTAAAGTCCTTTGCACATGTCCCCTAGTTCCTTCAATGTCTTCCAACCTCACATTTCATGTTCTAGTGTGCTCCCTGTCTTTGTTTTTGGGGTCTCTCCCGGCCGGATGTGGTTTGATACAGGACCTCTGTATAAAGTTAAGTTTCCATGCTTCCTTCAGACCTGTGTCTGTGTTTCGATGAAGCCATTGCCGATGCCACTTCTGTAATATCTTTGTCTCTGTGCTGTTTCAGGATGTCTCAGCTCCTCATCTAATCTCTCTATCTGATTTCTGCTGCTGTGGCCTGTGCTTCCACCTTCCTGCCATTCTGCTGCTAACCTCCTCTCCATCTTCCTTTCCCAGCTCATCTATCCTCCTTCCCCAGTCTTCCTCCCTTTTTTGAGCTCTATCTCCCATTCCCTACCTCACAGATTCGTCATTGGAGCCCCTTTCCTCATCCTGGTTAGGGGGAGGGGGAATAATTGGTTAGACGTGATGGTGTTGTGGGGGAGGGGGAGATGGTTATTGAGGGTCAAGAATAGTTGGGGGAGGGAGTTTAGTGGTTTGGGGGAGAGAGGGGATGGGATGGTTATGGGGGAGGGGGAGGATGGTTATTGGAGGGAGGAGGTTGTTGGGGCGGGGGGTTTAGACGGTTTTGGGGTGGGGTTAGGTTGGTTTGGGGGAGGGGTAGGTGGCTAAGGTGAGGTGGTTAGGGAAGGGGTGTTACGTGTTTGTGTCAAGTGGTCATGTGTCAAGTGGCGGAGGGTGTGGTGGTGTGTGTATGTTGGTGTGTGTATGTGTGGTGTGTGTGTGTGTGTGTGTGTGTGGTGTGTGAAATGTGTGTGTTGTGTGTGAATGTGTGTGTGAGTGAATGTGTGTGTGGTGAATGTGTGTGTGAATGTATGTGTGTGTGTTGTGTGGTGTGGGTGTGGTGTGTGTCGTGTGGTTGTGTGTGTGTGTGGTTGTGTGTGTGTGTGTGTGTGTGGTGTGTATGATGCGTTGTGAGTGTGTGTGTGTGTGCGTGAGTGGTGTGTGGTGTGTTGTGTGTGTATGTTGTGTGTGTGTGGGGGGGGGGGTTGTGTGTGTGTGTGTGTGGGTGTGTGTGTATGTGTATTGTGTGTGTGTGTGTGTTTGTGTGTTTACGTATGTGTTGTATGTATGTAGGTGTATGTGTGTATGTGTGGTATGTGTGTGTGTGTGTGTGTGTGAGGTGTGGTGTGAGTGTCTAACCTTGTGTTTGTGAGCTTGTGTGGAGGGAGGGAGGTTTAGGGGGGGGGGGTTGAAAGATTCCCCCGACGTGTAGGCACAAAATTGTAGTCTCATTTATCTTTCCCAATTATGCTGCTATCCTCTACTTATTGTCCATTCTGATTTACGAGTGTTAATTGTTGCTGTTATTATTCATTTTCCTGTCACATTGAGAGAGGACTTCCTAGCTCCAAGTATTCCTTACTGCAAATAACTACCGTAGTAACACTGCCGTGTGCCGTGTGTGGCGTGTGTGTGTGGTGTGAGTGGTGGTGTGTGTGTGTGGAGTGGTGTTGTGTGTGTGTGTGTGAGAGAGTCCTTGTGCGGTGTAATGACTGCCGGCAACTTCTTGTGACCTGACTAAACCCTCCTGGGGACCTACCCTAGCACCGTCTTAACAATGTTGCCCCTTAAAAGCCTTGTCCCCACCTACCTCTCACACTCGTCCAACACTATGAATTTCGGACTATTGTCTAGCTATTTCTAATCTAATTCTGGTAATAACTTGGCAGAGTTAGTGACCATTATCAAACAGTATACACCACACCCGATAAAAAAGAGCAATATACATTTAGTGATTAGTATCAGCCAGGCCGCAACATGCAAAACCACAACTAGGCGAATAAACTGCGTTGACAAGTTTTGCCAGCTGCTGATGCTATCGTACCAGGCCTTAAAATCCCTATTTTTGGAGATCCTTCACCCCGCCGATGATTATAACCATATTTCCGCTTCCCTCACTTCACTCTTCACTATGATAGTATACACTTTCACATATATATACTTCACTTCATATGGTAAAATAATGGCACCACTAACTTGTCGTGAACGTCACTTCATCAGGCCTACCGCTACCAATGTGCAACAGCGCCTAAGACCCCCCAAGGTTTGCGCGTTGAAATATTATGATTTTCAGCTTCCTCTCACTTTTCTTTAACTAATAACTTTAATATCACCGTAGTATTGTTCCTTACGTTCCACTACACTGATTACTTCTAGACTGATATTACGCGTCTTTCCAATGCTAAGGTTTCTCGGAGGCCTTGTTACACACTCTTCACCCCACGACCCACGTGTGTGTGTGTGTGTGTGTGTGTGTGGTGTGGTGTGCATGTACTCACCTATTTGTACTCACCTATTTTGTGGTTGCAGGGGTCGAGTCACAGCTCCTGGCCCCGCCTCTCTTCGCTGATTTGTACTAGGTCCCTCTCTCTCCCTGCCCCATGAGCTCTATCATACCTCGCCTTAAAACTATGTATGGTTCCTTCCTGCCTCCAACACAATCACTTTACTAAGGCTATTCCCTGGCTGAATAGCTTTCTATGCTGAAGAAATACTGTCCTAACATCCCTTTGAATCTTCTGAGTCTTCACTTCAATTGTGACCTCGCTTGTTGTCTTTGTCCTCTCCCATCTCTGGAACAAAACATCCCGTCTTTGTCCCACCTCGTCTATTCCGCGCAGTATTTTATAGTCGTTATCTATGTCTCCCCTGACCCTCCTGCCTCCAGTTCTGTCCAGGCCGATTTCCCTCACCTTCTTCCATAGGGAGACAATCCCGTAGCTCTGGACTAGTCCTTGTTGCAAACCTTTGCACTCTCTAATTTCTTGACGTGCTTGACTAGCGTGTGGATTCCAAAACTGACTCTGCATACTCCAGTATGGGCCCCAGACGTAGATGTGTACAGAGCTTAAACGAATCCTTACTGAGTGTGATCGGAACGAAATTTGTGTGTGTGTGGTGGCGATTGGTGTTTTGTGTGTGTGAGTGTAATGTATGTGTGTGTGTGTGTGTGTGTGTGTGTGTGGTGGTGTGTGTGTTTGTGCGTGGTGTGTACTCACCTAATTGTAATCACCTAATTGTGGTTGCAGGTGTCGAGACTTCGGCTTGGTGCCCCGCTCTTATCCACTGATCGCTACTGGGTCCCCTCTCTCTCTCTGCTTCCCTGAGCTGTGTGTGTTGTGTTTGTGTTGTGTGGGTGTGTTGTGTGTGTGTGTGTTGTGTGTTTGTGTGTACTCACCAATTGTACTCCACCTATTTGGTGGTTGCAGGGGGCGAAAACTCAGCTCCTGGCCCCGCCTCTTTCAACTGAATCGCTTACTGGATCCTCTCTCTCTCTGCTTCCTGAGCTTTGTCATACCTCTTCTTAAAACTATGTATTGATCCGCCGTCTCACTACTTCTCTTGCATAGCTATTCCACTTGCTGACAACTCATATGACTTGAAGAAATACTATCCTAACGTCCCCTGTGACCGCTGAAGTCTTCAGCTTCCATGTGACCCCTTGTCCCTGTGTCCCCTCTCTCTGGACATCCTATCTCTGACCACCTTGTCTATTCCCCGAGTATCTTGTATGCGTTATCATGTCTCTCCCCTGGACCCTCTGTCCTCCAATGTCGTCAGTCCCGATTTCCCTTAACCTTGTTTCCTCCGTACTACATTCCCTTGAGCTCTGGGACTGACCTTGTTGAAAACCTTTGTACTTTCTGCTAACTTCTTGACGTGCTTTGAACCAGGTGTGGGTTCCAGAACTGGTGCTGCATACTCCAGTATGGGCCCTAACATACACAGTGTACAGTGTCTTGAAACGATTCCTTACTAAGGTATAGGAACGCTATTCCTCAGGTTTGCCAGGCGCCCGTATGCTGCAGCGGTTTATTTGGTTAATGTGTGCCTCCGGTGATGTGCTTCGGTGTTATGGTCACCCCCCAAGGTCCCTTTCTTCCTCCCTGAGTGAGGTCTGTAGTCTTTGTCCACCTAGCCCTATACTCTGTCTGCGGTCTTCTTTGCCCCTCCCCAATCTTTTCATGCTTTGCATTGCTGGATTGAATTCGAGAAGCCAGATTGCTGGACCACATGTCCACCTGTCAAGGTCTCTTTGCAGTCCTGCCTCATCCTCGTCCAATTTACGATCTCTCATCAAACTTCACGTCATCTGCGAAACAGGACCACTTCAGAGTCTATTCCTTCCATCATGTCGTTCACTATATGAAAAATAGCACTGGTCCCTAGAACTGACCCCTTGGGACCCCGCACGTAACTGGCGCCCCACTGTGATACCTCTTCACGTACCATACTCTTGCTTTGCCCTCCCCTGTCATGGTATTCCTTTATCCCTTGCAGTGCCCTCCCTTTACATGCGCCTGATCCCCAGCTTCGCACTAATCTCTTGTGGGGAACTGTGTCAAAGGCCTTCCCTGCAGTCTAGGAAAAACGCATCTACCCACCCCTCTCTCCTCGTGTCTTACTTCTGTTACCTGGCATAAAACTCCGAGGTTTGAGATACAAGATTTGCCTTCCATGAACCCATGCTGTTTTCATTTTTAATCTTGTTCCTTCCAAGGTGTTCGACACCATTTCTTCTCCTGATAATCTTCTCCAGACTTTGCACACAATACATGTCAGAGACACAGGTCTGTAGTTTAGGTGCCTCGTTTCTGTTTCCTTATCTTATATGGGACACTACATTGCTGTCTTCCATTTCTCAGAAGTTGCCCCCACAAAGTTTCCAAGGGATGTGTTGAAGAGATTGTGGTTAGAGGGCATGCACAGCATCTCTGCTCCTTCTCTAAGGACCCATGGGGAGTGTGTTGATCCGTCCCATCGCCTTAGGTGTCAAGTTCCACTTAGGAGCTTCTTACACCTCCTCCTCGTTGTTCGTATGTCAATCCAACACTTGGTTGGTATATTCCCTCTTGATGTTCCTTCTGTGCCTGTCTTCCCACACCCTTTCCTGTCTCTACTGTAAAAAAACTTCCTTAAATCTCCTGTTCACTTTCCTCATATACTCCTGATCATTTCTTGTGCGTTCTCCACCTTCGTCCTTAATCTGATCACCTGGTCTTTGACTGTTGTTTCCTCCTGATGTGGCAATAACAACATTTTCGGTCAGTCATGATTCTCGGATGCTATGTCCATTTTCATACTGTCGCTCGCTGGGCCTCCCCTCCTTACCTGTGCGTGCCCTTTCCCCCACCACCCATTCCTGGTCGCGACTGATCTCCTCTATTTTTCGGGTTCTCTCAGCCTTCTGTACTTTTTCCATTCCTCTATTGCATTTTGTATTTGCCTCCTTACACTCGGGTAAACCAGGGGCTCGTTCTGGTCCTTCCCTTGTTACTGTTGGCCCTCTTGGGAATAACATTTCCTTCCCCCGCCTCCTTGCATTTTGTTGTTACATAATCCATCATTTATTACTGGCTTTCCTGCAGTTCCTCTGCCCACTGACCTCCCGCAGAATTTCTTCAACCCTATGTAATTCCCCCTCTTTTATAGGGTCAGGCTTTCCGCATTCAATCCTTTTAATCTCTCCACTTGCAGCTCTACTATGTAATCAAAGCACATCAGAACCACGTGGGTCGCTAGCTCCTAGGGGACTCTCATACTTTATGTCCTCATATCTGAGCTGCCCAGGGTGAACACAAGGTCCAATCTTGCTGGTTCATCCTCCCCTCTCACTTCTGGTAGGGTCCTTAACATTTGGTGCATGAGGTTTTCCTCACCACGTCCAACATCCTGGCTCTCCATGTTTCGGGACCCCCATGGGCTCCAGGTTTTCCCAGTTCAAATCTCCTGTGGTTGAAATCCCCCATAACCAGCAACTGTTGCTCTGCATGGAGTGAGCCCCCCCCCCCCCCCCACCCCCGCTCTTCTTGCCACCTCAGCAAGTGTTGTCCACCATGTGCTCTGTTTGCTCTCCTTCATATCCTCTCTTGGGCCTCCTGCAGTTCTGGGTGGATTATACATCACTGCAATGAACCACTTTAATTGTTCCCCAGACTGAAGTGTACCTGCTATGTAGTCTCTTTCTCCCGTCTCATCTATTCCTTCCATTTTTCACGAATTTCCATTTTGTTTTTTACGAGCAGAGCAACCAACCTCCCCCCTGCCCCTTTTCTATCTTTCCTCATGACTGGTATCCGGAGGAAGATTGCATCTGTTATTTGTCCCTCCATCATTTCTTGTTTCTTCTGTAACAGCTATGATGTCCCTGGGGACTTCTCATTGATTCTTTCTTGCCATTCCTCATGGTTTATTCGTTTAATCCATCGTCAATTTGTGTGCACCAAACTTCAACTTCTGTTCTAAATACTGGTAACCTGGGGGCGGGGGTGGAAACAGAGGGATCAGTGTGTGATGGTTGGTTTGGATTGTTTCAGTTGCCTAGGGGTGGTCGTGGCCTGAGTCCTTCTGCAGTGTTTTCTGGGGGGTGCACTTGTCCTTGCCATTTGATCCGGGTTATTCCTGCTCTCCTTTTTCATTTCCTCCATTTCTCCTCTCGTTTTGTACTCTCTCTTTCAGTTGTCCCCTTTCGTCCTGTGGTTCTGTCTCGATCGAGGTACGCACGTACTCCCGAAACCCTGCTTGCCTCTCAACGTGCTTTCTCTGCAGATCATGGCTCGGTTGAGTTCTGCATTGAAAATTACTTTGAGAGGCCGATTCCTTTTCTTTGTGAAGCACACCAATTCTTTCCTCCGAAAATTTGCCACCTGGGTCATTTCCCCCTCACCTATCACCTTCATGATATCTTCAATCGCTTTTTTCTCCTCCCTGCATTCTTTCATCATTATTTCCCCCTTTAGCTTCGTCAAGCCCAATAGACAAACACGGATCTTTCCCTTTCCACCTCCCACTTACTCCCATTGCATCTCTCTGATGTGTTTAGTTCCTTCCCGTGGAGTGTTCCTTCTTCAGTCCCTTCCCTAGTTATTGCCCCTATGCTTTCTTGGTTATCCTTCCTGCTCACCTGCTCCTGGCCCCACAGGTATCTGTTAAGGTCCTTGCACATGCCTAGTTCCTCAATGTCGTCCAACCTCTCATTCTGTCCTATGTGCTCCCGATGAGGTCTGTAGTTCTTTGTCCACCGAGCCCTATACTCTGTGGGGGTCTCTTTTGCCCCTCAGCCAATCTTCATGACTTTTCATTTGGCTGGATTGAATTCGAGAAGCCAGTTACTGACTCACATGTCCAGCCT
Organism: Cherax quadricarinatus; assembly: GCF_026875155.1. NCBI lineage: Eukaryota > Metazoa > Arthropoda > Malacostraca > Decapoda > Parastacidae > Cherax > Cherax quadricarinatus. The sequence continues at coordinate 30,360,394 of NC_069445.1, read as the reverse complement.
GTCCCAGGTCTCTTTGCAAGTCCTGCCTCATCCTCGTCCCGATTTATTCTTCTCACCAACTTCACGTTCACTGCGACAGGGACACTTCAGAGTCTATCCTTCCATCATGTCGTTCACATATTTATTACAACCCAGGAATTCCAAATGGTCTGTTTATCCCCCCGGGTGTAATAGAGCAAAAATAAACACAGCAGAAATAGTTTTAGACTAATATTATCCTTTTCACCAATTTAGAACAACAATATGTACACTATGTACAGTGATAAGTATAGTGCACTCACGGTAAGTCAAGAGGCAGAAACAGAAGCCACACCTAGCAGACCGTGCTTCAAACCAGCTCTATAATGGGAATGACAAGGACACAGACAGGAAGAGCCGGTACCCACATAACCTCTGCAATTGCCAAAAACAGTCATATTGGCTAGAACCTGGTCACTATTGACGACGTGCCCCGGGCCCCAACATCAACTCTTAGCACAACCTGGTTTCGCGGTTGGGGAGAGTAGCCTGTAAATGAGTTGTGTACATGCCCGAATAAGTTTACGTACTCTTTGCATGCCACACCCCCACCCCGAGAAAGCTCAGATTAGGCTGCCACTTCCCAGTGGTAACCGTGCCGCTATGGCACAAATAATGGGACCGCCTTTCCTTCTCCACCATCCAACTCTTAGATAGGGCTCCAGCTTTTCTCGTGAACCAAAAGCCAAACCCTAAAACTTAAAGAGTGAGAAGCAGTCAGACAGGCTAGCATAATCGCAAGATACAGGCGGACGTAGCCCGCATCCCCTCACTAGGGGATAAAAAAAAGAGCGTGAAAAGGGGTCTACCACAAATAACATCCTAACCTAAATAAATAAAAATATTATACTCTAAGAAAGAGTCTTCCAACATATTTTCTCTTTTGCCGGCAATATATTAATGGAAATATTATAGGCTGCAGGCTTAGCGTCCAGCGCATAAACCTTTGTGTTGTGGTTCTTCATGGTTGGAGATTACTAGAGGATGTGATCACTGAGACTGTGACCACCTGCGATGTCGGGCCACATAAACATCGAAATGCTCCAAAGCCAGTACCAGAGCGAGGGCTTCTTTTCAATGGTAGAGTAAGCCCTCTGATGTGGCTGGAACTTGGCTGAAAAGTATGCCACAGGCTGCAACTCCTTGTTCCCGATTTGTAATAGTACGCCCAACCCAGTCTCCACACAAGCATCAACCTGTAAATGAAAAAGTGTTGGAGAAGTCTGGAGACAAGAGAATGGTGCAGTACACAATAAATCTTTTTTTTTCTTATTAAAAAGCCAGTGTTACAGTCTGAGTCCCAATTAAAGGGAACTTTGTGATGTTAAGAGAGGTAAGAGGGGCTACAATATCTGAAAATTCTACAGAAATCTTCTGTAAAATCCATCATGTGCCTAGGAAACGTTGAAGAGATTTTCCTATCATGAGGAACTGGATAATCTTTAATAGAAAGAACTTTACAAGTTAGGTGCAACTTACCACTGACCTACTATCATGGCCTAAAAAAGTGATAGTGGCCTGGCAAAGGAAGATTTAGATAAATTAACTGTTTAAATGGGAACTCTTAAAGGCTCAAAAAGAGCCTTAAGTCTAATAGGTGTTGATCCCAAGTTCAGACACCACAACAATATCATCTAGGTATGACTGTGCCGTGCCTTCAAGTACCGTTTAACAGCCTGATGGATAAGTTTTCTGGAATGAAGAGGGGAAATTTTTCGATTCCGAAGGGCGTACTGTGTTATTTGATAATGACCTGGAATTACGCAGGCAGAGATTTCCTACGCCCTTATATCAAAGGTACTGATATAGCCCTTTAAAGAGATCTAAACTTGGGCCACAAAAGGTAGCCTTACCCTCCAAAGTCCATTCGTCCATCCAACGAGGAAGAGGGTAAGCATCTGTAAATTGTGACCTCATTCAACTACGGTAGTTGTACACATAAACGAAACCCTCCATCAGCCTTCTTCACAAGGATGCACGTGAAGCCCATGACTAGATACTCCCTCCACTAAACCCATCTATAACAAAAAATTCTACTTCCTGCTGAAGTAGCTTTGACCTTTTTCAGGATTAGCTCTGTAGGGGGAGAGTTTAATTGTTTAGAGTTCCCACATCTCATCATGATAACCTAACGAGTACATATTTTCGGTATCCTCCGAAAAAATGTTTATGATATGACTGTAGAGCTCCGTTTAAATTTTGTTGCTTGCGTTTCAGATAACCCTCCATTAAAGGGCTAGGATACCTGAGGAGGACAGAATTTGAAAGTTAATATTAATTTCAGAGATAGAGTGCAAAAATCAGAGTCGACCTCAGAGGTAGAGGACAGAGACATAACTGGGACTATATCTGGTGCATGAAAAGCTTTTAATAGATTAATGTGGTAAGTTTTAGTTTTTGAGGTCTTATCAATTGGACTACCACATAATATACATCAATAATCTCTTACATCTGCATAGGTCCCGGTATATTCTAGCTTCAAGGGGTGGCCAGTATAGGTTCCTGCATCCAACACCTTGTCTCCGCTGATGGAAAGAGCGGAATTTTGCACTTCCTGTCATACCTCTGTTTTTCATCATGCTTTGAGCTGTTCTTTAGGTTAGCCTTGGCTAACTGGGACGTGCCACCTGCAACCTTGAAGACGGGTTGTATGGGGGAGTGTTGACTAGACGTCTTCTCCCATCCATCCTTCTTTGAGCACCCGAAAGGACTCTCGTACATTGTGTCCAAAGATCATCTCAAACGACTATACCCCTGTAAGGACTTGCACCGTCTCTCGACTGAGAACAGCAACAAAGGTAAGTGATTCATCCCGTCTGTAGGAAAGTGCATGCAAAAAGTTCTCAATCATTGTTTTTAATGTCTGCTGGAATCTTCCAAGGCGCCTTGGGACTGAGATGATAGGCAGTGATAATTGTGGATTATCCCTAACCTAGTTTTAATACTTCCCAAAATGCTGGCAGTAAAGTTACACCTTGGATCACTTTGAATAGTTTTTTAGGGAATGAAAAAAAAAACAAGAAATGAATTTTGGATGAAAAAGCTTGAGAATACTTTAGTTTAATAATACCGCAATGGGAATTGCTTCAGGATATCTTGGTTACTTTTAATCATAATCGAAAAGAAAATATTGATTCCAGACTTTGACCTAGGTAGTGACCTACTACAAACAATAATTAAAATCTGCAAAAGGTTCTCCAACAGCAGATAGGTAGAGAGGTGGCAGGTTTAATGGAATGGTCCAGGTATCCCTACTTGCTGACATTTTCGGCAACACCTAATATGATCTTCACATCCTTTCTTTAAATTTTGGGCCATAAAATTCTTTTGTGAATTTTATACAGGTTTTTGTAATTCCTAAGTGACCCTCCTAATGACGTATTATGAGCTATATTTAATATTTGAGGGTCTATACTTTGTTGGAACTACTAATCAGTTGAACAATTGCACAGGCCCACTATATCTCCTTACCAGTCTCATGCAGATCAAATAATGTTTTTAACTTCATACTTTGACCGGATGACCCCAAAGAAGATTTACCATGCTGCCTGAAAAGCGAATTTTAAAGAAGGGTCCTTTCGTTGTTCCTCCCGGATGGACAGTCCTCGGGATGGAAACCAGAGACATCTGGCAATCCTGCAACCTGTAATAGGAAGGCTTGATAGGGGTCTGTTCACCTTCTGATTTACGAGGCTCCGGCCGGTGTGCCTCATAAAACTACGTGGCTATTCCGAGATCGGAGTCGTCCAAAGATAGGTCAACATTCTCCTCCAAGACAAACGCCTTGGATGTTTGCCCGATTAAGGCCAACACACGTGAGAAGATTAATCATTATAGGTTCAGGACACGAACTAACAGTAGTAATGTTTACCCAGTAATAACATGGCATCTTTCATGGGAAATCCTTTGAAGACACCTACAGTCAAGTACCCAGTTGTAATATTTGCACTGTACAAAATTTTATGCAAAGGAACAGAATATATAGCTCCTCCCAAATGCCTGCCAATAAAACAAGAATCAAGGAAGTATTCCTGAAAGGGGTAAATTCCTTTCTCTTACAAGTGAGCAATATGCTCCAGTATCTTAAAGGTCTTTACTTTAGTTTGTTTCTGAAGTTTTCCTGAAGGAAATAAGACTCTTTCTTGCAATATTAAGGGGCCATACCTTTTTCTATTACTTCTCTAGGGACATGTTGCTAGGGATATTAGAGAATTTCCCAATGGGTTGGGGTTTATGGGGCAGTTGGACCGATATGACCTACTTTGTTACAGAGGAAGCAGAACGAGCAGGCTTTGCCCTTAACTCCCTGCAGACGTTGCAAATGGTGTCGTTCTGGCTGGTGTCTCTTCTGGATCTGTTGTCGAGATGCACCATGAGTAGTTTGCCTCCCGCATGGTGGACCATAATTTTGAGAAGCTGCTCACCAAGGTGGACTTAGTTGGCTGACATAGACTTCTTCCTCCCTCCTGCTTGGCACTTCATTCTCCCAAGGTTGAAACGATCTCTGCTCATGCAAGGCTGTTGAAAAGAGAGACGGGACCGCTTGGACAAGGAGGCGGTTTAGTTTCGAAGGTAACAGCCAACCTTGGCTGCCTCCAATGCATGTTAAAGTCACGATCCTGCAGAAAGACCTCGAACCTCGGTTCCACAGATTCCAGCAGGTTATCAATCAGAATAAGCTGCCACCAAGCTCCTCAAAGGTAGAGACACCACTTGCTTTATACCAGCTGGTAAAAGCTTTGGTTTGCTGTCTTACAAAATCCACGAGGGATTGACCAAGGCCCCTTTGGCCGCCTGCTTAGTTTTAAAAAGTTTTTTTTGTATTTGGCTGGGATACATGTTATATGCCCCAAAACTGTGTCTTCACTACTTGATAATCAGAAAAATTCAGCGTCATTAGTGCTGACGTAAATTTCCTGTGCCTTACCCCAATAATGCTGTATGAACCAACGATTGCCAATGCTGTTCCCAGCACCTCAAAGGCTCGGCCTGATTTTTCGAAAGCTTCGAGAAAAAATTTTTCTTGGTATCGTCCTCATTGAAGCGGGGAACGCTGTACTCTTTTTGTAAATTAAAATCATTTACAGAATGCGACAACTGCCTCCTTTCTCTTTCCCACATATTCTTCCCTTGCGAATGCTCTCTGTTCCCTAGTTTGCTCAAGATTGATTTTTGCCAGCTCAAGTTCCAACGACGCTGATTCGTCACCTTGAGACAACCCAGCTGCACTATACTGACCCATTTTGCCTCCGTAGTTTTATCATCTTCCTCCTGCGAGAAACATAGTAGTTTTTGCCTTGCTCCGTTGAGGAGGAGTCTTATGTCCATCACTTCTTCTATAAGTTTGTCCAGCAATCAGTGAACGCAGTTTTGCGCCAGCTGTGAGAGTGGCGTTTGTATTTTAATGCCAATGAAACGAGTCAATTTGCCAACAAAGCTGTAGGGACAATTTAGGTAGGTTATGCAAAGTATATGCCGACACCACGTCTGACTCTGTCTAGGTGGCATAAGTTATTCACTAAGCACAGTACGATTGCAGAATACCCCAACGTAACACGTTAATTTTGCAGAACAACACGCTTAGCTATGCACAGTACGATTGCAAATACGCAATACAAGCAAAGCTGACTGCAAAATTCTCCACACCGAACGAAGGCAAGTAAACAACTGACACCCAATAATTTGTGAAGCAATGCCAGACATCCACACTATTCTTTAAGATTGACTGTAGCGAGGCGAGCACAAACCGAACAAGCATGGTAGCGAGCTGTTGACGATCACACAATAGCAAGGCTGACCATAACGTAACGATACAAATTTGTAAAGCGTAGGCAAGGCTAATGCAATGCCAGACAGCAAAGCTGCACAATGTTCCAGCTACGAGCTTCACCCAAAGCTCAACCGTTTCCTCTAATCCCAGCTCCAGCTCCACTCCTGCCACGCTACCCATATTACAACCCAGGATTCCCAATGGCCTGTTATCCCGGGTGTAATAGGAGCGAAAATAAACACAGCAGAAAAAGTTTAGACTTATATTATCCCATCACACAATTTTTAGAACAACAATATGTACACTATGTACAGTGATAGTATAGAGCACTCCACGGTAAGCAAGGCAAGAAATAGAAGCCACAATATAGTCAAGACCGTGCTTCACCAGCATCTAGAATGGGAATGACAAGGGCAGTACAGGAGAGCGGAACCCACATAACCTCTGCGTATTGCCAAACCCATCTTATTGGCTAAACCCTGGTCACTAGTTTGAAACGACGGGGCCCCATCATCAACTCTAGCAACCTGGTTTGCTGGTTGGTGGAATAGCCTGTAAAGAGGTGTTTACATCGCCGGAATAAGTTACGTACTCTTTGCATGCACACATATATCAAAAATACACTGTCCTAGAAACTGACCCCTGTGGGACCCCGCTCGTAACAGGCGCCCACTGTGAATACCTCTTCACGTACCATGACTGGCGTTGCTGCCTTCCTGTCAGTATTCCCTTATTCCATTGCATCCCTCGCCGTTACCATCGCCTGATCCTCCAGCTTCAGCACTAATCTCTTTGTGGGGAACTGTGTTCAAAGCCTTCCTGCAGTCTAGGAAAACGCAATCGTAACCCACCCCTCTCTCTCGTGTCTTACTTCTGTTATCTTGTCATAAAACTCCAGGAGGTTTTGTGGAATACAAGATTTTGGCCTTCCATGGAACCCATGCTGGTTTTCATTTATAATCTTGTTCCTTTTCCAGGTGTTTCGACCACTCCTCCTCCTGAATAATCTTCTCCACGACTTGCACACAATCATGTCAGAGAGACCAGGTCTGTAGTTTAGGTGCCTCGTTTTTTCTGTTTCTTTTCTTAAATTGGGAACTACATTAGCTGTCATCATTTCTCAGGTAGTTGCCCCAGTTTCAAGGGTGTGTTGAAGATTGTGGTAAGGAAGAGGCAACGCACAGCATCTCGCTCCTTCTCTAAGGACCCATGGGGAGATGTACGGTCCCATCGCCTTTGATGACAAGGTCACTAAGAGCTTCCTCTTCCTTCACCTCCTCTTCAGTTTGTTCCGTATGTCATCCAACACTTGTTGGTATATATTTCCCTCTTGATGTTCCCTTCTGTGCCGTCTTCCCTTCCCACAGCCCTTCCTGTCTCTACTGTAAAAATCTTCCTTTGAAATCTCCTGTTCAGCTCCTCACATACCTCCTGATCATTTCTGTGAGTTCTCCACCTTCTGTTCCGTTAATTCTGATCACCTGGTCTTTGACTGTTGTCTTCGCCTGATGTGGCTATACAAAATTTCGGGTCATTTTGATTTCTCGATGCTATGTCCCATTTCAATTCTGTCGCTTGGGCCTCTCCTCCTTACCTGTGCTTACACATTCCTGGCTCTGCGACTGATCTCCCTATTTTCCCTGGGTCCTATGCCTCCTGTTACCTTTTCTATTCTCTGTTGCCCCTTAGTTTTTGCCTCCCTACAAACCTTTGGGTAAACCAAGGGCTCGTTTTGGTCTTCCTATTATTTCCGTTTCCCTTGGGGAAAAAAAACTTTCCTCTGCCTCCTTGCACTTTGTTGCCACATATTCCATCATCTCGTTTACTGATTTTCCTACCATTTCTCTGTCCCACTGAACCTCCTCAGGAAGTTTTTTCATACCTGTGTAGTCCCCCCTTTTATAGTTTGGCCTGTCCCCTTCAGTTCCTGTTACCTTCTCCACTTGTAACTCTACTATATAGTCAAAACTCAGAACCACATGATCGCTAGCTCCAAAGGGCCTCTCATGGTGATGTCCTCAATGTCTGAAAATGCTCAGGGTGAACACAAGAATCCAGTCTTGCTGGCTCATCCTCCCCTCTCTCTCTGGTTGTGGTCCCTGACATGTTGATGCTTTAGGTTTTCAAGTACCACATCCATCATCTTGGCTCTCCATGTTTCGGGACCCCCATGTGTGTGTGTGTTTGTGTGTGGGTGTGTGTGGGGTGTGTGGGGTGTGTGGGGTTGTGTGTGTGTGGGGTGTGTGTGTGTGTACTCACCTAATTGTAATCACCTAATTGTGGTTGCAGGGGTCGAGACTCGGCTCCTGGCTCCGCCTCTTCACTGATCGCTACTAGGTCCCCTCTCTCTCTCTCTGCTTCCTGAGCTGTGTGTGTGTGTTTGTGTGTGTGTGTGTGTATGTGTGTGTGTGTGTGTGTGTGTGTGTGTGTGTGTGTGTGTGTGTGTGTGTGTGTGTGTGTGTGTGTGTGTACTCACGTATTTGTGGTTCAAGAGGTTGAGTCATAGCTTCTGGCCACGCCTCTTCACTGTTTCCTACTAGGTCCTCTCTCTCCCTGCTCCATGAGCTTTATCAAACCTCGTCTTAAAACTATGTATGGTTCCTGTTTCCACTACGTCACTTTCTAAGCTATTCCAATTCCTGACAACTCTATGACTGAAGAAATACTTCCTAACATCCCACTGACTCACTGAAGGCTTCAACTTCCAATTGTGACCCCTTTTTTCTCTGCCCATCTCTGGAACACCCTCTCTTTGTCCTCCTTGTCAATTCCTCGCAGTATTTTATATGTTGTTACAATGTCTCCCGTGATCCTCCTGTCCTCCAGTGTTGTCAGGCCGATTTCCCTTAACCTTTCGTAGCTCTGAGACTAGTCTTGTTGCAACCTTTGCACTTTCTTTAATTTCTTAACGTGCTTGACCAGGTTTGGATTCCAAACTCGTGCTGCATATTTCAGTATGGGCCTGACGTATATTGTAATAAAGTTGGTAGAATTACCGACAATATGTAAAGTAAAAGGACACAAGTGCAACTAATGTGACATTTATTGTGGCAACGTTTCGCTCTCCAGGAGCTTTATCAAGCCATTACAAACAATACATGGACACAGAGGGTATATAAAGGCTCTGAGTGAGGTGCAATACTAGTGAGGTACCATTTCGATGTTCACTAGTGGTGGTAGTAGTAGTAGGTAGTAGTAGTGGGTATTATAGTAGTAGTATATAGTAGTAGTATAGTAGTAGAAAGTAACAACAAAAATAATTACAATATGGAAGAGCAAATAATTCGAACATGAGAAAAGGTAAAACTATTACTGGGTAACATAAAAATAAGTGGACAAAATATAGACTGAAAGAGGCAGGTTTTATTTTCGGTGTTCACTCTCTGTAATGTGCTTGTGTAGTATAACAGGAGGGGACTAATGTGATGGCAGGGTTTACTGTTTTCCAGGAGGATTCTTTGCTAAGGACTTCGGAGATGGTGAAGCTGCCGTTGTTTTTGTTTAATTGTATTCGAAACAGCGATCAGTGCTGATTCAAGGAAACTTGCGTGGCGGAAATTAGTTTCTTTGATCACTAATTGGGCGTCCTCTGAATTTCATGGATGATTGGTGGAATTTCGGTGTTGTACACAGGCGTTGTTTAAGTTGTCTTTCCTACATGCGTAAATGTGTTCATTGAGGCGGGTGTCGAGGTTTCTTGCTGTTTCACCTACGTAGACTTGTCAAAACCCTCCACAAGGGTATAGTGTAAACTCCTGCATTGACTGGTTCGTGGTGCTTGGGTTTTGTCCTGGTTAGATCCTTTATTGAAGTGGTGAAGCGATGGCGACTCTGGTGTTAGCTTTGAAAGTACTTTTGAGACGTTTAGTGCAACCTGGCTGTTGGGAAGAATTATAACTTTGTTGGGAGCGGTGTTGATGCGTGGAGAATTGATGATCTGAAGAGCTCTTTTCTTGCAGTCTTTGATGAAAAAAGAAGGAAATTGTAACTCAGTGAATGTTTGGTGAATGTAAGTACATTCCTCGTCAAGAAACTCAGGACTACAAATTCGGTATGCTCTTAGGAAAAACCCAATGATGATGCTCTTTTGGTCTTGGTATCTTGACTGGAATTGAATGTGTGAGATAAATTTTTATTGGTGGGTTTCCGATAAACTTAAAAATCTTAGGTTGTTGTCTACTTTGTGAATGAGGACGTCGAGGAAAGGTAGCTTGTCATTGGACTCTTCTTCTAGTGTAAACTGAATCGCTGGTTCAACTGCGTTGAGCCTTGCCTGAAGATCCCGTACATCAAAACGTTTTGGAGTTATTACGAGGAAAATCGTCCACGAAAACGTAACCAATGACGCTTAAAGGGGATGATTTTGGGCAAAGTGTTCGGACTCTAGGTGTTCCATGTATAAGTTGGCTAGGACGGCACTTATTGGGGACCCCATTCTCATGCCGTAGGTTTGTTTGTAGAGCTTGTTATTGAAAGAAAAACAGTTGAAGTTAACACAGAGTTCAATCAAGTCAACAAAATCTCCGGGAGGTAAAGGAAGATTAAGGTCCTGGTTGACTTTACGTCGTAGAACCTCGATGGCTTTTTTTGGTAGGTACTTTTGTGAAGAGATTGACCAACACACTGCTGAGCATATTCTCAGCAAAGTCACCACAGCTAACCTCCAACAGAAGATCAAACTCAATCGCAAACTTCAGTACCTCTGCACTAACAGTCGATGGAAGGAAATGGGACGCGAATCCCTGATAAACAACTTATCGTCACGCACCTTAACCGACTACGAGAAACAAGCACTGAGTCTGGGACTCAAATTTACCACCAACATACGCAAACCTAACTATAACTCAATCTTGTTACCAGGAACCATGGACACAGTGACAGCAACTTCCAGAAGGGTTATATACAGGCCTTTCTCACTGCAGCTTTATGTGAACCTTTTCTTCTAATCTTCCTAGAAGATACACCCACTGCCCTTAAGGACCTCGCCAACGACCCCAACATTATCGTCACCACCGCCGACAAAGGAGGTGGAGTCGTCATACCAACACCAGTGACTACATCACTAAAATGATGGACCTTTTGAATGATAAATCTACATACGAACCCATCAGCACTCAACAGTGGGAGACGCTCACCAAAGACTTCTATACAAAACCAGACAAATCTCAAACGCACTAGAGAAGGGAAGAAACTTCTGTATTTGTTACCAAGCAACCCTAAACCAGCACACAGTATGGTTTACCCAAGACCCATAAACACAATTTCCTCTCAGACCAATCACGTCAGGAATAGGCAGTGCCCCACACAAACAAGCCGGAGTTCTTGCCAAACATCTTTCCTCCTTCTGGGGATAATCAGCCCCGCTCATTTTTAAACACTTAGGCGACCTTCTCAACCCCATCCGTAACCTCTCCCATCCGTAAAAAGAAACTAAGCAGTTTGGATGTGACTCCCTCTTCACAAAAGTACCTACCAAAAAAAGCCATCGAGGTCTACGACGTAAAGTCCCAAACCCGGACCTTAATCTTCCTTTTACCTCCCGGAGATTTTGTTGACTTGATTGAACTCTGTGTTAACTTCAACTGTTTTTCTTTCAATAACAAGCTCTACAAACAAACCTACGGCATGGGAATGGGTCCCCAATAAGTGCCGGTCCTAGCCAACTTATACATGGAACACCTAGAGTCCGAACACTTCGCCAACATCATCCCTTCAAGGTCCCCTTGGTTACGTTACGTGGACGATGTCCTCGTAATAACTCCAAAACGTTTTGATGTACGGGATCTTCAGGCAAAAGGCTCAACGCAGTTTTAACCAGCGATTCAGTTTACAAATAGAAGAAGAGTCCAATGATAAGCTACCTTTTTCCCCGACGTCCTCATTCACAAGTAGACAACAACCTAAGATTTCAAGTTTATCGGAAACCCACCAATAAAAATGATCTCACACACTTCTATTCCAGTCAAGATACCAAGACCAAAAGAGGCATCATCATCGGGTTTTTCCTAAGAGCATACCGAATTTGTAGTCCTGAGTTTCTTGACGAGGAATGTACTTACATTCACCAAAAATTCACTGAGTTACAATTTCCTTCTTTTTTCATCAAAGACTGCAAGAAAAGAGCTCTTCAGATCATCAATTCTCCACGCATCAAAACCGCTCCCAACAAAGTTATAATTCTTCCCAACAGCCAGGTTGCACTAAACGTCTCAAAAGTACTTTCACAAGCTAACACCAGAGTCGCCATCGCTTCTAAACCACTTCAATAAAGGATCTAACCAGGACAAAAAACCCCAAACACCACGAACCAGTCAATGCAGGATTTACACTAATACCCCGTGGAGGGTGTGACAGATCTACGTAGGTGAAACAGCAAGAAACCCGACACCCGCCTCAATGAACACATTTACGCATGTAGGAACGACAACTTAAACAACGCCTGTGTACAACACAGAAATTCCACCAATCATCTCATGAAATTCAGAGAACGCCCAATTAGTGATCAAAGAAACTAATTTCCGCACACGCAAGTGCCTTGAATCAGCACTGATCGCTGTTTCGAATAAAAATTAAACAAAACAACGGCAGCTTCACCATATCCGAAGTCTTAGCAAGAATCCTCCTGAAAACAATAAACCCTGCCATCACATAGTCTCTCCTGTTATACTACACAAGCACATTACAGAGAGTGAACACCGAAAAAAACCTGCCTCTTTCCAGTCTATATTTGTCCAACCTATTTTTATGTTACCCAAGTAATAGCTTTTATATCCTTTTACTCATGTACGAATTATTTGCTCTTCCATATTGTATTATTTTTGTTACTACTACTACTACTACTACTACCACCACTAGTGAACATCGAAATGGTACCTCACTAGTATTGCACCTTACTCAGAGCCTTTATATACCCTCTGTGTCCATGTATTGTTTGTAATGGCTTGACAAAGCTCCTGGAGAGCGAAACGTTGCCACAATAAATGTCACATTAGTTGCACTTGTGTCCTTTTACTTTACTGACGTATATTGTGTACAGAGTCTTGAACGATTTCTTACTGAGGTATCGGAATGCTATTATTATGTTTGCTAGACACCTTTATCCTGCAGCAGTTATCTGATTAATGTGCGCCTCAGGAGATGTGCTCGGTGTTATACTCACCCTTCGATCTTTTTCCTTGAGTGAGATTTGCAGTCTTTGGCCACCTGGACTATATGCTGTCTGCAGTCTTCTTTGCCCTTCCCTGATCTTCATGACTTTGCATTTGACGGGGTTTAGTTCAAGGAGCCATTTGCTGAACCAGGCTTGTATCCTGTACAGGTCTCTTTGTAGTCCTGCCTGATCCTCGACCGAAGTAATTCTTCTCATTAACTTCAAATCATCTGCAAACAGGGTCAGTTCTGAGTCTATCCCTTCCGTAATGTCAGTCACATATACCAAAAACAGCACAAGTCCTAGGACTGACCCATGTGGAAACCCGCTCGTCACAGGCGCCCACTCTGATACCTCATCACGTTCCATGACTCGTTGTTGCCTCCCTGTCAGATATTCTCTGATCCACTGCAGTGCCTTTCCTGTTATGGGTGCCTGACCCTCTAGCTTTTGCATTAACCTCTTGTGAGGAACTCTGTCGAAGGCGTTTTTGCAGTCCAAGAAAAAGCAGTCTATCCACACTTTTCTCTAGCGTCTTACTTCTGTTACCTTGTTATAAAACTCAAGTAGGTTTGTGACACAGGATTTTCCTTCCCTGAATCCGTGCTGGTTGTCGTTCATAAGCTTGTCTCTTTCTCGGTGCTTCACCTCTCTTCTCCTGATGATCTTCTCAATGACTTTGCATATTATACACGTCAGTGACACAGGTCTATAGTTTAATGCCTCTTGTCTGTCTCCTTTCTTAAAAATTGGGACTACATTTGCCATCTTCCATACCTCAGGTAGTTGCTCAGTTTCATTGGATATGTTGAAGATTTTTGTTAGTGGCACACACAGCATCTCTGCTCTCTCTCTCTAAGGACCCATGGAGAGATGTCTGGTCCCACCGCCTTTGAGGTATCAAGTATACATAGCAGCATCTTCATCTCCTCATTAGTGTGTATTTCATCCAGCACTTGTTGGTGTACCTCCTTATTATGAATTCCTGGTGTCCTTCCTGTCTCCACTGTAAATACTTCTTTAAATCTCATGTTGAGCTCCTCACATACCTCATGGTCATTTCTTGTGAACTCCCCACCTTCCTTCCTCAGCCTGATTACCTGGTCCTTGACTATTGTTTTCCTCCTGATGTGGCTATACAACAGCTTGGGGTCAGACTTGAATTTTGATGCTATCTCATTTTCGTATTGTCACTGAGCCTCCCATATTATCTGTGCATATTCGTTTCAGGTTCCTCGGCTAATCTCTTTATTTTCTTGGGTCCTTTGTCTTCTGTACTTTTCCATTTTCTAGTGCACTTAGTTTTTGCCTCCCTACACCTTTAGGTGAACCAAGGACTCGTTTGGGTCTTCCTGTTACTCCCATTTCCCTTGGGAACAAACCTCTTGTCTGCCTCCTTGCTCTTCAAAACACCTCAAAAAACCATCGCTCTGTTGCTCTCGTCGTATGCTTCTCTTGGCCTCCTGTAGTTGTGTGGCGGGTTGCACATTCCAGCAATTACCAAATAATGCCCTCAGACTGGATTGTTCCTGCTATGTAGTCCCTATCGCCCATTCCATCCATTCCTTCCATTTCCTCAAATCCCCACTGGGTCTTAATGAGCAGTGCAACTCCTCCTCCCCCTCTGCTCCCTCTATCTTTCCTGAGAATTTGATATCCAGGTGGAAAGACTGCATCTGTTATCATCCTGGTGAGTTTTATTTCTGTGAGTGCTATTATGTCTGGGGATGTCTCCTTGATTCTTGCATGCCACTCCTCACATTTATTTGTTATTCCATCTGCATTTGTGTAGTTAGTTAGTTTAATATGTTTATTATTCACCCCATACCCATCCTGTGGGCGGTAGTCAAAAGATTACAGAGGTACATAATTGGCCCAGGGACTGGACTCCAAAGTTTTGATAGCTGAGCAAGTTACAGAGGTAATGAACTCACTATTTACAAAGGTAATGAACTCACAATTTACAAAGGTAATGAACTCACAATTTACAAAGGTAATGAACTCCAGGTAGGTCTAGTCACAAACATGACAAGTTACAAAGGTATTTACAGATTACAGAGGTACGTAATGGGTCCAGGGACTGGGCCCCCAAAGTTTTGTTAGCTGAACTAGGTACAAAGGTAATGAACTCACAAGTAATGAACTCACAAGTGTACTAACGTCTTTTCTGAAACTGTTGTCTGAGGGGAACATTGGGGTTGGGAAAGCGGGAGACCTGATGAGGGACTATAGGTGGTTGCTGTGAAGGTGGAGTTTGTAATGAGGTGAGTGGGAGGATTGGATATGGCATGTGTGTTTTAGGTTAGAATGTTTGGTTACATTGGCATTGCCCTGGTTGTGAGGCTTCTGGAGGTGTCTGTAAGGAAGATTGTTTTTGAGCTTCCACCTGAGTCTGTGTGTGTGTGTGTGTGTGTGTGTGTGTGTGTGTGTGTGTGTGCTCACCTAATTGTACTCATCTAATTGTGGTTGCAGGGGTCGAGACTCAGCTCCTGACCCCGCATCTTCACCGAGTGCTACTAGGTCCTCTCTCTCCCTGCTCCATGAGCTTCATCATACCTCATCTTAATTAAAGCAATGTATGGTTCCTGCATCCACTACCTCACTTGCTAGGCTATTTCACTTCCTGACTACTCTATGACTGAAGAAATACTTACTAACATCCCTTTGACTTACCTGCGTCTTCAGCTTCTAATTGTGACCCCTTGTTTCTGTGCCCCCTCTCTCGAACATCCTGTCTCTGTCCACCTTGTCTATTTTGTATGTCGTTATCATGTCTCCCCTAACCCTCCTGTCCTCCAGTGTCGTCAGGCCGATTTCCCTTAACCTTTCTTCGTAGGACATTCCCCTTAGCTCTGGAACTAACCTTGTTGCAAACTTTTGAACCTTTGGACTTTCTCTAATTTTCTTGACGTGCTTGATCAAGTGTGGGTTCCAAACAGGTGCTGCATACTCCAGTATGGACCTGACGTATACGGTCTACAGTGTTTTGAACGATTCCTTAATAAGGTATCGGAACGCTGTTCTCAGGTTTGCCAGGCGCCCATATGCTGCAGCAGTTATCTGGTTGATGTGTGCTTCCGGAGACGTGCTCGGTGTTATACTCACCCCAAGATCTTTCTCCTTGAGTGACGTTTGCAGTCTTTGGTCACCTAGCTTATACTCCGTCTGCGGTCTTTTTTGCCCTTCCCCGATCTTCATGACTTTGCATTTGGCGGTGTTAAATTCGAGAAGCCAATTGCTGGACCAGGCGTCCAGCCTATCCAGGTCTCCTTGAAGTCCTACCTGATCCTTATCTGATTTAATTCTCCTCATTAACTTCACATCATCTGCGAACAGGGACTTGATTTTCTATGCTATGTCGTTTTCATACTGTCGCTGGGCCTCCCCCCTTATCTGTGCATACTTGTTTCTGGCTCTTCGACTAGTCTCTCTATTTTCCTGGGTCCTATGCCTCTTGTACCTTTTCCATTCTCTGGTGCACTTAGTTTTTGCCTCCCTACACCTTCGTGAGTGTGTGTGTGTGTGTGTGTACTCACCTAGTTGTACTCACCTAGTTGAGGTTGCGGGGGTCGAGTCCGAGCTCCTGGCCCCGCCTCTTCACTGATCGCTACTAGGTCACTCTCCCTGAGCCGTGAGCTTTATCATACCTCTGCTTAAAGCTATGTATGGATCCTGCCTCCACTACATCGCTTCCCAAACTATTCCACTTACTGACTACTCTGTGGCTGAAGAAATACTTCCTAACATCCCTGTGATTCATCTGTGTCTTCAGCTTCCAACTGTGTCCCCTTGTTACTGTGTCCAATCTCTGGAAAACATCCTGTCTTTGTCCAGCTTGTCAATTCCTCTCAGTATTTTGTATGTCGTTATCATGTCCCCCTATCTCTCCTGTCCTCCAGTGTCGTCAGGTTGATTTCCCTTAACCTCTCCTCGTAGGACATACCTCTTAGCTCTGGGACTAGTCTTGTTGCAAACCTTTGCACTTTCTCTAGTTTCTTCACGTGCTTGGCTAGGTGTGGGTTCCAAACTGGTGCCGCATACTCCAATATGGGCCTAACGTACACGGTGTACAGGGTCCTGAATGATTCCTTATTAAGATGTCGGAATGCTGTTCTGAGGTTTGCTAGGCGCCCATATGCTGCAGCAGTTATTTGGTTGATGTGCGCTTCAGGAGATGTGCCTGTCTTATACTCACCCAAGATCTTTTTTCCTTGAGTGAGGTTTGTAGTCTCTGACCCCCTAGACTGTACTCCGTCTGCGGCCTTCTTTGCCTTCCCAATCTTCATGACTTTGTACTTGGTGGGATTGAACTCCAGGAGCCAATTGCTGGACCAGGTCTGCAGCCTGTCCAGATCCCTTTGTAGTTCTGCCTGGTCTTCGATCGAGTGAATTCTTCTCATCAACTTCATGTCATTCTGCAAACAGGGACACCTCAGAGTCATATTCCTTCCGTCATGTCGTTCACAAATACGAGAAACAGCACTGGTCCTAGGACTGTCCCCTGGGACCCCCGCTGGTCACAGGTGCCCACTCTGACACCCTCGCCACGTACCATGATTCGCTGCTGTCTTCCTGACAAGTATTCCCTGATCCATTGTAGTGCCTTCCAGTTATCCCTGCTTGGTCCTCCAGTTTTTGCACCAATCTCTTGTGTGGAACTGTGTCAAACGCCTTCTTGCAGTCCAAGAAAATGCAACCACCCACCCCTCTCTCCTTGTTTACTGCTGAAACATGTCATAGAATCCAGTGGGTTTTTGTGACCAGGATTTTTCCCGCCCCTAAAAACCATTTTGGCTGCTGTTGATGAGATGTTCCTTTTCTAGGTGTTCCACCACTCTTCTCCGAAAATCTTCCCCATGATTTTGCATACTCACATGTCCAGTGCCCACGGTCGTATTTAATGCTTCATGCCCTGTCTCCTTTTTTAAAAGATTGGGACACATTTGCTGTCTTCCATGCCTCAGGCAATCTCCCGTTTCGATAGATGTTTTGAATATTGTTGTTGGGGGTACACTAGCGCCTCTGCCCCCTCTCCAAAAACCCCGGGGAATGTTATCTCCCCCCATTGCCTTTGGGGTATCTACTCACCAGAACCCTTCACTTTTCCTCGGTTGGTGCACTGGTCTACACGGTGGTGTGCCCCACCTCTCCGTCTTTCTGGATCCCTTCTGTCTCCTCTGTGACCACTTCTTTAATCTCTTTTTGATTCTTCAAAACTTCCGGTCATTTCTTGTTTCTCTCCCCCTTCCCTTTCCCTTGCCTGTTACCTGGCCTTGACTGTTGTTTTCCTCCTGATGGGGCTGCAGCTGTTTGGGGGTCAGTTTTGGTTTTCGTGCTTGTCATTTTCAATTTTGTTTTGGGGGGCCCCCCCTTTTTATTGTATATTCTTTTTCTGGCTCAACGCTTTTTCTCCTTTTCCGGGGTCCTTTCCCTTCTTTTTTTCCCCCATTCCTAGCCCCTTTGGGTTTTTTGGGCCTCCCGCACCTTTGGGTAAACCTGGGGCTCCCCCTGGTTTTTCATTATTCCTTTTTCCCTTGGGTACAAACCTCCCTCAGCCTCCTTGATTTTGTTGCTACATATTCCATCCTCTTTAACTGGTTCCTGCCAGTTCCTGTCCACTGAACCCCTTCAGGTAGTTCCTCATTCCTGGTATCCCCTTTCTTGTAGTTTGGCTTCATTCGCCGGGCCTTTTCCTGCTTCCCCTCCCTTGTAGCTTACTGTGTTTTGAAGCTTAAAACCCCTGGTCACTGGCCCCAAGGGGGGCTTTTTAATGTGAGTCCTCGATATCGCACTACTCAAGGGGAATCTAAGTCCAGCCTTGTGGGTTTTCCCCCTCCTCTCTCTCTTGTAGGGCCCTTACTGTTGGCACATGAAGTTGTCCAGTACCCCACCTCCTCATCTTGCCCTCCTGTACTTGCCCCCATGTGGGTCCAAATTCTCCCAATCGATCTCCCTTTTGGTTAAAGTCACCCTGATCAGGGTTTGCCCTGCATGCATGAGCTCTTTGGCCCCTCTAGCCAGGTGTCAACCATCGCTCTTTGCTTCGTTTGTACTCTTGCCTTGGCCTCCGCTTTTTTGTGGGGGGTTTTAACATCACTGCTATTTCCACCTTGGATCTCCAATGAAGGTTCCCGTATGTAATACTTTTTTTCTCCCCGTCTCCTCTCTCCACTCATCAAAATTCCAGCGATTTTGATCAGCAACGCCCCCTCCCCCACCCCCCCTGTTCCCTCGTCTTTCCCAGGATTTGGTATCCCGTTGGGAAAAAAAAGGGCATCTGTTTTCATACCGTAAGCTTGGTTTCTGTGAGAGCTATATGTCGGGGATGCTTCTTTGACTCTTTCTGCCACTACCCCCCCACTTATTTGTTTTTTCCTTTCAGCTTTTTGTGTCCATCCCTTTCATTTTCCTTTTCCCAAAAACACTGGGGGGTTTGGGGGGGGGCCTTTTGAGGGTGGGGAGCCCTGGTGGCATACTGTGGGATTCTATGGGCTCGGTTGGGGTGGAGGCTGTGGGTAGGGATTGAAAGTGTGTTTTGGGGGATGGTGTGATGGGTTGAAATGGTTCTGAGAATAGTTGTGTGTGTCTTCCCCTTGCTGTTTTTTTTCTGCCCTGACTGCCCTCTGCGGGGTTCCCAATCCTTGTCTCTTTTCCTACTCCTTTCGTTTTTTTTGTCCTCTCCTTCAGCTGCGGTCGTTCTGATTTTGTTTTGTCTCTTTCTAGGAACACCCTTTGTACTCTTCCGAGTATTTAAACTTTGATTTCTCTTGGAGGATCCTTTTCCCGCATTTGGGTTTCCGTCCTGAGAATCAGCTTGATTGGCCCGGGGTTTTTCCCTTCCCCTTTCGAGTACCCCCTTTTTCTCTGAAAATTTACAATCTCGCCCCATCCTCTTAAACCTATTTCCGTGATTATTTTCTAAAATCTCCTTTCTTTTCCCTGCTGCCTTTCAGTGTGTGTCCTTTCCTTTTCCCCTTCCTTGAAGCCCAGGGAAATAACACTGTTTTTGGGCCCTTTCTTCCCCCCCTTTGGGCCCTCCCCCTCTGTGATTTGGGATCCTCCCTGAAGGTGGTCTTTCTTCCCCTTTGTTTTTTTCCATGGCTCTTGATAGCCTGGTTGTGCCTCACATTCGACCTTCCCCTTTCTCCATCTGAAACCCAGCTTTTTCCTTTCCTTTCACTCCTTGGTCCCCCCTTGACGGCTGAATGCCCTTTAGCAAAATTTTCTTTTTTTCCCTTTCCCTTTCCCTGTTGGGCCCTTTCGCAGTTCATATGCTGTGTCTTCTCTGGTCACTCCCCCTGTAACTCGCTTCACCCTATTTATCTAAAACTTCAGGACCCTTATCTTGGCTACTGCAGTTTGGGAATTTGCTTCCCCAATTCTTTGTTCCTTCCCCCAAAACCCTCTTTTTTTGTGTGTGTGTGTGGGGTTTTGTGTGTGGTGTGTGTGGTGGTGTTTTGTGTGTGTGGGTGTGTGTGTGTGTAGTGTGGTGATGTGGGGAGTATTACCTATTTGGGGTTTTGTAGTGTTGAGATTAGCTCCGGGCCCCCACCCTCTTAAATTGGTCGCAAATGTTCTCTCTCCCCTTGCTCCATGACCTTTTTTCAGATCGTCTTAAAAACTTTTTTATGGTTCCTATCCGTTACGTCACTTTCGAGACTTTTCCCACTTTCTGAAAACTCTGGGGACTAAAGGGAAAAAAAAAATTCCTAACATCCCTCTAAATTAAATTAATTCTTCAATTTTCCAAAACTGGGGCCCCATTTTTTTGGTCTAAATTCTGGAATACCCTGTCTTGCCCCCTTTTTCAATTCTTGGGTACATTGTAAAAGGCCCGTTTTTTTTTTTCAAGTCTTCCTAACCCCCCCTTTGTCCTCATGTGTCTTCAGGCTGTTTTTCCATTAAAAATTTTTTCTTAGGTCATTTCCTTAGCTATGGGACTAGTGTTGGTTTGGGGCGAACCTTTGCCACTTTCTCTAATTTTTGATATGTTTGACCAGGTGGGGAGTTCCAAATTGGTTTTGAATACTCCAATAGGGGCCCTTTGGAACTGAGGTACCCGGAACGTTATTTCAGTTTTGCCCAGGCGCCCATATGCTGCAGCAAAAAATTGGTTGGGATGGGGCGCTTCAGGAGATGTCCCTCGGTTTTTTTCCTCCCCAAAAAGTTTCCTTTTTCCCCTAGAGTAAGGTCGCATTTCTTTGGGCCCCATTACCCAAATACTCTGTTGCGGTCTTTTTTCCCCCTTTTCCCTATTTTCTTTGGTTTTTTGCATTTGGGGGGGTTTAAAAATTCGAGGAGTAAAGTTATGGACCAGGATTGCTGCCTGACCACACCCCTTTATAGTCTTGGCCGAACCTTTATCATTTTTAAATTCCCCCTCATAAAACTTCCATCTGAAACAGGGAGGGTTTCTGAGCCCTATCCCTCCATTATGTCGTTCACAATACCGGGAAACAGCCCCGGTTTCCCCTACCCAACCCATTGCGGGGTTCCTATGGAACCCTTGCCCTTTCCCCAGGCCCCCCCCATGATCGTTTTTTTTCTCCCTGTCCGGTTTATTTTTATATAAAAAAAGGCTTCAAGGAAGAATTTTTGGGAATTTTCTTCCTAAAAGCCGTTTTTGAATTTTCCCAAATTCCCTTATTCCCCAAATTTTTTCATTTTTTTTTCCCCAATTTTATTTTTGGGTTCACTGATTATAATGCAAAAATCTCTTCCAGCCCTTCAGAACGGGGGCCCCCTGCCCAAAATCCCCGCGGGCAAAAAACCCACTAAACGCAGAAATAAAGCGCGGGAAAGGGGGGGAAAAACTAGCTGCCCTGGTAATAATTCGGTTTGGCCAACTGTGTTGCCCTTTTAAAATTTTCTTGCCTCCTGGACTTGACTTTTTCACTTTTCAGGGGAGTGAGTGGGGGTTTCTGCCTCTCCTTTTTTTGTATTGACGGAAAAGGGCCCAAATTTGGGGTTTTATCGGTTCTGGGAAAAGTCTTTTTTTAAAGATTTACTATATATATATATAAAATAAATATAAATTATTAAATATTTATATATATTTATATTAATAAAATATATATAAATAATCTTTATATATATTTTATATATATATATAAATATATATATATTTATATTTTATAAATATATTTTTAAAATATATTATTATTATTATTATTATTTTTTAATTATTATTGATATCACACGGGCCGATTCCCCCCAAAAGGCAGGGTGGCCCAAAAAAGAAAAACTTTCACCATCTTTCCCACTCGTAACTGTCTTGCCAAAAAGGGGGGCTTTACACTAAATTTTTTTAAACGAAAAATTAAACCCCCCCTTCAGAGTGCAGACACGTACTTCCCTTTCTCCAGGACTCAAGTCCGGCCTCCCGGTTTCCCTGAACCCCTTCATAAATGTTACTTTGCTCACATTTAAACGCCGAAGTAAAAAAAACCCTTTTTGTTCCATTCACTTATCAAAACGCTCACGCATGCCTGCGGGAAGCCCAAAGCCCCTCGCCCAAAAACCCCCTTTCCCCCTCTCCCCAAAACCTTTCCTGGGCCCGCCCCTACCCCCCTTTCCCTTTTCCAATACAGACTAAATCCCTTCTTGAAGTCTTTCTGTTTCGCTCCCCATTATCTCAAAAAGGGCCGAACCCCCTCAACAACACTTCCCCCCAACCCCCCCCTCTGGACAACATTTTTGGGTTTAATCCCCCCCTCCTCCTAACTTTCCAAACTAAAATTTTCTCGGGGCATTATATTAAACACCACACATTGCCCCAGCCCATGACATTCCCACTGCCTCCAGCCTTCTCCTCCCCCTCCCAACATTCATCCCCCATGCCTCACCCCATATAAGGGGCTTTGGGAAAAACTTACCCCTCTTACATTCCCCTCTTTGCCTCCAAGGACAAAGTTTTTTGTCTCCAGAGACCCCTAAGGGGAAACCACTCACTCTTTCCCCTCATCAATTCTATGTTTCACCTCATTTTTTTCATAGCCCCATCCGCTGACCGTCCATTTCCCCAAAATATCTGAATACATTCACCTCCTCCAATCTCTCTCCCCCCCAATTGTTTTATTAAAATCTTTCATCCCCTAAATCTTTTGTTATCCTCAAAACCCTTACTTTTTCCCTGTTTTAAACCTTTTAAATTTTTCCCTTCTTTTGCCCCACCCAAACCAAATTCATCCCCCAATCTCTGAAACCCTTCTCTTCAGAATCCCCCCAAGACACAGTGTCATCAGCAAAGAGCAGTTTTGACAATTTCCCACTTTGGGGTGTTGATTCTTTATTTTTTAAACCCCAACCCCTCTTGCCAAAGGGAACCCTGCATTTACTTCTTTTAAAACCCCACCCTAAAAAATATATTAAACAACCACGGGGGGGGAACCTTTTTTTTTCCAAACACCCTTTTGTCAAAGGGCCTATTTTTACTGGGAAAAATTTCCCTTTTTCCCTACATACTCTAATTTTAGCCTCACTACCCTTTAAAAAATTTTTTCCCCTGCTTTCAGTAAACCTACCTCCTACACCCTACCTTGCAACATCTGCCACATTGCCCCCCTATTAACCTTGTCATACGCCTTTTCCAAATCCATAAATCCACAATGACCTCTTTGCCTTACTTAAAAATGTTTACTTATATGTTTCAATGTAAAACCCCCTGGTTTCCCCACACCCCTACCTTTCCAAAAGGGCCCTTTTTGTTCATCTGCTATCCTATTCTCCGTTTACTCTTAATTCCTTTTAATAATAACTCTAACCATACACTTTTCCAGGTATCTCACAGACTTATCCCCCCATAATTTTTTTCATCTCTTTTATCTCCTTTGCCTTTATACAAGGGGCATGCATGTCTCTGCCAATCCCCAGGTACCCCCACCCCCTTCCTAATTTTTTTAAATAATTGCACCAACCACTCGAAAACTTTATCCCCCCCTGTTTTAAAATTTCTCTTTTTCCCCTCAATCCCGCTGCCTTAAACCCCCTTCATTTTACCTAAATCCTCACGAACTTCCCCCCCATCACACGGGTCTTCCTCACTCCTACCAAAATGTTTTTCCTCCTTATCCTATACAAAAAATTTACAAACTTCCCTATTCCCTTTACAACATTTAAAAAAAATTTCCCCAAAATATTCCCCCATCTTCCCCAAAACCCCTAAAATCTCCATTTAAATAACTCTCCTCTCCCATTTTTAACTGGGCAAATTTTCCCTTTTTTCTCTAGGCTTTCTTAAACTTGTTAATTCACTCCCAAAATTTTCTTAAATTTTCCCAACCCCAAAAATTTTTTGATAACATCTACCCCCTCCTCATTTTCTCTCTTTTTACATTGCTTCACCACTCCCCTTAACCTCTTCTTTTTCCATATACTCTTCCCCCCTTGCATCACTTCTACTTTTTAAAAATTCTCAAATGCTAAATTTTTTTTCCCTTACCCCTCTCTTTAAAAACATTTTATTCCCCCAATCGCTCCTCTTCCCCCCTGCACCCCCTTTCCTGTAACCACAAACTTCTGGGTGAACCCCCTAAAACTACATTTTTTAAAAAACCCACCCCATACCCCTTCGACCCCCTTGCCCCTTTCTCTCATTAGCCCATTTTATCCTCCAAAGCTGTTTATATCTTTTCCCTAAATGCCTCCCTTTTAGTTTATAAAACCCTTTACCCCTCTCTTCCCTGATATTCTATTCTCCTTGAAACCCATCTACCTTTTACTTTTCCCGTGTAGCTACAACTAGAAAGTGATTGATATACTGTGGCCCTCTTTAAATATGTTCATCCCGAAGTCTACTCAACAGTCTTTTTTTCTACCAATAAAATAAACCAAAAAAACTACTGTCCCTTTGTCTCCTTTCATCATATTCTTGTTTACTTATTTATCCTCTTTTTCTTAAAATATGTAAAAAACCTATAACTAAACCCCTTTTTTACAAAGTTTTAATTTTAAAGGGCTCCCATTATCATTTACACCTGGCACCCCAAACCCTTTCCCACCCACCCTCTCTAAAAATTTCTCCCCACTTTAGCATTTAGGTCCCCTACTACAAATTACTCTCTCCTTGGGTTTAAAGGCTCCAAAACCCTTCAAAATTAAAAATTCCCAAAATCTCTCTCTCTCCCCCTGGATTCCTCCTTCTCCCGGTGCATAACCTTATTTTTGACCCACTTTCGCATCCAACCTTTACTTTAAAAAACAAAATTCTTGAATTTTTAAAAATTTAATTTCTTTTTGTCCTTCCATAACTGATCATTCCAACAAATTAAAATGCTACCCCTTTCCTTTGCTCTAACTTCTCAGATACTTTTCCCGAATTTTTAAACCCACTTATTTCCCCCCCCTGAAACCCCCCCCTACCCCCTTCAGCTTTGTTTTTGCTTAGGGCCAAAAGGGCATCCAACTTCTTTTCATTCATAACATCAGCTTTTACTGTTTCTTGTCATCCGCAATTTCATCCACCCCACATTTAAGCATCCCAGTTTTTTTAAAGTTTTTCTTCTTTTTTTTTTAGTAAATGTTACAGGAGAAGGGGTTACTAGCCCCTTGCTCCCGGCATTTTAGTCGCCCCCTACGACACGCATGGCTTACGGGGGAAAGATTCTTTTCCCAAATTCCCCTGGACAATAAAAAGAAATAAAGAAGAAACCCAAAAGTATTTAGAAAAAGGAGAAAAAACCCAGATGTACGTATATAATATGCAAAGTGCGTATCGTGAAGTGTGCTAAAGTGTAAATTTGGGGGTTTTGGGGAAAATATTTCCCTTTTTTTAGCGTGTTTATGAGACAGGGAAAAAAAAACAGCAATCCCACCCATCATGCAAAAAAAGTTACAGGTTTTTTTTTAAAATCCATCTGGCAGGACGGGAAATAATTCCCCGGGTTTGGGTTTCTGGGCTACCAACAAAATATATATATATAAAATATATTTTTATTTTTTTATATATATAGCAAGGGAAATTCGCGAGAGCATGCGAAATTTTAACCAAACATGAAAATCTGGGGTGAAGGAGACCGAATCAAAACCCTTTTGGACAAGGTACGCCCGTGCTTTAAAACCCAAACTACCCCCACTGGACCCAATCCTTTTGGGGTGTAGCATGGGGCTAAAAGTTTGATCCAAGGCTGGGCCCGCTTTCAGGGAGAAGGGGTTCAGCTTTTTTTATCTCATCCCCCGGGAAGCATCAGCCTTACTAGAGATTTGAACATTGAAGTAATTCGCAGAGGGATGCGAAATTTACACAAACCCCTGATTTTTGGGCTGAAGGGGACTCGGGAACCCCACTAACCTTAGGACAAGGTTTCGGGAGTGCTTTACCAATCTAAACCCCCACTGGACCAATACCTTGGCGTGTAGCATGCGCTACACGTTTGGGTCCAAAAGGGAGCCCCTTTCAGGGAAAGGGGTTACAGCTTTTCATCTCATCCCCGGGATGCATCAGCCTTACTAAGATTTGAAAATGCAAGGAAACGCGAACGGGATGCAAAAATAACAAACACTGATCTCTGGGTGAAGGAGACCGAAACCTACGAAACCCTTGGCAAAGGTACCCATGCAAAAATTCCAAACCCCCCCTGGCCCCAAAAACCTTTGGGGTGTAAACATGGCTACACGGGTTTTAAACCAAGGGAGCCCGCTTTCAGGGAGAAAGGGTTAAAAGCTTTTCAACCCCATCCCCTGCATTTCTTAGCCCTTTCTAGAGATTTGAACACTGCAAGGAATTCGCGAGAGCATTTCGAAAAACACACAAACTTGTAAAGGGTTTGTTGGTTTGAGTCTCCTTCAGGGCCCGAGACAGTGTTTGTGTAAAATTTTCCCTGCTCTCGCGAAATTCCCTTTCCTTTTTTCAAAAATTTTATGTTTGGGTGATGCTGCAGGGGTTTAGATGAAAAAACTGTTTAAACCTTCTCCCTGAAAG